>VWYH01006318.1:422856-444795 GCA_013399365.1 Pampusana beccarii | reverse complement strand
GTCTCCCCAGAGCCTTCTCTTCTCCAGCTGAACACCCCCAGCTCTCTCAGCCTGTCCTCCCAGCAGAGCTGTTCCAGCCTCTGACCATTTCTGTGGCTCCTCTACCCCTCTCCAACAGGTCCATGTCTTTCCTGGACTTTCCTTCTTTCCTACTGCTCCCACTCAACCCTTGGTCTCACTGTCTCAGAGGGAACAATTCAACCCTCTCCCAGGCTGTCAACTCGACAAAATGATTTCGTCTAACCTTCCTATAATAGAGGATCTTCATTGTTTACTTAATAAGCTTCTCCAATTTAAGTAATCTTTGTGGAACCAAGTGAGTAGCAGAGTATGAACTATTCCTACCCAGGGCTTTGTACATCAGCATTTCCCTGGTCATAGGAAAATCATATATTTGAGGTGACCTGCCTCTTCTCTGAAGCTTATTCAAATCCAGTTGAAATTGATAGAAAGAATGCAATTGGCTTCAGGAGTAGCTACTATCCAGTCTTCTGTGAATTTGTGGTCTTTTCAGAATGGTTGCTTTAAAATTGATGATAATCTAAAATTCATTATTTTACAATTTATTTCATCACTGAATAAATTGTTTTAAAATTCTATTGTGGGAAAGCGAATTCCTGTGTAATGACTCACTTTGTTCACGACAAATTATGTGAAAGATCCTTGTGCAAGTATAAACATTATATCCTGCTCAATGTTAGCAAGCATGGGCAGTACCTAGATGTGGCAGAGCTATGTTGAGGATCTCCCTTCATAGAACACCTTGTTTTGTTCAACACCATTCATCTTGTCTGCATGGCACTATGACATTTGTTTGGATAGGCTTAAAGGGTATGAGATGTATTTGCAGCCAAGAATACTGTCACAAACTTCTCTGGAAGGAAGACAAGGAGGCTTGTTCACACACTCCTTTTCACCATATGTTCCCATCAGTTTGATTCATTCCCTGTGTCAACAAGCCTTCATGGATTTGGAACTGACACTACTTTTATTATGTTGTATAATGTCACTTCTTGTAATTGGGTTTCTTCTAGATTGGATGAAAGGATTCAGTAGTTCTATTTTGAATGGATTCCAAGGGAGAATTGCTCTCTGATATTTCCTGCTACCCTCAGATCAGAGTTAGCTGAGTTGCACATCCAGGTTTCATATATCACTTTCTTCCCCTATTAAGCTAGCAAGTTCATTGTAAATTAAACATGATATATCTCGTTAAAATAACAAGTTTATGCATGCTGCTCTATGCAGTTATTGGAAACAGCACATATACTGAAACACCTATTTTGAATTCTCCTTGCAGAGTAACTAATACTTAAAAAAAAAAGTATATATATTTATTAATTAATTTGATTGACATCCCACAAAAGGAGATTTTTTTTTTTAATAGCCTCCCATTATTATCTCAATTCCTTGATAAATTAAATCTATCTGGAGAAGGAACTTAGAACTAAACTCAAACCAAAAGCTCTGTTTTCTCAGCTGCCTCTCAATGGTAGCTGCTGTGTTTCAGAAACAGTAAATCTCCCTTCTGATCAGCAGATAAGCCATGATATTTTTCTCCCTTCTAAACATCTGAATTTACCCAGGCTCAAACCTGCTTTGCTGACAAAGAGGAAAATTCTGGGCATTTGGACTATTTTGTCGTTCTCATAGGACAGGTTTTCAGCTCTTCACCTGCCCAATTTTCTTCTACCACAGCAGCTCAGGATGATTTCATTTGCATCAAAACAGCTATAGGAGGTTCAAACAGATGCAAAGATTTTGATAAACACATTCTAATGTGATAGGGTCTCGCCAGTAACCTTGAGAAATTACCAGTATTTCTAACTACACGTAATTCTGCACACAGAGGGTCACTCTATCTGGCCAGACCAGTTTCACCATAGAGCAACGCATCTTATCTTAAACTGTTCTGAGTAATGCAAGGGACTCGTTTCTCTGCCCTGCTCTAACTTCTTTCTGCTTTCTTCTCTTGAGCCACCAGCCATTCCTGTCCCAGTGTCTCTTGGTATCACAGTGGGGTCATAGGAAGTGATTTCGGTGTCTGGGATTGTTCCTTCTGCTGCAGCAGGTCCCCCTCCTGGTTAGCATTGTCAGGAAGCACATATGCTCTCACTGGGGAATTTGTATCCATTGTCTTTACTTTCCACTCTTTCTTCAGGTCTCAAGCCCTCTTTTTTTTTGACTTATATTACTGGACAAGGTCTTGAGCAACTTGATTGAAGCTGACCTTGTGTTTGGGAGGTTTGGATCAACTGATCTCACAGAGGCCCATTCCAACCTGTATTATTCTCTGATTCCATGTCTACAACCATCCAATACAACTATACTAGAAATTATTTGCACATATTTCGTGCCTTTGAAATCTTCCATGCCTGTCTCTCAATGATCTTTTTTTGGTGTATAACATCAAAACACTATGTCTACAAAATGGAGTGTTGTAATCTGTACAGCCTTGTCCTCTTTTTAAAAATAATATTTTTTGTGAAGGAATCCCAGATACTTCCTGGTGAAACTGGAGTACCAGTGGGTCTTTTACATGTCTAAGTCATAAAATTAGACAACTTGAACAAAATAATTCCTTTATCTGCAATAGAAATACTCTGCCTATTGGTTCTTCACCCCAATAGTCATTCATGAGGTCCTATACTAAAGGATATGTTGCTGGCAGTTTTCTCAGAAAATCAGTGAGCTTTCAAGCATTGCTTAGTATATGAATTTCAGTTGAGACAGTCACATATTATACTTGTAATTGATATTCAGACTGAAACAGATATGAGTGTAGCTGTAGTGCTTGAAAATTTGCCTTTCAGTAAAATAAGATATAGGAAAATGATAAAAAATTATGCAACGATTTCTGTATTTAGATTTGTTTGTTAAAAATAGTAATCTCAAATCAGGATAATTCCTGATCTTCTTGCTTTATATACTAAATCTCACCTTTCTGGTGTTATTTATATGTGACAAGTATTTTTGTTGTTTTAATATACTTTCTAGGGATACATTTCTTTAGAAGTTTTTGTTTGGTTGATTTTCTGTTTTGTGGTTTTGTTTGTTTGTTTTTATTCTTTATGGAAAAAATGCATGCCTCAGTCTTAAACACTGGGAATAAAACCTAATAGTTTATTTTTGGCAGATTTATAATTTCTAATCTAATTTTTATGTTTTAAAAAGACAAACACACTGAAACTGCAGGTACTCGAACACCTGTGAGTTACCGACCTTGAAGCGTTGCTTCAGTTAGCACATCATACTAGAGGCTTCCAATGACTCAAGATGAGTTACAGAAGTATGGATTTTAAATTTTGCCATTGCAAAATATTGATTATTGTTTTAAAGTATATTATTAGCTCCAATTGAACACTTCAGACTTTCTCCAATATTACTGATCGTCTGTAGTGACAATAATAGAAGTAATTGTGGCAGTCACATTAGCAAGAAATGTTTTAATAAAGCAAGTTTAGGAGGCCTGTGACTTCATAAACTAAAAGGAGTGAAGAATTTGATTAGAAAGTACCAGTCAACACATATGGGAAACTGTACCAGAGTTCTGTGAGAAGATTTAGATTATACAGAAAAGCGGATGCTGCATTTGTAATAGTACTTGCATTTTGGGTACCAAATGTGGTTTGATTAGGTACATGGGAATGTACAGAATATAGAGGACAATAGTGGTAATATCCAACCCCAGCAGAAAGCATATACATTTAGGTTTCTCCACGTAAATGTCTATGTGTGAATTAAGCATTTAGATGCCTGTTGTAGTGAATCAACACCAAAGGGTCATCCGTTTGCTTAAGCATATGTATCTGGTGTCTATTCAGGCACGTGAAAAAATTACCAAAGAATGGCTGTGGTTATGAGATTTCACTCAGTGTCTCATACACTGCAAGATATGTCTTGTCTCAAGTGGACACAGTCAAGAACATCAGTTCAACAACAGGAGATGCGAAGTCCTGTACCTGGAAAGGAACAGCACCGTGCACTAATACATACTGGAAAGCTGCTTGGTAGAAAAGCACTTGGAGGTCCCGTTGGACACCAGGTTAAGCATGAGCCAGCAATGGGTCTTTGTGGTACAGGAAACAAATAGTACCTTTGCCTGCATTAGACAAAGTATTGCCATCAGGTCCAGGGAGGTGATCCTCTCTAATTAGCACTGGTGGGGCCTCACCCAGAGTGTTGTGTCCAGTTCTGGGCTCCTGAGCACAAGAGAGACATGGGCATACTGGAGAAAGTCCAACAGAGGGTCACAAAGGTGAATAAGGGACTGGTGCACTTCTACTATGAGGAAAAGCTGAGGGAGCTGGGACTGTTCAGCCCAGAAAACAGAAGGCTCAGGAAGGATCTTATCAATGTATATAAATACCTGAAGCAAGAATGCAAAGAGAATGGACACAGGTTCTTCTCAGTGGTGCCCAGTGCCAGGACCAGAGGCAATGGGCACTAACTGAAACATGGGAGGTGTTGTCTGAACATCCGAAAACACTTTTTTACTGTTATGGTGACTAAGCACTGGCACAAGTTGCCTAGAGAGGTTGTGGAGTCTCCGTCCTTGGAGGCATTCAAAAGCTGTGTGGACATGATCCTGGGCAACTGGCTCTAGGTGGCCCTGCTTGATCAAGATGTTGGACCAGCTGACCTCCAGAGGTCCCTTTCCCGTTTCAAACATTCTGTGATGCTGTGATTCTGTGATTAATGTAGTAAAATACATTAGAAGCTACATGATTATTTTTATATAACTCAGGTGTAAAGGCAGAGTCTGAGGTAAGAACACAGAGTACAGGAGCCTTCAGAGCACAGCAGATAGTAACATTTGCTCACAAGTCAAGACACTCTCAACTCAAGATCTTACCTTGCCCCTGATGCAGTAGTGGGAGATGGGGGAAGAAGCAGATCAGAGAATTCAGGATACTGAGGTGTTGCTGAAGCTGTGTTAAATGTGCTGCAGAAGGCTGGAGGTTGTATTATGAGGTGTATCATGAGTTAAGAAAATTCATTCTAGAGGTAAGAAAAGCTTATTAAAATTAGGGGTAAGCTGGACAGAAATAAGCACAAGAGTGTTGGCTGGACAGTGGTATATAAAAAGCCAATCCATCCATTTATCTTACTTGTTAGTGAAGAATGTGTCAACCTGACACTGAAGCTATGAATGCTGATGAAAAGAGTCTCAGCCAAGGATTGAGCTGTAAGTCGACTGTGTCCTTCAGCGGTTTCCCTTAAGCCTCTAGAATCACTTCTGTCTTCTTGGCTTTAGACTTCTCTGGCTGACTGCTGTCCTCATCCTAACCTTGCCACAACACTGGGAAAGACTCCCAGATGAACTCTCTCTATCATATGAGACAGTGACAAAATGCTGGAAGTCATGAATCAGCTAAAGACCCTTCAACCTCCTTCCATCCTTCTTCCTAAGTCTCAAATCAGCCTTACAAACATTGAGCAACATAGGCAAAACAGATCAGTTTGACAAGATATGTGATAGAACACTTGGGGCTGCAGAACATCTTCCAGGGTTACTGGATAAGTTTTTAGGCAAGACCAAAATAAGCCCTGAGATAGCCCTGTTCATTCCCATTAGGGACTATAAGTCTGTCAGCATCTCTTTGTGCCTGTCTGTATATGTGTTTTCATCCAATACCCAGTACGTGATACTAAGCTGTGCTGCACGTGTCCATCAAATACAAGAATATAGACTCTCTTGTCTACTACAATTTTGTCTTAGCACACAGAAACAAAGAATTCCAAGGACACAGAAATGCACCCTGTTTATTCCCAGCACATAGACCTAGAACAGCAATAAAATTGCTCAACTTGAGTTGGAAGAGCATTATGGCTGTTGGCAAGCAGTGAGCACAGAAAATATCTTACTTCAACTCTAAAGTTCCCTTATTCAGAGTGCCTGTTCGCATACCAATGAGCAGAAAGCTGTTTCAACTTCTAAGAAAACTCAGGCTATGCTCAAAAAAAAAGAGAGGAAGAAGAGCAAGTATCTAAAAACATAAGCACTAACGCTGTGGGTCAGAACAAAATTACTTGGAGATCAGTATGCTGCCTCTGATGTTTGCCAGAAGTGGCTATAAGTACACAGTTATCTTTCCATTGCTAATTTATGTTTGTTTTCTGCTACTGGCAATTTAGCAGCTCCCTGAATCAGAAGCTGTATTTCGACCTACTGTACTCAATAATCACCAATGAGATTACATTTCCTGAATGTATCTATTTTTTTTTTTCACCAGTTTAGGCTCAACTATCTTAACTCTCAGTGCTCTTGTAGTGTTTTGATTGACCATGCAGGCAAAAAATGTGATTCTAAACTCTTTCATTACCCTGTGGCTCTAAGTATTAGTACCCAACTTTTCCTTATAGTGGCCAACATGTTATATTGCTATATTATGCTTATTTTTTAAATAATATCAAGAAGGTTACTATTTTGATATCTACGTTTCCTTTTTCACGTTTTTATGAAAAACATGCCAGGGATGATATAAGTACTGACCACAGAAACAAACTTTGGGCTTAGAGGAAGAAAGTAAAAACAAATGATATTTCATGTTCATCCCATACTTTTTTACAAAACACTGACATTACAGTTAAGTGTAGATTAATAAAAGTTGATTTTTAGTATATCAAGTTCTTAAAAGCATGCTACGGTTTATGTGATCCTATTCAAGAGTGAGAAAATATCTGAAGCAGTCTCTACTTTCTATACACTGCCAAAGGACCAAGAAATTATTTGAATGCATTAAATCAGGAGTACCTGACCTACATCCCAGTTTATTATTTATTACAAAGTCGTGAAACACTCATTGCATTGCTTTTTTGTTACATGGTGTTGGTTATAATAAATTAATCTGTGCTCCCCCAAGATTGACCTCAAAGAACATAAACTTTTTCAGTATTGTAAGTATCAGAGACAAAGAAAATACAGAAAGTTGGTCCTGTGAAGACCTCTGCAGCAAAGGGAATAGCATGCTCGTCATTAGCCTTTGCAGAAAGCAAATAATCAGAAATCTGTGGTGTTTGGGAACAACATTTTTGTAAATTTAATACAATTGGTACAAGGCAACAAAACATAAAAGATGAACTGTGAGATTCGTATAAAGCTAGTTAAAGGCAGCAAGAAAATCATGGCATATAATTTTCTATAATTTAGCTAGAAAATGCAGTACACACTATAAATGGACCAAAATAACCTTCACTTTAGGCAGCCTTCTTTTCAAAAAAGCAATTACAAATTGTTAGCCTTTGAATTTTACTTCTCCTTAACAGTATTAAAAAGAACATATTTTTTAGCTTCAGAGGTCTAAAATGTTTTATAGAAGCTTTGTTATAAGGTTGTTTCATGTGCCAAATGTCCGTTATCCAATTTTAGAAGAAAAAATTAAGCTCAGTGGTACATTTCTGATCTTTCATTTCCAACAGCGACATTCTTCAAATCTTCTCTGTTCTTCTATATTGCATACACTAATATGATATATAATCATGTCTCAATTTTGCACTGCAATCTGTTATCACAGACCTTTATGCTGACACAGTCCTATCAACTTAAATGAAATTCTGCATGGATTGAATCTGAAGAAACAGATGCTAAGTTAGAAGGAGTAAGAATAACTTTCTCATACAACATGTGGATGTTAAGGAGAGTTTGTAATGCACAATTCTGCCTGGAATTTAACTCAATGGGTATTCAACAGGAACTCCTCTAACATCCAGAGGCCACTCTTGTTTCTCATACATTGACCAGACTGATATAAAACAATGGGTCCAGAGATTAATTTGTAATTACATGGAATAACAAGTGAGAATTTCCAAATAACAGGGAGCAGAACACAGTAAACAAACCAAAAAAGAACAGTTTTTCTGGGACATGTAGGGAATGTTGTCAATTTCCCTTTGCACAGGCAGGTGGGATCACCCTTAATGGTTTGGCCATGACTTAACAGCTCTGGTGCTGTGAGACACATGCAACCTGAAATTCATCTTCACTGCACTTCTTAGTGCTAAGGGAAGGTTTTAACTCAATTATACTGCTCTTAATTTAATCTGTTCTGGTGACTACAACCCTGACTAGGATATAGCCCTTTACTGTGTGGAGTTCTGCAGTCTTTTGTCCCAGAAAGTACTCATGAATTAAGATGGATGTTTATTCAGGCCCTTTCTGAAGAACATTCTCATGCTCATTCTGCTTCTCCTTATAGCACAGCCCCTACACTCCTTCTCTGTACAGTCCAACAGATGCAGCCACTAACTTCAGGGTTGCTTTTCCCTTTGACTAGTGCTATCTCCCAGACAGCCGATTTGGACAGTTTGCCTCCATCTTGGTGTGGCTGCCATATTTGTCGATTGTGAGGTAGTAAGTGCAGAGGAGGGCAATGAAGCTGGTGAGGGGCCTGGAGCACAAGTCTGATGAGGAACAGTTGAGGGAACTGGGGCTGTTCAGCCTTGAGAAAAGAAGGCTGAAGGGACACCTTGCTGTCTGCAACTACCTGAAAGGAGGTTGTAGCATGGCGGGTGTTGGTCTCTTTTCCCAAGCAGCGAGTGATAGGACCAGAGGAAATGGCCTCAAGTTGTGACAGGGGAGGTTTAGAATGGATATTAGGAAAAATTTCTTCCTGGAAAGGGTTGTCAAGCATTGGAACAGGCTGCCCAGGGAAGTGGTGGAGTCACCATCCCTGGAGGTGTTTAAAAGACATTTAGAAGGGATTCTTAGGGACATGATTTAGTGCTAGAGTTAGGTTAGGTTATGTTTGGACACGATCCTGAGGGTCTCTTCCAACAGCAATGATTCTATGACTTTGTGATTCTGTAACTCTATTTCTAACCAAGCCAGGCCAGTTTATCTGTGGAAACATGCCTTTAGTCCTCACCTGGATTTTATACCCACCACGCTGTCACAGCCTATGTGCTGCTCCAAAGTTGGGTAGACAGAGGTGTGTGAAGCCTGGTCTGCTCAATCATGGATGTAGACCTAGCATTCCAAGTTTGCACTGTCTAGCTAGCTGGCCACAGCTGCTGATGGTTCTAGTGGCCTCGAGATGGGCACTGACAGTCTGTATGACCAATTAATTAGTTTGTTTTTCTCACAGATCAGATTCTTAATCTCAGATTCACTTTCTGTGTAATGACTGTGGAAAGCATAGTCATAGTCATAGTCGAGAATAAACATGCTAATTTATAAATCAGAGCCTAACTGGACGTTTAATATGCCTCCAGGTTGAAGAAGTTAGGTGTGGCTGACTCGTGTTTGCTAAATCGAAGAACTGTGGATCATGGCTACAGATTCCGTTGTCTCTATCAAAAGCTATATATATATTTCCAAAGAGCAGAAACAAAACACAATAAAAACCTAGTAAGAATTGATGCTATTCCTTATTCTGAAAAAAAAAGAAAAAAAAAGTTCTCTTTATGACAGGTTACCTATTTGTTAAACATTCATTTCTTATGTTCTCATGGCAAAGGGAAGCAGGAGTTATTTAATGACAACCAAGTAGTATGAAATCAGAAGTGTGCTGTTTCATTTTTACTGGATTGATGACCTCTCCTGCCGTGAGAACTTCACAAAATCTCCTAAAAAAGTGAGTGCAATCCAGTGCTTACCCTTGCTGCACTGTTTTATTTTCACCAAACTGGGCACAAAGAACAGGCCGAGAAATCAGTGGGCAAGAGGAAGATCAGTGCTTGGCACAGCAAACTGTGTAGCACTGAAATACAGTTCATTTTTGTGATGGGACACCTCATTACTTTCTCATTCTTTTGAAAACAAACAAATAAACAAAAAAAACCCAAATAAACAAACAAAACCAGATAGGGGTGGTATTGTATATCTTGCCAACAACTGATACCTTGTTATCACAGACAGATCCTACTGGCTAAAGAGAGTAGCTGGTCAACAGGCATTTCTAAAAATATAAATGGTCTGAGGAAAATGGAGATGTAATGCCTTTAATGTTATGTAAATGTAAAAGTCTTTAACTATGCTTGGTTGGCCTTTTATAATGGAAACAAGGGAAAAAACAATACCAGAAAAGCGGTAGAATTCTGGTATTGTTTTCCTGAGTATAATTATATTCCTACCTCTTTTTATGGAAATGTGTTAAAGACTTAAACAGGTAAAAGGTTGAATGCCTGACAGACATCTTCTACTGAACTGTTGAGATTAAAGTTTAGCTGCCAGGAATATCATGCTCATTTTAGTACATGCTGTATCAACCAGGAAAAATCAAAAAAAAGCAATCATTAAACAGACTTGTCAAATCTGTTGAATTCGACAGATTAAGCCAGTACACTGAGGCATATGGTTAAGGAAATGAAAAGTGCATTTATATTTGGACAGATACCTTTAAAAACTAACTATTTCTTTTTTTTTTTTTTAGTTTTTCATCTGGTTTAATTTCCTAGTAAAAGTGTTTTACCACACAGCTGCATTGTGAGTAGGTGTTCATTTAACTGCAAATCACCAGCCAATCAGAGAAGAGGTCTTCAAATTTATGTTTGATTTTAACCTTCCAACAGCCTCCTATGAGGACAGGCTGAGAGAGTTGGTGTTATTCATCCTGGAGAAGAGAAGGTTCAGGGAGACCTTACTGCGGCCTTTCAGTATGTAAAAGGAGCCTAACAAGAAAAATGGGGACAGACTTATTCACAGGCCTTGTTGTAACAGGACAAGAGGTAATGGTCTAAAACTAATAGAGGGTAGATACAGGCTAGATGTGAGGAAGAAATTTTTTGTTATGAGGGTGGTGAAACCTTGGCCTAGGTTTCCCAGAGATGTGGTGGATGCCTCATCCCTGGAGACATCCCAGGCCAGGATGGACGGGGCTCTGAGCAACCTGATCTAGTGAAGATGTCCCTGCTCATGGCAGGGGTTGGACTGGATGATCTTTGAAAGTCCCTTCTAACCCAAACTATTCTACGATTCTGATTAACCTGAATCAGAGATCTGCACTGCCATGCATAATACTCTGAGGAAGACACCCTCCTCATGGTGTACGACACAGAGAACTGAGGCTGCTTGCTTGTCTGTGAAATACTGATACTCCCGATTCCTCCACTAAGTAGAGAAAGACTGCGGTAGTGCCGAGTTAAGGAGCGTGCATCTGGTATTGCCACCTGTGCTTGCATAAGTGCAGCCTATGGGATCTGAACCGGGTTTTCATTCATGGAGAAGAGTACAAGTCCTGCCTATGCTTTGGTGGTGTGAGCAAAAGCTGCTGGAAGTGGCCTTTGTGCTTATGCTAAGGAGATGTTCAAGACTTTTGTTAGTGCCATGGACACTTTGATAACACCTCTTCCTTCTCTCTAAATCCCCACACACAATGCACCTCTTTTCCCTAACAAAGGGTAGAAGTTGGGTAGAGGCTCCTTAGTACTAGGTCATCACAACACTGTAAATACTTAAGTTTCAAATATTAGGGGTCCTGCAGTTACTGCTTAACCAGCAGAATTTGTATTTGATATAAAAAGAACATCTAGAAGCCACAAATGCTGCATAATTTTGCAGTAGATGTTGTTAATCCTCATTTCTTTTATGACTGTACTGATTTGAGTGGATTATGAGGACAGCTCACTCAGAGAAAGCTTAGCCCAGCTGGATGCCTCATCAAAAGAGAGTGGGCACAGGGAGACACAGCTTTCATGTTTGGAGCTGCAATGTTCAAAAGTATCATCAATTTTAAATCACACTTCTGTCTCAATTTGTTTTACTGGCTGCTATTATGAAAACACCTGTATTTATCAGAATTATAAACCATTATTCCTCCTCAGAATTTTTTTATTTGCATTAGTTTGTGCATTTGACATCACTTTGTGTTTAGCCTGCTCTATTTCTCCTGTAAAATCAGGCTGCTACTGTGCATTTCATTTATTTTTACATCTGAGATATACAGATGTAGTTAAGTGTGATATTGCCATTCCTGTCGATTTGCCAATATTGTCCTGACATGCTGCTTCCAAAGCAAGGAGAAAGCAAAACAACATTTATAAAAGATATGAAAAAGTGACTGTAAAATAACTGTCTTGGGGCAACTGGTCATTGGTATACAGCTAAAACAGATTCTAACTGAAACATCATTTTAAACTTTGCTTATGTTTCCTTAGTTTTCTTTTATTATTCTTGTCTGATGGCCTTAGATACTTATATTATATGTTCTCTAATAAATTGCCCACTTCTGTCTGTTATTTGAAGTGCTCTGACTTCATGTATTTTTGTACCTATTCACTAACTTCCATAATGGCTATTTGATAAGTACTAATTTAAGAATGCTGATAGAAAAGAGCGTTGTGTGGTAGCCGGGCATATGTAACCTTGTCAGGGCAAAGATAAGATAATCTTATGACCGCTATTTGTGTGTTGGTCAGTAAACAGCAACTATAGAACTGAAATATAAAGCTTTCCTGTGTCACTGCATTGATTTCACTTTGAAAGAACCACAAGAAAAGTAAACAGACAAACAAAATGATGGCTAGCTTGACGACCATACTGATCTGAAAGACGCAAACACACTTAGCAAGAAAAACTTCCTAATGACAGTCTGACTGGTCCAAATTTTTAAGATTTCAGGATCCTTTTTTTACCCCTGGAAGGCTGACCACTGTTTATCCCAATCATTGTTCCCAGAGGGAGCAGAAAATATCAGTATGGGAAACAAGGCTACCTACCAAGATAATAATCTCATTTGCTATGCAAGGGCAAGATGCTTAGTAATTTTCCAGAAAAATTACATAGATGATTCATCAGAAGCAGGTATTCTTCAGGAAGACTTTTCTGGTCAGAGTTTCCACAGGAAAGATTGGTTCAGCTTCCAGCGTTCAGGTCAGAGGAAAGAAAGTTCATATTTTTGTTGTAAGACAACCGATGTCGAGGGCATCCTCTTCAGATACGGAACAATGTGGTTTAAGTCCCTAATCTTCTTCTTCTTTTTTTTTTTTTTTTTTTTTTTTTTTTTTTCTATTTGTTTTTTTTTGTCTATTTTTTTTTTTTTTTTTTTTTTTTTAATATAGCAAATATGAGTTCTCTGGCACCTGCATTGCAGTCTGTCTGAAGGTCTTTATTTTTGGGATTGTTTCACACAAAAACTCTGTACATAATCATTGTCCCAAAAAGGGAAACTAAGTCAGGCTGATTTTAAAGTACAACCAATGCTTAATACTTTGTTAACAGAAAAAAGTCCTGCCAGAGAAATTGGTTATCCTCTGCACCTCTACCGTGGTAGTCAGCCAGACTTAAAATGCAGCACTTGCCTGGTTCTGTTGATGCAGTGACAGCCACTTGGAGGAAAATGTGCTTCTCTCCTTTACACCATAAAAGCAAACTGAAAGTTTTGTACAATCTCAACAGCTTTCACAATACAATAAATGTATTCCTATCCAGTGCTGAGCAAGACTTGTCAATTTAGTGCCTTGTCTAAGACTTGCAAGATTTCTGTCCAGAAAAAGGGTAGTATTGGGAATACTTGACATAAACGCCTAGAGACATTTCAAATGCTCCACAACCCATCTGCATAGGAGTGGCAAATACCATACAGGTATAGTGGGAAATTTGTGCCAGTGAGGAATGACTGCAGGGGGTGGGGGAAGACAGGATAATAAGAGACATCTGAAATAGAACTTTCACATCTAGGTCATCCCTCAGTGACTGAAAAGGCTGGAGGTTCATACTGAGAGTCTAGGATGGATAAGGAGTAAAGCAGCACCCTGAAACTCTTTTCTTTCATATTTTTCTACATAAACATCCACAGGGCAGGAGTCATTTGCATAATTACAAGCATCTAGTTCTATTTGTGATGCCCACGGGTATCCCACCCATCTTCCAACTGCTGCTTCAGTAGGAATCAGTAAATCCTGTGTCACATATTCCAGCTCTGTGAGGATGTCCTGGATGTCTACGATAAACACATACACGCTCACACACAAACCTAGGGTCTGAATGACTTACCAGCAGCTAAAGTCATAATCAGCCCATGAATTGCAAAACTCTAATTGACAGATATGATCAAAGGTATTATGTGGCAGCTTACGTTACATAATAAGCATTTGCAGTCTAATTCTGTCTTCTAGTGGCCAAATATTTATTCCATCAAATTTTCAACTTAATTTGAAACCTGCTTTAGCAGACACAAGGGAGAGATAAACATTTTTTCTCAATCTTTCTTATGATTTGTTTAATATTTGCTGCATTACCCAAACTATTGTTATTGCTGTTTGGAGATGTGATATTGTCCCATCAATGTCACTGAAATGGTGCTGATTAATAATTTTGGAGAATATTGTCTCTAGTGTCTAATTTTGTGTCTGACTCCATTAGGCCCTGCTCATGCAAGTAGTCATCCCAAGGACATCAGTATAGACACATCAAAGAAAAGGTAAGTCAGGATTAACATGGCAAGCAATGTCTACAAAATAGATGTCAATGACTGACTAATGACTCCCTTACTAGTCATTGGACAGAAATAGAAAAAATATTGAACCATAACAACTCTTAAAAAAGCCTGCTGGGAACAATTCCACTAAAATAGAACATGATACCCTATATCTGGTCCAAGGGAACTAGCAGAAAGCATCTCATTTCTAAGACAGAGAAGATAAATCTACTTGTGACATTCACTTACAGAATTTTTAAGACCTTGAATAATTTTGGAAGTCCTGTCAATCACAGTAATAATTCTTTAAAAAGATTGAAGTACCTGAGTTTATCTTGAATTTTTCTACATGTATAACCACATATACCCTGTCTTCTAGAAGCACAAAAGTCAGTGATTCTGCTAAAGCCTTTGGCAACACTCACAAAGTTTTACTCTTATATTATTTAAGAAGAGGGCTAGTCATGTAGGTCATATAGACCTTGTAACAAAACCCGTGACTCTGCCAGCTGTGCGTGCTGCTCTCTCCGTGTGCCTCGGTTGCTGGGAGAAGCACTGTGAGATTGATGAAAGAAGGAAAGATGATGGAGGCGGGGTGGCTTCCCCTCACTCCCTCATTCACAAATATTTTCTTGGCAAGAGTGGTTACGGTCACCAGTGTGGGAATGAGGGCAAAGCAGAGAAAGGATATGGTGGTTCATTATTGCTGGTACAGAGCTCTCTTGAATAACACTTTTGTGCTAATGCAAGGTGTAATATAGCTTACAACTACCGTGACCCCTGCACCCTGGCAGCTCAGAAAAAGCGAGATGAGTGTTTAGAATCCATATACAAATCACCCATATGTGTAGACATATGTAGAATTTGAATGATTTTCTTCAAAAAAATCCTATTTCAGAAAGAAAATTATTCTCTGTCTTGTGATTCCTGGAGTCAAACCCACCCCTTTCTGCCCCAAATCCACACGTTAAAAGCAAGAAGACACTATTGTCTTTTTGTGTGACAAACAATTGACAATGCAATGTTTTTTGATGTGTCAACCAGCCCATGATTTAACACTTCATTTTTAATTATCCACAAAGTCATTCTAACAACTTTGACTTGCTGTACAGTGGTGATTTTCAGGTGCTTTCTAAAGATCTACAGATTACTGTATTCAAAAAGTCTTCAAAACTAGGTTCTGTCCTGATTTCAGCTGGGATAGTTAATTTTCTTCTTAGTAGATGTTATATTGCTGTGTTCTGGATCTAGGATGAGAATAATATTGATAACACATCAATGTTTATTCATTTTCTCTTCTGAAGTATTACTCAGTTCCAGATGCTTTTTTCTCAGATAAATCAAAAGCAAGGGACCTTGTACTGAACTCTCATTTTTCAAATAGAAGGTTCAGATTTGATGTCATCATGTTCTTGTTCTAAGGTTAAAAAATTGCTCATTTTGAGAATTACTTATATAAACTCCAATCATCTTCTGTTCTTCCAGAGTTCCAAAAATTAATTCATTTATTTGGCTATCATCTTGTAAAAGAAGTAAAGACAGAATAATGGTAAAAGTGACTATATTTTTTTAAAGAGAAAGTAAAGCTATTACTCTATTTCAGCAGTGCACAAGGTGCTTCTATTTTATTCTGCGAACACTCCTACAGACTTATATGTATAAAGTAAGACATTTATAATGGTTAGTGTATATAGCAAAGCATTATAGCTAAGGCTACATTAAAAATCTGCTGAATAATACTCTTTTTTCCCCATGTTAACTCAGTGCTTTCCATTTAGACATTTGTTTCCAACCCCGTTCTTAAATGACACTTGCCCAAACTTGAGTTCTGTCACAGCAGCACAGAAACATCCTGCAACTGTAAGAACTTAACATGGTGTCAAAATCCAGAAAACTGGACCTTCTGATTTCATCAGCAGGCCCTCTAATTGTGTTTCTTGAGAATCTGGTGACAGAACAAAGATCTGCGTTCATCAGTTAGCTTATCCATTTCATGGCTGCATTGGAGATGTAAGTATACATATAATTCCTTCTGCTGTGCCCAGACATTAATATCTTTATGGAGTATCTGAGTAAGTGTCAATCATTATTTTATTTTGTTTATATTGCAACATGTTCCTTTCCACTCCAGAAGCCTGATGATGCTCAAAAGGAAAACAACAGGATTATGATTTGGTAGTCTAGATGCATAGAAGCATAGAATCAGAGAATGTTTTTGGTTGGAAGGGACCGTCAAAGATCCTCTAGTCCAACTCTCCTGACATGGGCAAGGTTGCTCAAAGGTCCATCCAAACTGGCCTTGAACACTTCAGAGATAAGCCATCCAGAACTTCTCTGAACAACCTGTTCCAGTGTCTCACCACCCTCACAGCAAAGAATTTCTTCATTATGTCCAGTCTATATCTGTCCTTTTCCAATTTAAAGCCATTATGCCTTGTCCTGTCACTACATGCCCTTGTAAAAAGTCTCTGTCAATCTTCCTTATAAACCCCCTTTATATATTGAAAGGCTGCAATAAGGTCTCCCTAGAGCCTTCTCTTCTCCAGGCTGAACAACTCCAGCTCTCTCAGCCTTTCCTTACAAGAGAGGTGTTCCATCCCTCTGATCATTTCTATGGCTCCTCTGGCCCCTCTCCAACAGGTCCATGTCTTTCCTGCACTGAGGACTCCAGAACCGGACGCAGTGCTGTAGGTGGAGTCTCAGCAGAGCAGAGCAGAGGGGCAGAATCACCTTGCTCATCTTGCTGGCCACGCTTTTATTTATGCAGCACAAGATATGGTTGGCTTTCCAGGTTGCAAGCACACATTGCCAGGTCATGTCCAATTTTTCATCCACCAGTATCTCCAAGTCCTTCTCTGCAGGGCTGCTCTCAATCCCTTCATCGCCCAGACTGTTTTGATACCAGGGGTTGCCCCAGCCCAGTTGCAGGAACTTGTAGTTTGCCTCATTAAACTTCCTGAAGTTCTCATGGGCTCACCTCTCAAGCATGTCAAGGCTCCTCTGGATGGCATCCCTTCCATCTGATGAATCAACAAGGAAAACAAAACTTGGAAAGAAAACTTGTTCTGCTTTAATGATCAAAGCGATTTCTGTTCAGCATTCCTGCAGGTTCAAATCAATGTGCAGCATCAGTAACTTGAACCTGAGCCATCCGGTGGGCAAAACGCAGGGAAAACACTGCCTTGCTCAAATCTGTTTGGGAGGCTGAGACAAGTCCCCACATGGGAACATTTGCAGTTTTAGGAGACATTTTGCAACTGGATTTTTCTTCCTTTCCTATCTCACAGACAGTACAATGCCATTCAGTCATACATAGCAAACTACCAGAGGGAGATGGTTTGCTGTATGACACTTCTGTTCAGCAGTCAGAGCTACTGCTGAGCTGTTATACATTTGGTCAGGCTCCTGGAAATAACCCCCATTTACTTTCCATCCACTAATAAAGAGAGAAAACCAAGCCACCTGCTTCTTCATGTTCTTTCTGTAGGAGTAACAGCTTAGTAAATCCCTCTGAAACAGAATACTTAGTCCTTTAAACTAGCATCCTTAATAGTTCCAATAATGGATGTTTCAGGGATGGAAGTTAATGAATTGCAAAGGAGAGAAACCAGCACAGACTGGACTCCAAGCACATTGTGGAGGGAGAATTCTGGGTTTGAGCATGATTGAGGGAGCACAAAGCAAAGTGGGAAGAGTTGTTTCTTGAGATATTTATTTCCAAGGAGAGGTGATCACGGTAAAAAGAAGCAGGGAATATGAAAGTCAAGATGTAATGGGTATTGTCTACGTGAGATTTAGTTGACTGGATCCACGTCCAGCACCACCCTCCTGAGACCATGAGCTGGGAGGACAAATTAATACCTCTACATTTATCCTTTTCTTAGGACAGACATGTATTAACCACACTGCTGTCTGAAATTTATGTGAGAAGTGAGAGAGGGCAAGAAGAAGGAGGAAGAGGAAACGAAAACAGGAAAGAGAAATAAGAAAAGAAGAACAGAGTAGGCACCGAAAGAGATATAGCTGATGTCAAGCAATTAGATGAGACTGGCAAGAGTGAAGAAGGATGTAGCAGCATATGGATGAGTATCAATATGCTTACAGCAACAGCAGTAATATAACAGTGAATGAGATTTGAGTATGAGATTCACATGCTGTCAGCGTGTCAGTTTGGCTTCTTACACATAACCAGTGAAGCAAACTGCCTGCCCAAAACAGATTCAGGGCAACACAAGTCGTACTACACCATGTGTACATTAAAAAAATGAAGAAACAACAATGGAAGAGCTCCTAGTGGCTCCTAGTGGCAGGGCAGATACACGACAAAAAATACCAAACCACGTGAGCAATTTTTTTTTCTCAAGTTCTACAGATCAGGATGATATTTCTGCTTCTATCTTTCACAAAGTGGCATTTTTAAATTGTTGCTTCTTTCATACCTCTCTACTGCTTTCCTGGAAAGTTTGGGTTGCAAATGTAGGACTCACACAGTAAAATTTTCGATGGGGTATCCAGTTGCCCAGGGAAATTGTTCTTTATATGTTACTATTCTACGACGCGTCAAGCAAAGCCTTTGTAAAAGCAGAGTAGTCACATTTAATCTTTCCTTAGCTCTTGTGCAGTGCTGACTAAATTTAAAAGTTTACTGGTTTTTTTTGAATACAGGAAAAAATAGATTTGAAAAAGCAGAAGCCTGCAGAAACAGAAGCATTCAATGCAGATGGAAAATACAATAATTTGACTTTGAGATGGAGAAAGAACGGCTATTACTTACCATTCAAGCAATAGACATTGTGATGGGTCAATTTAACACAGTTTTCCTTTAAAAAAATGTATTTATTTCTTTATTACTTTAAAACACTGATGTAAGATTGAATATAGGTAATGTTACCATTTAGCTTCATGTAAATGGAAATGAATTTATTTTAAATTGATAGAATATGATACTCTGAGCTTGCTGGGGAATTGCATACACTAGCATGATAGAATCATAGAATCATAGAGTCATAGAATAGTCTGAGTTGGAGGGGACCCACAAGGGCCACCAAGTCCAACTCTTGACTCTACACAGGGCAACCTAGAAGTTAAACCATATATTTAAGAGTGTTGTCTAAACCCTTATTGAAAGCAAACAGGCTTGGGGCTATGGCCACTTCACTGGGGAGCTTGTTGCAGTTCGTGACCACTTTCACATTGAAGAACTTTTTCCTAATATCCAATATGAACTTCTCCCGATGCAGCTTTAAGCCATTCGCTCACATCTTATTGATGGATGCCAGAAAGAAGAGATCAGTACCTCCCTATCAGCTTTCCCTCGTGAGAAAGCTGTAGACAGCAATGAGGTCACCCCTCAGACAGTCTCCTCTTGCCTAAAGTGAGTACACCTTGTATCCTCAGCTACTCCTCCTAAGTCACACCTCTCTAGTCCTTTTACCACCTTTGTTGTCCTCCTTTGGACACATTCAAATCTTTTTAGATTCTTCTTATATTTCGGAGCCAAAAACTGCACACTGTACTCAAGATGAGGCTACACCAATGTTGAGTATAGTGGGATAATGACTTATTTTGACCAATTAGCTATACTGTGCTTAATGCTTCCCCGGATATATTTGGCCCTTTTAGCCACCACAGCATATTGTTGACTCATACTGAGTTTACCATCAGCCCAAATCCCTAGATCTCTTTCTTCAGGGCTGAACTCCAGCTGCTTCTCCTGAGTCTTTACATACATCCAGGATTACACTGTCCTAGGTACAGAATCCAGGACTTTTTCTTGTTAAATTTCATATGATTGGTGATTACCCAGCACTCTCCTCGGAACCAATTCAGATATAATGTCCTTATTGTGTATAATCTGGAGAAAAAAATATCACTTGAATGACAGCAAACTACTAAAAAAACTAATTCCACCCTGCCCTATCCAACTACAGCCTGTCTACATGAAATTTAAAAAAAACAGCACATTTTAGGATTTAAAGTATGTAATTAGGGGAAAAAAAAAAAAAGAGAGAGAGATTCTATATCAGAGAAAGTAAAGAAAAAAATATTTATCAAGATTTTCAACTGTCTTTTCAGCTTAACACTGAAGCTGCTGCAATCTATTTCCCCTGTCAGTCTCTTCAGCCTTCATTAGAAAAATGTAAAGTCTCTCGAAAGCAGGACTTCGTCAAGTCTTCTCTGAAGCAGAAGAAGGCAACTTTTGCTGTGTACTCAGGAAATCCACCAATGCATATGTGGCCTTTCCAGTGTTTCCAAATTGACTTTTTAATTACCTGAGTTGTCTTTTTATGAAAGAGGGTAGTATTTTGGTTTCCTATCACAATTTCAGTGAAAAAAAACAACAAACCAGCCAAAGAAAAAAGTTATTGTGATATTAGCATTTTGCAAATGACAGTAACAGATTTTTGACTTTATTTAATAATAATGTAGTTATCAATGAATAGGGACTAAAACATGAGTTCTGAAATCTTTTCTAGTTCAGAGATATTTGTAAACAAAATATAGAACCTGAGCATTAATTTTCTAATTGATTCCAAACACATAAGGAGCTGAACCAAAATCCCTAATCCAGGGCCTCATCAAGATAAACTAAGTAAATCAAAGTAATAAACTTTTCTCTAAGAGCTGTTGTTGATCAAGAACATCCATCAAAGTCAGAGTGCGTATGCATATATGCATGAGAGGCCTATTTTATCACAGATATTTTAACAACCAAAGGAACAAACTTCTGTCCCTATCTTCTCTCCATCCTGAGTTTCTTCTTCTAGCCTTTGGCTTTCTCTATTAATCTCTCTCAACTTCTTGCCTTTTGCTAACATCCTGGACATCTCTTCCTAAGGAGCAGCAGGCTTGGACTTCACTGTTTCCCTAGGTAGGATATGGAACATAATACCCATAGCTACCTTAAACCAATATTCTGCCTTGATAATTCAGAGAAGTGGCTTGAAATGTCTCCTGCTGCTCTTAACAACCTAACAACCTTTCTCTATGATAACTAGAAGAACTACTTCCAGAAGAATTTGCTACTTTGTGTGAGCAAAAGCATCAGACTCTGTCCTGGATTAGTATCTCCATTTACAAAGTATCTGTCTTCCAGAAAAAAGATCTTCAAAAACCTAAGAAGTCAAGCACTATTGTTAGCAGAGAGAAGATAATTAAAATAATTAGTAGTTCTTTGGTGCTTGAAGTGCCAATGTAGGCAGTGAAATAGGACAAGATGTTTGAATTCTGTTAAAGTATTCCTGCACTGCTGTTTCATGGACCTTTGCAAAAATTAATGCAGATTGTACCCTATAGGTCTGCCCCTGATGAGCACTTTCCGAGCTGGCACTGGGACTCCTTCAAACTTTCGTAGCTCAGCTGAAAGTGGTATCTATTTCTGTGCAACCAATATAAAACCTAGTGAGAGATTCTGATTACTAAAAAATTACTGGTGTACATCCAGACATAACTATCTTAAATGCTGCATAAATCCAGCTTTACAACTCTGCCAGTTAGCAAGGTTATCAAAGATCTGAATTTCGCTTTGCTTCCAAAAAAAAAAAAAAAAAAAAAAGAAAAGAAGAAAAAGAGGAGAGGAGAA
>VWYH01006318.1:377215-422556 GCA_013399365.1 Pampusana beccarii | reverse complement strand
AAAAGAAGAAAAGAAAGAAAAAGCTAGCTGGTACTAATATTCGTTCAAAAGTGAAGTAATTGGCAATTTGTACTTTTGTACAATTTATTTCAACTCTAAACATATTTCAGCTTATTTACCTTCCTGTGACATAGTCAGAACATCTTATTGTTTGGTTTGCATTTATAAGCTTTCCAAGATAATTTTGAAAGTTAGTCCCAAAACATATGAAGGCAGCTGTATGTGAGCAGGTGGTGGGCCTTAGATGTAGGTCACAGAAAGGCAGGAAAATAGACAAATATAAGACATTTGGCACCTTACCAGTTTAGTCCATGTTATATTTTATTCACCTCTGCGGCAGATGCGTTTTCTTCAACCCTGTTCAGTGTGCTGAGAGTTTGCAGTGGGACCTTCCCCAGCTGAGGCCAACTAAGGAGTAGTTTTCCACATAAACAACAGTAAGTTCTCCAGTTACATAGCAGAGAAACTGGAGAACCACAGAGTCTCTCTAACACCTTTGTTTTCGCTATATGTTATCTCTATATGGCTACATCTATGTGAGTAAATAAAGTAACATTAAAGACTTTCCTGGCTTTGAAGCCTCAGGTACAAACTGATCAGGTTCAGGATAGACAGCACTTGTTCCTCGGTCCCGTCTGTGCTCCGTGCTAGAGTGCCTATGACATAAATATTATTTTTGTCATCAAGAAGAGTCCTTTTTACAAAATATCTAAATAACAAAACTTCCAACTTAGGCACATGATTTAATGCTCTATTTCAGTAAGATAATTCCGAGCCATGGATATCCACTTTCTGAGAGGAAGCAAAGATGTTGCTATGCTGCAGGTGAAGATCAATAACAACTACATGACTACTATTAAATGACAGGAAGCAAGTCAATAAAATCATGCTCTCACAAGTCAGTTAGAGGCAAACTTAAATGCACAAACAAGTTGCAGCACTGTATGACATTGTTAGGTTTATTAAAAAGCGAGAATTTGAAAGTGAGCTAGTTCACTCTGTAGGCTTTTCTTGGGCTTCATCATTGCAGTTTCTGATTATCTAAGTTTTTCCTTCCCCTTATTATTATTTTATTTGCTATTAAATATTCCACTATATTTTCTTACTCAAAACATGATTTTCACATATCTGTTCCTTATTTTCAAGTTGTGATATCATTAAATTGGTGTGATAACATGAAGAATCATGTTCAAGTGAATTGAAGGTTGAATCTTCCGTGCTCTGGTTTCTATCTTAATTTTAGAAAGGTCCAAAACACCCAGAAAAAAGTATTTTCTTTTGGCAGTATTTTTATGATGGCATGGTGCATAAAGCTATACTCTGTGATATCACAGTGGTGTTTAGAGTGATGTCCTGAGACAGAGAAAACTCAAGTCTTCTAGTTCCAAAAATACCTAGGGTAGAATCAGAATCAGAATTTGAGAACACTTGTCTTCCAGGCTTCGAGTTTTTCCCACATCAAAGAAGCCAACATTTTGATCTGGAATCGCTCAGCTGGACACATGTTCCATTTTCATAGGAAAATACATTTGGCTTGAGGATTATCATAGTGTGAAAAGAAAAATAAATTGAAATTGGAAAATTTCTTACAAGAAGCATTACCTTTTCAACAGCTTGTCTCTTTTTCTCTGACAGCAAGATGGGTAGAGAGCAGAAACATAAAAAGTGATGAAATCTGAAAGAAGAGATCGTTTTCTTCTATCTACCAAAAAAACTATGGCCAGATTTACCACATGCTCTGGCAAAATCCAGGCTGAGAGCCCAGATACAGAAATTCTGCCAACTGTGGAGGAGGCAAAATGACATTGTACTTTGCAATAGGTCTTGAGCCAGGCAGTCAAAAGAGTTGAAGTGCTTGGTGCTTGAATGGGATGGGATGCTCGGAAAATGTGCTGATTCAGAATGATTTACAAGAAAAGGCTCTTGAATATCCCAAGGTGAGGCTTTAAGGCCTCTCAGTATGTCTCTGAGGGTTGTCTTAATTGCATTTTTAGCGGGCAGTTGGCTCAAATAATGCTTATGTTGTTATCATATTGCTATCTTGTAGGGCTATTTGTATGTCTGTAACATTCAGTCTTTAGAGCAGGTTGCATTGTTAGCTTTGTGGTGCAAGTCATTGAGGAAGGAGCTGCTACAAGAAACAGATTTTAGCTTTCTGCTATAACCTCTCCGGAGATTAAACATATTTTTAAGGTAAAATTTCTATCTAGGATTTTTCACTATTTTTTTTAATAAGTCACAAGAAATATATAATTTTTTTGCTATGTATATCCACACTACTTTTGTATCCAAAGCAAAGGAGGGCTTCATATTATCATTCTTCAGTCCTTATGAAGAGTAAAGATAAAATTACTCTTCATTATACTAGTGCAACTCTGGAAAGGAAGCATCTGTGCCTTTATGAAGCCGTATCACCAAAAGCATAATTTGGCCTATGATTTGATGTGTGTTTTGGAATAAGAATGATCATACAAATGTAAATTGTTTTTATTGCTATTGGCATTGGCAGGACTATTATGGCAACAAGAAAAACCAACAAATAGTCTGTGTATCCAACCTGTTTTCTAGTGGCATATGGTTCTTTCTATTCCAGCTCATGATTATTTCCATTGCATTCATAGTTTTGCATGATGTTTTAATGAAGTAGCAAAGGATAGGTCTGCACTCTGATGCCCATTCTCATACTACTTATTTTTTATGATGGTTTAGAATAAAGCCTGTAATTATTTCAAGTGCAAAACCAAAAAACAAATACAGTTGAGTTGCTCCTGTAGGGCGGTGGTTTCTCATGTTTGAAAGGGTTAACGTCACTTTTTTTGTTTCCCCTGAATGAACGACCTATGGAACACCAAAACTGACCAGGAAAAAAAATGAAATATTTGACACTCTGCTTCAGTGATCTTTAGTGATCATAGAATGTCCTCAGTTGGAAGGGACCCACAAGGATCATTGAGTCTAACGATATAAGCATTTTTGTGTCTGTTAAGAATAACTAGCTCGTGGCATTTCAATATTTAAGGAACTGATGAGTAACCCATGAGATACCACAAAAAAAAAGGGGCCCGAGAGGCCCTTTGAGGATATACTGTTCTATAACACAGAGCCACGAATGGGAGGAAGGAAAGGAATAACTGCAAAATAACAAAATTTCATGAGAAAAACATGCCAGAGATCCTGCATCACAGAGCTGACTGTCCATACAGATTTGTATCTGTAGTTCATTCTGATAAAAGATTGAATGAAAAGTAGGCAACAAAAGGTAAACTAGATAAGCATAACCTGATGGCCGGAAAGACACCTGTTTTCCTCCCAGGTGTTCAAATAACAGAAAAACAGCACAGCCGTGGTGAAGTTTCAGATGGCTTTTACTCATCTGAATTAAATCCCACTCTTGCTATTCCTCTCCTGTTTGGAGAATGCGACATGGAAACGTGATGGATGTCAAACTGGAGTAGGGACAATGCCATGGTCTGGCAGACATTTATCAGTAAAGATGTTATTCTTTAGTCTGAAGTGAAAACTCCTGCACCCATCAACAAGACCAAAAGCGTTTTGGGTTTTCTTTGTGGGTTATCTGCAACAGTTGGTTTTAACAGCTGTGTGTCGCAGTTCAGCCAGGAGCTGGCAGTGTGTTGTTGTAACCTCTTAATTCGTATGGAAACTAAGCCTGTTCTTGGCTACAGTGGTGGCAAGCACATTTGATACTTGCAGATGGTATCCTGGCTTCCTAAACTCATGTCTGTTTGTGAGGCTGGTTGTGTGCTCCTATCCACTTGGCTCTTTCGGTTCATGAGCGTTATAGAAGATGCCAAGTGAACATGATCTGATACGGGCAACTTTGCTGCGAATGAAATCCTTACTGCAAGTCAGCCTTTCTAACACTACCCTATATCTCTGATGATGATACTTGTTGATACTGATGCCCCGAACAGCAATTTTTTACTTAGAATGGATGGAAAATACAGGTTGCCTGTGAACATCCTCTGTGGCCATCCTTAAGACCACGTAACAACATCACATTCAGAGGATAAGTGCTTAGTATTTTCTGAAAACCAAAAGAGACACTTTTTAGGAATGCCATTCTATTTCATTGTAAAGTTTCAACTATACTAAAAGTATAAATTAAAATTCTGTCTTACTGTTAAAAATAATTTAGAACAAAAATTCCCTTTTTTAAAACCAATCATACCATTTTTCAGTTTCTTGTTTGACTCTTTGTGCCCTGAAGTCTTTGCCACATACTGCTTCACTCGTTTAGCAAACTGAAAATAACTACAAGTTGCAACATGAAAAGGAAGGGACTGTGTGTACTGGATATCAGGACACACTTCATAAAGCTTTTATAGAAAAATAAGACTTGATTGTAAAGACTTGCGAGACTAGAAATGTGGGACTACAATGCAGGTGGGACTCTAGTGAAATACTGTATTAGCAAACTGGCAGAAAACAGGTATCCTAGATTTCAAAAACTGTTGAATACTTTCTTGTATCTCTGAATCACAGAATCACAGAATGTCAGGGATTGGAAGGGACCTCAAAAGATCATCCAGTCCAATCCCCCTGCCGGAGCAGGAACACCCAGATGAGTGTTTTAATTCCTTGAAAATGAGGCCATTACATAAGCGCTTGTAAGTAAAAGACAGTAACTTTAAAAAGTTTCTAACCATTTAGGATGGGATTATCTCATATTACTTAAACTGCATAAAAGTTAGCAATGATACTAATGGAGAGGGATGAATCACCCGCCCACGAGACAGGCATTTAAGCCAGTATGTCCTGAGTCCTACGCAGCTGTAGAGACTAAATGACCATATTGTATGAGACAGACAACATGTAGGTAAAGTGGGAAAAATCCTATCTATAGGGTCTACAAATCTACAGAGATTACACACAAATGCCACCTAAATTGTAGTTTATGAGTTTGATGAGAACAGACTAGTGCTTTATGAATTGTCTTTTTAACAAACTCAAAATCCTTGAGTAAAAGAGGCGTGGATCTCTCATTCATAATGGAAAGATTTAGTTCCCGAGGGATGAAATTAACCTGTTTTATTAAATTGTCACACTGAATATTTTGATGATGAACATGGTCTATATATAAATGCAGCATAGCAAATAGTCAAGAGAGTGCAGACAGTATACTACAGAAGGACGAGACACTGGAAGAAATAAATTAATTGTTTTGTAACAAAATGAGAAACAGGACAAGATTTATGAAAAAAACACGTTTTTCATACAGCAATTTAAATAATTATAAAACTTTCAGCTGAAGTTGTGAGACAGTTTCAGGGTGAAAGAGAAGACAAGAAAGAACCTCATTAATTTTTAATCTTTGAAAAGTTGTCAGTCAAAGGGATTATGGATTCATACTAATTATAATTTGTTAAATGTAAAAAAAATCCATTTATTTAGGCTTCTTAATTCCCTTCTGGATAATTAACAATTTGGATTATTAGATTTATCTGAATGATTGCAAGGGAAGATCTTGGCCCTGAACACTTTTGAAAAATGCCAAATGTTCTAAATTTAACATACTGTCTTTTCTCTAATTACTGGTGTGACTGGTCAACACATATGCTTTAAATTTGCAGACTTGCATATTGTATAGGCTGTTGTCTAAAAATAGCCAAATAAATATCTTTAATGGGCTAGATCTAATGCTTTATTTCATGCCTTCATTATACCTAGATTTCTTTTTTGTTGTTGTTTCAGGTGTGGAATTGTACTAGAGTTAATCTTTATAGAAAACACAAAACTAGAGATTAAATCCTGAACAATAAAAAAAGCGATACCTACCCAGAGAAGTTTTACTTTTTAAGTTTCTAAATGACTGAATTAATAGTTCTTTACATTATTTGAAATCCAAAGGAAAAATACTCTTTTTAGTTCTTTTCAAATCTTTTTCATCCATTCACGTCAGTCAATTACACCTCAGTCCAGCAAAGCACTTCAGCAACTGAAAAACTTAATGACTGAAAATTGTCACCAAATATTTCTTGCAATCATCTTTTCCAATTGTACTCTAGTGTACATTTTTTTTTTGTAACTTTGCTGATGCATTTAGAGGTCATCTAATTTATCCTCTAGCCATAACTTGTTATCCGCTACATTTATTTTTGTCTTGCTTCATTTTATCTAATTTTAAATCTTTCGAATGCTAAGATTTCATAATCTTGTCTCATTTTACAATGGAAGAGTAACTGAGGTTGCAGAGAAGGGCCACATGCTCGTAGCTAGGCAATGTGTCAGTGCAGGGAACATGGGCAGATGTGTTTGAGTGTGACATGTCAATTTAAAAATGAACTTGAGTATGGTGGTTCTGGGTACTTGACAAGACATCCTTTCATAGGGAAGGGTTGTCATATCCTGTAGGAATGCCAAGTGTGGCTCACTGGGAGTGTTATAATTCATTGTCATGTTTTGAGCACTGTGAGGAAAGGAACTTTAGAAGATCCAAATGTTAATCACATAGTTATGTGCTGTTGACTTTAAATGGTTAAACCTGCTAGAGGCAAACCTGTCAATGTCAAAAGGATACTGTAAAATATGATGGTGTTACTATTATGGGTTTAGTCAATGCAACTTGAGTCCGATTATCTGCATCTACTGTGAAGCCTGTCCAGTTCTGCTTGAGGTACTTCCTTCTAAAAGATCCTTTCTTCTTCAAACATGTTAATATCTTTGTCTATTGGATTTCTTGAGCAGTCTAGGTAGCTTGACAGAGTGCCTTTATTTTCTCACACTAAGTGTGGTAGAAACAACCATAAAGCATTTGTGAGTATTAATCATCATTCTCCATGAAAAGCATGAGTTCACATAGCTGCTTCTCGTGGGATAATTAAGATGATTGTAAAACAATGACCGTCCCCCAGTTCTGATTAAACCAAAGCCTCTGAAACTGTACTGGAAATGTACTTGAGTTAGGTTTCACTGTGGTCTCTGGCTTGCTCCTGCTGAGCTGCAAATAAGCAATTTAGAAGGCTTAGAAATACCAGTGTTCATGGCAAGTCTGTGACTCACTGTTGAGCAGCCTCACTAAAAATTGGCATTTTTTTCATTTTAACACCTCGAAGCATAAGACTGGGAGGGTCATCAGGGAACTGGCCTTCCTGGCTCCCTAAGACCAGTTCCCTGATGACACAGATATCATGTGTTATAATCCCTTTCATTAACTGCTCAGATTGTCTTGGAAAACTAATTGGGTTTTGGAAGCTTGTTTTTTGCTGCCACTACTTTGTTGTACAAAAAATGTGTAATAAATTGTTCAGACAGGAAAGCCCTGCACTGGACACTCCAGTTTTCTGTCATCATTACTGCTGGGAATACTCTTCCTAGTGCCATCCAGGAAATTGTGGCCTTCTTTGCTCGAAGACCTATTGCTAGGTATTGTTGTTCTTGAGGAAAATTTCTCCTTCTTCAAGTTTTGCTGACACATTGTATTTATTCTGACAGATTGTTCTTACTGAGAGAAAATATGTCATCTTTCTTCCTTCACGGAGCAACACTGAACAAATTTTCAGTATTACAGTTCCCTGAAATGGTCTTTTAAAGCCTCAAACCACACTACAGTACTTGTGCATGTGTGTTCCAATTCTACTGCGTTTTTTATAAACACGGAGGACACTATAAAACCTTCCAGATGAGACTGTAAGAACAATCATAGTGGATCAGAACAAAGGCTCTGACCTATCTATCCAAGTATCTCATCTCAGCTGTACCTTAACACTGGCTCTATATATGGGAGCAGTGCTACCTGATCCCTGCTGGAAACACCATCAGCTCATTTTAAGATGAGCACCGCAGCCATAGAACACAGTCTTCTATGGTGAATTACTATGTGCATCTGTTTACTTTACATTTCTTATTAACTGCATGCTTACAGTTAATGTCTTCATTGACGGCAAACAGTGGAAACACTCACCTCAGCCAAACTATCTAAAAATTAAATGGTGTGGTGATGCGCACTTTTGAAGATTGTAGCATTACATTAATCTAATTTGAACTGCTACAGCCTTCTTTACCTTCTCATTCAGTTTTCTGATTCTTATTTGTTTTGGCAGAGTGTCTCAATATTGACTTAACAACAACTTTCCTTAATGCTCTTTTATTTTTTGTGACATATGCCAATGTGAAAATAATAAAATTGACCCCAAGACACCTTTCCCCTATTGCAATACTTTCTCTTCCAACAAAACTAATTGTCATGAAGTCTTGACCTTTTTTTTTTTGATTTTTCAAGATGTTGACACTTCATTTTGTTCCAGCTAACATTTTTTTCACAGGTGCTATACTAGCCACCTTACAGAAATTCAAGTGATAGATGGAATACATTCAGTTCTGTCAGAGAACAATTTATCTTTGCAAAGAAGTTTACCAGGTAATTTCTGTGCAATCTACCTTTGGTAAGTATGTTGCATCTTATTTAATTTTATTCCATTTTCTCTTTATCCCTGTATACTTTGGAGCAAAACTTACAAGTTCTTCATTATCTGCAGCACATCTCCATTCTTAAACAAGGCATTTTATTTAACAATGAGCATTGCTACTACTCTGACAACTTCATTTACCAATTTCAGCAACGTTTTGGGATGGAAAACTGCTAGTCTGCGTCACCGGCTGCATTGGCTACATCTCAGTCAAACTGAAAGGGCAGCCTTCACTGCGGTAGTGTGAGCACTGTACTCCAAGTCCTTTCCATTCTCAACCTTAAGCTGCTCCACATGACTGCTTTGTGCAAACACAAATGAGCCTTTACTGGCACGTCCAGCTTTTTGTTAACCCATTGAGCATGTTCAGACATGTTTTCATGTGCTCTGAACATTGCATTGTGACCACTCAGGAGTCTACAAATTTTCAGACTAACAGTCAGTGTAATCCAGACTGGATAATCTAGTCTTGACTTAGTTCTAAGGACAATTTCTATCAAAAGGATTAAGATACAACCTCAGTTTTACTCCCACCTCAGATGGTTGAGTTCTACTTCCATATCCATTAAACTAATGGATGTCTCCTTTTTCTGATATTTGGAAATATTATTCTTACCAAAAGTGAGAGGAAAGTATTTAAACAGCCTTTGGACCATATCTAGATTACCTTTCATCACTGTTGCAGTTCAACTGTCTATCAACTTCACATCTAATTTCCTCGGGTTTCTTTTGCTTTACATGGTGGAGGAACCTTTCATTACATGTTTGCAATTGCACTAATACTTTTACAGCATTTTTTGCTTTATTCCTATACTTAGAGATGTCAAAGGCCTAATTTATCTTGTTCATCTTTTTTGTCTACTCATTATTAAATCTTTGGATTTTGCAGTTTTGCGTAGTCCTGTTGTGTCCAAAACAGTTCTCCACACATTTTGAGACACAGTTCTGTGTAATTATCAGCCACTTTATCTAAGGCTCTTAGGTATAAAATGCTAAGCATCCTCCTTGTTTATTGTGAACAGGTCTAAAACAATTCACCTTTTATTGGCCAAGTGACAGGTGTGTGACAAAATCAGCTGCTTTCATTTGTAGCAGAATATAAAAGTGTGATTTAAATATAGGCATATACTTTTATATATAAAAGCATGTCTTGCTGCTGCTGCTGTTAGTAAAGGTTAAAGATCGTATGATTATTAATTAGGGTTAATCTTACTAGTCTTTAAGCAAATTGTTGTGATTTCTTCAGGCAGAACAAAAAAACCCAACCAAACACCACCAACAAAACAACAACAAAACTTCAACTTTTGCCTCAGGTTAAAGATTTTATCTGTGAAGGTCACTAAAGCATTAGAAAAAATGAATCTTAGTCTTCTGAAAACTTCAACTAAATAAATCCAGGTTTCACTTTCCCCTTCATAAGTATCTGAGCGTGTATATAAAACCAGAGGAGTCTAATGAAAACTCATTCCTCCCTGACTGTGAGATAAAAGCCACTCCTAAGTGTAAGCTAATCTTTTCCCATGTGTTTAAACATCTAAGTTGTTGCTTCTACCATTTAATTTCTTTAGGTAAATTTATGACTTATTGTATTTCACCTGGTGTAGGCGGAGATTAATCATTATTTAAATTTAAATGATAAAACAGCAACATCTGTTACTTAGTAACACGAATGTACTATTATGTTCTGAGGTAATTAACTATTTTCATAAGCCTTTTTGAGCAAATTATATAGCTCATTAGACTCAGAGTCACTTGCACCCTATAAAGACACTGTGCTAGTGCAAATTGGTACGCAAATTGCCTCAGGGCATGTTTGCCCTAAACTATGCCTGCTGGGGCTGGTGTGACTGGAAAAGGGTGATACTTATTTGAACTGCTGCATCGTGATGTGTTACAGCTGGATTGCAGGATGCATCTGCATCTTGCAGCCTGCAATGCTACATTTGCTGTTACCGGAGATTCAGACCTGAATGCCTGAAATATTTAGCCTTATAAGCAAGTAGAGAAAGAGGTGTCTTGGTTGAGGGAGAAATAGCTAGCTGACGAGGAGTCGGTAAAACAGTGGGAATCCATGTGACATTTAAGTGTGAGAAATACTTATTCATAGAAATGTGGTACTTTAAAATAAAGGGAAAAAGAAATTTAGAGGGCTCCCTGGAGTAAAATAATACCAAGAATTTGTGGAAAGATGGGACAAACAAGATAAACTCTTGATTAAATAGGTTCCCAGGCTCTATAAGAATGCTTACCTTTGCTGGACATATAGTGGTGCATGGATGGCATCCCTACATGGTCTGCAGCATTTCAGTTTGAATCACAAACCGCTTGTTTCTTCTCCATTACAGCTGATGAGAATGATGACACTGGCTACATGAGGCTGAAGTATCGTACATGAAGTGCATCACACACCCCAAAACCACTGCATAACTGATTGCTGTACTCTCTGTGTTACAGACAGATGTGTAAAAAGAAGGCAAGACCTAAAGCGACATGAGAATGAAACAATTTATATCATTGCAGACCAGGAGCTGGATGTTGCCTTCTGAAAGAGGTTGTAAGCAGGAAGAGAATAACATTTTGGGCCTTAGTGATTTATGTATGTTCTATAAGTTTTCATAACTTCTTTATCCTGTTCACTGTGTGCATATGTCATCCACAGACACCCACCGCTGGCAGCAACATCTGAACACAGAAGTGCCAATGCATGCTGAAACACTGCAGAGTATTTATACAGAATCAACCACTGTTAAGACATTTCTGCTATAATACCGGTCTCTGTTTGCTAGTGACATTTTTTTTCTCTAATCTTCTCCTAAATGTTTTTAATTCACATATTGGATTTAGAGCTGAATATCCAAGATTGACATGGATAAACATAAAAAATTCTTGGGAGACTAACTGATGCAAGCTAAAAAAGGGTCTCAGTTGTACTTCTTGTGCTGTATTCTACAGTTATTGTGCTCTATTCTATCAGGAAGTACTGCTAAGTCAAAACTATTGTGGCATATTGCAACAAGTAGGAGTATTAAAAAAAATCCTTTTTGAAGAAGCACCTTCTAAATAATCACCTATATTAATAAACATATTTTAAAAACAAATACAAAATAACATTTCCACTTAAAAACAAATCTCAGAAGAACTAACACTTCAGCTTAATTTTGCATTTGACCTTCAGCTGATTAGAGTCTATTATAATCAAGATGAAGTGAGAGCTAAATGACACTAAAAGTTTCTGTCCTTCTGTAAGCAAAACTCTTTTTAGCATGTATAAATATTTAAGGATAAGACACATTATATTATTTAGTGCAGCGAGGCCCCAAACTTCACTCTGTACTTATAGTCAACTCTAAATATTAAAATCAAAAAAAATGAAACACATTTAACAGAAATATTTTATGTGATACACCTGAAAGTCACCGAAATATTCTTCTTCATAGAAACCACAGAGGGAAATCCATTCTGGTCCGTAAGCAAATACAGGGGCTCCCTACCACTCCCAAAAGATGTTTTATGAGTTACTTTATATGAGTTACTTTTTAACCTAGCATTATTGTAAAATATTTGAAATAAAGAAGTCTAGTAAAACATACAGCAAGGGGTAGACATAGCTAGCCCGTGATTAGACACTGAACAGAGTGTCGTATCTTGGAAAGCTATCAGAATTGCCACCCGGCTGTGGCTTTTTTTTTGTTTGTTTATTAATTAATGTTACATTGTTCTTTTAATAGACATATTTTAGAAATGTATAATAAGACATTTGTCACTGTTCACGAAATGACTACTACATTGTCTCAAGAAAATGAAGGGCTCCATTAACATGCGGCTGCCACACCTCCTGTCTGGACTACCCATGCACAGAAACGGGTTAGGCAGGCAGAATCAGATGTTGAGATTCGCCTCCCGTCACTGTACTCAATGATGGAAAATGGACATTTGGTTAACTGCCTCACCAGCAAGCTAAAAACATCAGTAATTGTTGCTTAAAATCCCTTAAACACAGCTTGAAGATCCCTCAGCTCCTATTCACAATTAAAATTAGGCATATGCATAACATTTTTCGAAGTCTGTGTTTGAATTTAAAAAATGGAGATGAGTGTCAAAAATTTGGCTTAAATCATGTAAATGTTTAGAGATAAGTAACTGAATATATTCAAAATACTACGCATAACTCCTCAAGCCCACACATACACATAAGCTTTTGCAAAAACTAATTGTCACATACATAAAATATTTTCTAATACCTTCTTGAGCTATAGACTGAAAAATAAAAAAGCAGAGCAAGTGTTATATGCAAGTAATCATATCACAGAAGAATTTTTGGAAAATAAATTATAGAGTTGGCCACACATGATGGCCACTATTCCTGATGACTATATTCTTAGGCATTTTGCTAACAAACAAACATACATATATTAAATTTTATTGCTTGTTTCATGAAAAATAGACTCACTTCTTGGATTAAAACCACTGACGATTATGCAGCCGTGTGGAAACGTATTTATTCAATATATTTTGTTTTAGCTACTTGCCTACTGTCTTTTTGAGAGTAGGCAAATTAACACCCATGCTGCTCATACTAATCAAATATCTAGCCTGAGACTCAGGACTCAATCACTTGGTAAACAGATCCACTGTGGAAAATTACAAAAATATATTAAAGAGCCATTACTAGGGTAGATGATAACTCTCCTATATGAACCTCCTCCTGCATTCTTTTTCTACTTTACAGTATGCTTTGAGTATTCCTACATACTTGGGACCACCCAGTTTTTATTTAAGTATCTGTTTTATGTAACATTCGGGAAAAATAATTTTCTGAATTTCTCTCTTTGATCATGAAGCTGACACTGTGCTTCTCTCAAATAGTGTTATGTTGAAGTAAGTTTTACTACTACTTTGCTGATTATTGGAAATCTACAGGTTCTTTTAGGGGAGAGGAGGGAGAGCGAAATTTTCAAAACCTTAGGAGTGAGGTTAACTTTTAAACATTAAATCCCATGTAAGTTGTTTATCTAGCCAAATCTCATCAACTGCAATGTGATCCAGTTGCCTATATATGGCACTGTACTTCACCTTATAGCATATGAGACATCTGCAGAAGACTAGCAAATCAGCTATAGGCCAGACAGTGTAAGATACGACATCTAAATCTTACCAATTGGGTTTCTTCTATAACTGATGGAGAGACAGAAGGAATCTATTTTAGAGGATTAATTATCCTCCAGAAATGTCTTCTTCCATTTACCATAGAGCAAAACTAATTAACCAGCTTGGGTCAGACCCCCAAAATTACGAGTCCAGTCCCAAGTCATCCTCAGTGCCCTTATAGACCTCTTCTGAAGATCAGACATATGTTTTTACCTAAGTGAAACAGTTCCAGTGTACGTATCATACTTATAATATTGCCTCAATGGGTTGACTAAACTCTTTCCTCCTAACTTGTCTGTTTACCTTAGCTTATACTACAGCTTTAGTTAAAGAATTGAGCCAGCCATCTCCTGTGCATCACTTTTAAAAAGTCTTGTTCCAAACTGTAGTCTGTTAGCACTTACAGGGATGTTTTAGTCATTGCTGAGCAGTGCCTACAAAGAGTCAGAGCCTTTTCTGCTCCTTGCACCACCTCACCAGCTAGTAGGCTGGGGGTGAACAAGAAGTTGGGAGGGGACACAGCTGGGATAGCTGACCCCAACTGACCAAAGGGATATTCCACATCATTTGGCATCATCCTCAACAATATAAAGCTGTGGGGGGAAGAAGAAAGGGGGAATATTCGGAGTGACAGCATTTGCCTTCCCAAGTAACCATTCCATGTGATGTAGCCCAGCTTTCCTGGAGATGGCTGAACACCTGCCTGCCCGTGGGAAGCAGTGAAGGAATTCCTCATTTTTGCTTTGCTTGCCTACACAGTTTTTACTTTACTTATTAACCTATCTTTACCTCAACCCACGAGTTTTCTCTTTTATTCTTTTGCTTCTCTCTCCCCTCTTACCATGGCGAATAAGTGAGTGGCTGCGTGGGGTTTAGTTGCTGGTTGGGGTTAAATCATGACAGTGACCCCAAAAAATGACTTCTGAACTTCTGAAAAAACTTGAAATCATTCAACTTCAAGGTCACAGACATATTTATACTGCCCAATTTCTTTATGTGAAATTTCTACGAAAACCAACAGAGCATTTTTGTGTGTTACTGAATGATAATGAAAGACAATGAAGGTGGTCTTGATAAGTAATTTCCAAGTGCCTCTGCTTCCTATTGAAATCTCATATAAAATGACAGCAGCTAAAAAGCAAACTGGCGTTGCCACTTTTCTGTATTGGTACTTAAACAATCACAAGTTGAGCTACAAAAGATTCGATTTGCATCAAACAGGATGTGTTATTGTCTTTCCACGGATATGAAAACTGCATCTTAGAAGTAATAATTTTGCTTGGACCTGTTTCAAGTCCCAAGGATGGTTTTAAACTCACATTTCTACAAAATTCATGTGATGAGTGGTCTCTGAGAATTATTAGTTTCAACAGTACCTAATGAATACTCTCATGCATGCACAAGTGGAAACTGTATTCCAAAACACATTTCCTTTTGTCTTTGAGTCAAAATGCTTGTTTTGGCATAGGGATTACTGCTCAGCACCAATTAAGACTTTTGGGAACATTCATGATTATTTATTTTCTTCAAGTTATAGGAGAAAATTAACTGATAAACAATGAAGTGGTATTATATTATTTTCAGGTAGCCTTTTACAGTGAATTTTTGAAGTATTGTACTGGTTAGATGAACAATTACATATTGAGAGTGCAAAAGAAATGAGTTCTTCAGATTCGTTCTTGGCTAGCAGAGGCACTTCGAGCCACCAGTTTAATTGGTGTGGGTCTTTGGGGTTATTATACAGATGTACAAAAAAGTCTCTCTTATTTGTCAATCCTCAATATATTTCCTTGATGGAACTGGAATGATGGGAATGACCTAGAGGGGTAAATTAAGCAAGCTTTCGCTTCCTGCTAAGGAAACTTTTTTTCCACGTAGAGGCACAGCTGATGATCTGGTTCATTACCACAGTAGTTGTCTTTGTTCCTTGACATCATGTCTCTTCTGTAACTTCTTTTTCTTTTTTCCTTTCCATTCAGTTTACCATTGTTTACGTTCTTCTCATTATACCAGTTTTTCCCTCGGTCTTCCAATATGCTATTATACTATGCCTTCTTCAATTTTCAGATACATTAGTTCCATTTTTCCTCATAATACATTTATCCCTAAATATTGGAAGCCGTTATCCACCATTATTCAGAGAATGAGTAACAGCAACTTAATTTGCCTGTATAGTGTCATGTAACATCCGATCTCCCCATTACGTTTCTCTTTGATTTTTCTCCAAAGCTTTCGAGAACAAAAAGCAAATTGATGTGCTATTTAAATAAATTTATACAAATCTTATTAGCTTTATTCACATTAGCTGAATTCACACTTTAAAGTTCACACATCTTTAATATAGGTAATAAGAATATTGTGTTCTTACTAGTTACTATGAGCAAGATTCTGCAAGTGGTTGTAAATCCATTGTTGCAATTAATTATAAGATGAAGGATAAACCCTCAAACCTGGCATTTCTTTCAAATCAAAGAAGGACAAAACAGTTTGATTGGACATTTTCAATGGGGAAGAAAAAAAGAAAAAGCCTTTGGATCTTTTCGCAGTTAGAGAAAATGTCACATACAAAACCAATCTTCAGTGTTATTTTATTTGTTATTGATTCTAAATCTCCAAATGTCTTTTGAGTAATCCATAGACATAAAATACAGCTGTTTTATTTACAGCATAAGTAAAAGCCAGCTTAAGAGCATACCCATACTGTAGTAATTTCAGAGCAAATAAGTCCATGTGCTCAACACAGAGGAAGAGATGGTACTGCCCCACCTAAAGCCTTTCAGCTGTCCCAGGACCCTATACATCAGACATGGACTCCCACATGAGCAGATAACACCTGGGACAGCTAGACAGAGTGCAGAGGAGGTGACAAAGCTGGTGAGAGGTCTGGAGCACAAGTGTGATGAGGAGCAGCTGAGGGAGCTGGGGCTGTTCAGCTTGGAGAAAAGGAGGCTGAGGGGAGACCTGATCACTGTCTGCAACTGCCTGAAAGGAGGTTGTAGCATGAAGGGGGTTGGTCTCTTCTCCCAAGTAGCAAGTGACAAGAGGAAATGGCCTCAAGTTGCACCAGGGAGGTTTAGATTGGATATTAGGAAATATGTTTTCACAGAGAGAGTTGTGGGGCAGTGTAACAGGCTGCCCAGGGCAGTGGTGGAGTCACCATCCCTGGAGGGGTTTAAAAGTCATTTAGATGAGGTTCTTAGGGACATGGTTTAGTAACAGTGTTAGGTTAGGTTGTGGTTGGACTTGATGAACCTGAAGGTCTCTTCCAGCTGAAATGATTCTATCTGAAAAATGCTTGCAGATTCAAGGAATGGGAGACCACAGCATAACAACAAAGAAATGAACAAACAAAAAACCACAAAATAATAACAACAACAAGAAAAAAACAAACAACCAAAAAAAACCAACACCAAACCCCAAACCGAAAGGTGTTCATAAAATCCAGCAATTTTTACCTCCCTGTTAACAGGTCCATGTCCCTACAAAATAGACAGCCAGCCCAAGAATTTCAGTTCAGATCAAGCACCCCTCATTTCCCTTACAGTGATACATCACACTTGCACAAAGCACTTTGGTATTTTTAACCTAGTGACTCTCCGTTACTGGATTTTTCAGCCTACTTGAAGCTTCCATGTGCTGTGAGCATCTTGGCATGCCAGGAATTCAGCTGCCATAAGAAAATACATGATTTTAAAGAGCTTGTTTTTAAATTACTGTCATCATGAGATATTCATTCGTAAAGTGCTTATTTATCATCTGACATAGATTTCCATGATAATTCTCAATTACTTCACTCATTGTTTTTACAGGATGATGAAGTCATCAGAGAGATGATGCATATAAACACAAAATCAAAGGGAAAATATCAAAAGTGAGAAAAAGTGCACAATATGTATATACTTCGAGTATCCAAGAATAGCCCTCTTCTCAGAATTATAAAATGAAAGAAAATCACTTTCACAATGGTTAGAGCAAAAGATCTGGTTACTCCAGTGAAATTTGTCCCTTAGGATCCACAGTCCAGTGTCTTTCTGAATATGGAATTTTTTGTCTCATCAGAACTTGAGAACCTCCCCACTTCACAAACAGAAGCGCAGTTGAATATTCCCACAACATGTTTCAGTACCTCTCAACTTCTGATGTAGCATGAAAAGCTTATTTTCATTTTTCTGATTTAATTTCAAATGATTACTGATATTTTGTAAAAAGAAAATACAATGCCAACATTGGAAAAATGTTTCAAACATAAGTCTCTTCATCAAAATATAAGCATGGAAATCCGAACTTTTAAAATATTGAAAGGAGATCTGAAATAGGAAAAACAAAACAAAACAGATACATTCCTACAGTAATTTTTTAATTTCAGCCTAGTGGATTTTTTCTTTGCACTTTTTTTCATTCTAGAAAGTCCTAATTGTTACTGAAAGTGACCCTCAAAGCTTATTTCATACAAATCACATAGGACAGTTAAAGGAGGCTGTTCAAATCAGTTTTGCTGTTGAAGCACGTAGCACACTTTGACTGCTTCTTTAGTGCATTTTAGCAGATCAAGTACAAGGGCATCCAGTTTTTTCTTTTTTTGTTTGTTGTTTGTTGTTTTTTTTTTTTAATATGATTCAGAATATTACCTTACTTCACTTGATCTTCTAAATTCTGTAGTGATTTCCATGATGATTTTAATGAGTGAAATGAAAGATCAATATAGAGAGAAATCAGATTTTTCTTTGAATGCTTTACGTTATTATTCAGATAATATTAGTTTCTATTATTGTTCAGATACCTGTGGGTCTGGTTAATAGAAGCGTGCATAACTAAAATGAGTTTATTGATTGTAATGACCTTCTGTGCACTTCTTGAAGAAATGCATGAATCTCATAGGTTTCCAAAGCACAGGTTGAAAATAGTGTATATCACTAAACAATCCTTAAAAATGTGGATGCTGTGAGGAAAGGCATGTAATCAACATCTGCAGACAAGAATTTAATAACTCATTTGCACTTATGAATCTATGTTGTTACAGTATGTCTTGATTCCCTTCTGTCTTTTCCCACTTCAGATTACTTTTGTTCCAGGTCCCAAAATTCACTCAATTTCACAGAAGAAATTGAGTACTAGGTTTTTTAACTATGTAAGAATAGATTATGGAAATCTTCAGCTTTCTCATTGGCTGTATGGTAATTGTGAATACAGTGTTTCAGGTTAATTTTCCCTCTGTAAACATACGGAATGATTTTGCTATGTACATCTTTGTACTGTACATATTTAATTATCTCTGGGTTAGTGCTTCTGAACATAAAGCTGGATGGAGGCAAAACAGTAAAATATCACAGTCCAGCTGTTAACTAAAACCCAGTAATGAACAGTGTAAATAGTGTGTCCAAAATAGTAACTTTAAATATATGTTCAACACCAAGAGAGCTATCTAACCTCAACACATTTTTTTAGAACATTGAAATTGAACTGTTAATTAATGAATGACAAATTCTTCTTAAACAGTCAGTAATAATCTGGCACAGTAATTAGTCTCTCTAACTTCCTACTTGAAGGGCATGTCATACAAGAAAGGTAAGCTGAATGGGTGGTATAAAATATGTGACTATCTCAGAAAATAATTTTTCATTTCAGAAAACTAGTTTTAAGTGAAGACCAAGGAAAATACAGCAAAATCAGGTTTGCATTTTTTTGCACAGCATTTAGTTCTAGGTAAAGATAAAACAAGGCTCCAGAGACGTTTTCTTAATCAACATTAAGCTAAACACAGAACATGTTTCAAATGCAGAAGAAAAAAATTTATTAAGATACTTGTTTCCATTCAATTGATTTTTTCAATAACCATATCCACTAGGATACAAAATTCAATTTAGAAATCCATTTACTTTATCTTAATTAAATACCAAAAACTATTGGAACATTTTTTTCAAAGATGTAATAACAAGATAACCAATTCAGATGTTAATTCTGAAGTAAAAGACAGATTGTGCCCAGTGATTTACACAGCATCTCTGAGTTTTGGAATTGTTTATGTGAGTGGCGGAGAACAACCTGTGATTTAAATGACTGATTTACCTTTTTCTCATGAATGGTCAATCTCTCTATGTCTTTTTAAGCAGGTGAGAAAGGTTTCACCTATCAGAGAGAGAGTAAATGGACTAAAATATTTTGATGCCTGAAAACAATAGATGAGAAACTACTTGATTAGGAGCAGTGAGTAGAATCTATCACCAATATTACTTTAAAACTTAAGATTCACAGACGCAGTCTAGGAGTCTGGGGTGTTATGACCTTTGCAGGCATAGGCCATATAAAATCCTTCATGAGGTAATATGATAGTTGATACTCTTAGTATGCTAACTGTTGCCACACTTTCAGAAGAAACATAAAAATATCCAAATAGACATCTAAAGGAGGATGAGATATTTTGTAGATCTTGATAGGAAGCAAGTCCCAGCTGTTAAGAGGCTGCCAAGACAAAAAATGCCTTGCAGAAATCGTATATGTCCCTGAAATACTCATGGATAGAAGCTTAATTCATAAACATTACTCATTATAGTTCCTTATGGTTTGGCACAGAATAAGCTTAGCATTTCATCTGAAATTATTTTTTTATTGGGGTGAAAAAAATTGACAATAACCAAAATACCACAACCCGAAACATTCAAAGAATAAAAAAAATGTTTATTGGTATTGCTTACAGCTGCTGTGTTTGATTTGACAGCCAATTTAAATGTCATTGTTAGAATAGTTATGAGTTATGAGAACTACAACCCTAGTGTGATAGAACCATAATGAATCAAATCACAAGAAAGTAGGGTAATGTTAACAAAAAAAACCCAAAACTATAAACCCAAAACTATAAAGGCAAAATTTTCTAGTTGCAAAGTTTTGTAACTGTAATGCTGAAAATAATTTAATTTGCAGAACTCCAGAAAGTGGGTTGTTTTTCAGTTATTTGAAAGAGGACTTACCTTGTAAAAGTTATTTTCTATCAAATTTTTTTTTTTATAAAGTGAATATTTTAATGAAAAATTGTTGGTAATAAAGTTTCAATTAAAAATATGTAGTAATTTCATTAATGATCAGTAAATTTCTTTTAAAAATATTTGTTTTAAACACTCCAAATGAAGTTTTCTGGTTCTTGATTACTGAAACAGATTATACAAACAAAAAAGCCATGTACAACCTTAGTCTGCTTTTGTAAAATTCAGTTCTGAAAGTCAGCAACTCAAAAAACATTCTTGCAGACAATTTTTAAGAGTCTAGAACTAATCTTAAAAGTAATTTGCCTTCTGATATTAAATAGTCACTTGCTATAAGCATATAAATTGTTAGAAACATTAGCACTGCATGAGACTGCAGATTCTGCCTTAAGAGTCCTGCAAGAGATGGTCACCATTAGAGCTGCTACATACAGAGAACAGTGAACAATCTTAGAAGCTGTTTTTTAATTTTATGCATCCAGATTCACCTTGGTCCGTCTCTGAGAACTTCCAGCCACATAAATCACTACAAATGCCAGGATGTATCATCCCCAGACAGAATCACTGAGGCTGAAAAAAAAGCCAGAAATAAAATTTCTTCCTTAAAATTTCTTTTTGTGAGATCCACAAATTGTAACCAATTTAAACTTTTGAAGTGTATACCCTCCAGGACAGGCCTGGATAGGAATTTGCAAAGCTTGAAAGGTTTTCAGGCTCTTCATTCCTCAATCAGTGAGAAAACATTCGAGCTGTGTTTAGCAGGCTCAGCTGTCCGTTGGCACATCTATCTGACAGCTCCTTTTCAAGGCAGAAGGGAGAAGAAAATGCCAGAATCTGCCTCTGGGGACAGTGAGAAGGTGCAGGAATGTGAATTTACTATACTGTTTCTGGAAAAAAAAGGATTCAAGGTGAAAAATTATCTTTCTTGAATGTAAGTTCCTTCCCTTGAGTAGACTCCCTCCATAGACCTCTCCCACTTTTGAAGTATGGGTGTCCATTAAGCCTGGACCCAAGGAAACACTTCCCATCTGTACACGCATTTGAAGAACAATGGCACCTCTCTTTTCCCAAAAAGCCCGAATACCATCTTAATAAGGAGAGGTAGCAGGAGAGAGGGATATATTTGTTGGTCAAGGTTTTTGCCTGATTCTCAGCACATGACAGATGCTTGGATGATTTCACCCCAGGTCCCCTTTACTGAGGACAGCAGAGGAAATTTTACCTTACTGAAGATCTGAATCACCTTGTGTACATTCCTGTACCTGTCCCCTGGCTAATTAAGTGAACTCATAGCAATTTAGCACTGGCCTTAGGTGAGATCAGTCTTACTCTTGTCCATCATTGCTATGAAATGTCCATTAAAAAATCTATGCAAATTAAGAATGAAATCATGATGTAAAACCATTACCACTCTATTTTGAAGATAAATAAGTCCTTTTCTCTGATAGGTATGACCAAAGATATTTATACAAACATCCGTCTCAGAGAACTGAGGGAGCTTTCTCTTGGATGCATCCTGAGCTGAAGAGGAGCATCATTATTTGAGAAATGTATTCTATAAGAAAGCCTCAGAAAATAGCAATCGTTTGGCTGCCTGGGTTCTATAGGCTGTCCCTGGGTAGATTCCTGGGTCTGTGGTTTACACTGGTCAGCTAGAAACACCTTGACTCTTTTCCTGTGGGTGTGACTTTCTGTACTTCTCAACTGAATTAATGTAGTTTATCGAAATGCAGAACCTGTGGTACCTGCTGCTGTTTGTTACTGCTGTTGTTCTCAGGATGCTTCTTTGGCTCTATTGTTTTCAGCTGGGAGAGAGGAGTTAGTGCTTGGTGGAGTATGACTCATTTAGTCTTCTGGCTGCAAAAGTACAACCAGAATGAAATAACAAACTGTCAGGGAGCTTCTGGCTGTCAGTAGATGAAATTAGCATATTAAGTTCAAAGTAGTGTAAAATAATGGGGGGGGGAGATGATTATAAAACACTAATTACCTTTACCCAAGCCCTTCTACTGGGAGATCCCCCGTGACAAGGACTTATGGAGGAGCAAGAAGTAATTAGATTCCTGCCAGAGCAATAGCTGTATAAGTAATTAAGCTATCTATTTTTTTATCATCAGTATAACATCAGTTATATAGCTTATAGTAAAAAGGAAAAAAAATATGTGTAAACTTTCTCAAGTTTCAGCTAAGAGATGACAGCTTCAGAAGTAGGTCTATCTTTGGAATATTTTTTAAAGAAAAAAGTCTAACTATATTCATTACTGTCCTTCTGTGTAATTTCAACTAACCAGTTAGCAACAAAACCAGATGAGCAACCTGCAGTTAATGTTTTCATTTCTGGACATTCAGTTCTATTCAGGAGTTTCTAGATGTTTATACAAATATCTGTGATCAGAGCAAGTAACTAAATTACACATTTTAGTGTATTAGTTATGCTTAAACCCCTCAAAACCTCTATTAAGTGTACCGCTAACAGCAAGCCCTGCATTTTGTGACAGTCACCCTCCTCAAGACATTGCTGAGCTGACAATGCATTACAGTAAAATTGTCATCATGTCAGAAATGCTCAGGTAAAATCAGGGTTTAGGTGGTTAATGTACACTTTTTGTTACTCAGACAACCTCCAGGTGATGCACATTTGGCTTTGAAAAGTGACCTGATTTAGCCAAACCCTGAAACCTTTTGAACACATGCATAGTTTGGAAAATGACTCTAACAGAAACATATTTAACTTACTTGTTTTAACTGCTAGGTTACAAGGAATAATTTTCCTTTCGGTATGTGTTGATAGAACTATATTAAAAATCGTCTGAGCCAATCATGATTGAAAAGAGTCAGCATCCAAGATTAACATTGACTTGTGCATATCAGCACTTATAGACAAAGAATATTTAACAGCATACTAGTTAAATTGTATTAAATCACCATGCTTTATAAGTATATGTTTTCCCGAGACAGAGATGACTTACTTATTATGATTCAGCCAGTCTCTGATTCCTTCACAAAGGAATCAACACAAATGAAGGCTGAAGGATACAGCCCCTTAGTAAAGATAGATTTTATTTTATTAACTTTGCCTTCCTAATTAAAATACTGTTCATTCAATCTGTTCTGTTATTACAATGTTTCTAATTAATAGTAGAAAGATCAACAGAATTCAGCTTGAGCCTTATTCCTTGAAATAGTACAGGGCATTTTTATCTGCTCCTCCTGAGAGCAGTATCTTCTTGCCAAGATTTATTATGTCTTTTCAAGGCAGTAGTGAACTGAATTCCACCAAAATGAGGTTTAGAGAGTTTTGGTATTTCATCCACGTTATCAGTTGCCTTCAGCCTTAACCTCTGGAGACACAACAGCTTCACTAGAAACTATCAATTCAGCAATAGTGAGTGGGAAATGCGCTGCTGTGTGTGCTACTTTGTCATTTTAATAGAGTGATAGAAAAATGAATTACACCACAGGTTTACAAATCAGAAATTTTCATTAGTCTGGGTAAGATTCTTCCATAATCACTCAGCAGTGTTAGTGAAATGGGTTCCTTGGTATAAACCTCTTCCGTATGGTTAATGTTTTTATGTTCAGATCTTCGGGGTATTTTAAGTACTCCTAAATCATCCTAGATGTGGAGTTAGATAAACCATCTCTCCTCCTTTCTGTTTCCCACTCTCCTTCTCTGAGACATGGAGCATGTATAACTGCTGTGGCAAAGCTGGGACAGCGAATACTGTCCTAGTGATCCAGTATTTTTTTTCTCTTTATCTGCCACACACTTTTATCCTGTTTATCTACACGCAGGACCTCTGTAAGTAAGATGTGAATAGAACTGATGGCAGATTTGTTGCGAGAAGAGACTCTTCCTGGACCACATGATCTGGAACACATGCTCTTTATCAGGATACGGTAACATGGAGCTATAAGCTCCTGGGTCTTCCCTTCTCATAAATACCTTCTCTGTATCCAGACGTGTGTGTGGTTTCTGTGTGCACAGTGAATCACTATTCCTAGGTGTAAACCCTGGGATGATGCAGATTAATCGCAAAAAGAACGAGAAAAAAAGAAGTCGTGGAAAATAACATACCCACACAATACAGATGAAGATAATAGAAAGGAAACAGATCTTAACCACTAATCAGTACCTTCCAGCAAACCTCTATTTGTCACAATGTTAATTTTAAAGCAGCAGAAATAGGTTTGGGGTTTTTTCGGACAAACATATGCCAAGCATTTAATGGAGATCATTTTAGGCTCACTTAGCTTCACTAACCAAAAGCCTATGGCTGTTCTAAAGATAAGAAAATCTCAAGGATAATACTAGCTTTCATCCTGTTCTGAATACCTTTAAATCTTTCAATATATACTGGATCACAGGCTCAGTTTTAATGTTTTAAATAGTTATCTTTTATCATGTAGCCTACTCAGAATGGTGGAATAACAATGCTGAAATTTAAGATCTTTGTTTCTTTTCCCCTCTTGAATTCGTGTTTTTGAGAAAAAAGCATCTCATCTTTCCTCAAGCTTAAATAGAAAATCTTTTCATTATTCCAATACTATTTTAAATCTATTTTCTTAGACTCGGAAGAGTCTCTTTCATCCTCAAAATATTCTCACCTCAGAAAATTCTCTGTGGGCATTGCCTATCACTCTCAGAAGACATATTTAAAGAGAATCATCTTAAGTGAGCCACCCATAGACTTCTCCCATTCTGAGTTTTAATAAGCTGTTTGGTAGAGTAGAGCTTTAAAGTTAAAAATTAAAACCAGAAGCATATATTTCTTGTGGGAGAACAGAGTTGCACCCAAAAATGGACACAATTTGCCAGCAGTGCCACTGACTTGATTTCACGTGGAACTGCAACTATGGGCCTCTTGGCAATATTGAGCTGGCTTTGAGGTTACACATAACGGTTACTTGGGAAGATAAACATGGTCACTCCGAGCATCCCACCTTCTTTCTTCTTCCTCCAAAATATGTACTAAGCATGACATCGTATGGTATGGGGTAACCTGTTGGCCAGTTTGGATCAGTTGTCCTGGCCTTGACTCCTTCTAGCTTTTTGCGCATTTGGCACAGCGTGAGAAGCTGAACAGTCCTTGACTACTTGGCAACAACTAAAATATCAATCTGTTATCAATATTATTCTCATATTAAATCCAAAGCACAGCACTATACCAGCTACTGTGAAGAAAATTAACTCTATCTGAGCTGAAACTGGGACAATCTCTTATTGATATAAATTGAAGGTGTGCTCGCTTGCCAACATGCACACTAGGAAATTCTCTGACAGTTGCTTGACACCGTGTCACACCCACACAGCATTCCTGCAAGGCCAAAATGGAGTCATTCTTCCAAACATGCCTCCATGTTTGGAAGAACGGAAATCCAAGAAGGAAATCCAAACCTTTAATCCCGTCTCCTAATATCTCCGTCCATATCAGTGACTGTGAAACTGGACTGCAGGATGCATTATTTATTAGAAACAGGTCAGATAGATTTAAAAAATTAAAAAAAAAAAAAATAATAAATTTAAAGAGAAAATAAGATTAAGAAAATTAGGTTGATTTATTTGCTTTCGGTGTAGATATTTGCCTCACTCGCCTCCCTAAAATCCTCAAGTATAGCTTGTGGGGTCCTAACTTACATTAATCTTTTATGGTTCCTACCACAGATAGAAACTGATGCTACTATCAGTTATTACACAAAGAGCCTTGGCCAGCCACTCTACTTCTGTCTGCAGCAGGACACAGCTGAGGGCTGCTATGGCTCACCTTCAGGGTCGCTGAGCTACAAGGCTGCCAGGTAAATGGAGACCACAAAGACCCTTTCCAATACAAAGTTATTCTTTACGCTCTAGTCTGCCTTACCTCTAAGGACACTGTTTGGATATAGGAGGGAAGAGAGCTTTTCACTTACCTGATCTATTTTACAGCTCTAGAAAAGCAAACCTTTGTTCTGCTGTTGAGTTCTTTGTCTTTTAGGTGGTAATGAAGATTCTGAGTTAATGCTGCTAATTGCAGTGCATTTAATTACTAGGTTACTGCTAGTTACTTACTATAGGGTTGCTGCTTTCTTGGGCTACTTGTTGATCCCTGAACAAGAGAACTGAGATATAAATAAATGAGTGGGCAGCAGTCATGTCAGAGGAAACAGCATTCAGGTGAGTCTGTAGCAGTCTCCTATCTACTGTGGACTGAAGCAAAAGGGAGCAGATTCCTCACAGGCTGGGGTTGTATGATTGTACCCTGAAAGTATTTTTTCATCTGCTTATTTTGTCTCTGGAGAAGAGATCTGCACACTTCTATTAAATTTAGCTTCCACATTTTTGTCAAAGGTTATCCGTTTAGAACTATTCTAGAGAGAAGAATTTGGGCTGATTAATTCTTCCCCGAAGCAGCAGAAATAACCAAAAATGAATTTAGAGTATATTCCAGGTCTGTAAAATATCATATTCTCATTTATTTTACAAGAATTCTGCCAGTTGGGCTTGTACATACACAGAAAAAAGGCATGTTAACCCATACCATGCAGCATACTTTCAGGAGGGAAATTATTGCATCCTTTGTGGCGAGATCTTTCTCCATCCAACAGACACGTCTACAAGTCTCACGAAAGATCTCTTTTTAAATTATTGAAAAGAACTCATTTCCCTTAGATCATCTGTCTTGTTTTAATTTTCCTTGAGCAATAGTTGCCCTTTTTGGTTGCTTCATATTTTGCTGAGCTTTCTATCAGCCAAATTACTTTGGGGAGTTCCTGAAACTAACGGTCCTCCAGATTTTATTGTCCCTCTTTATCCTCATCTCTACTACTTACCTTCTATTTCGCCTCTTTTGCTGCAACATCTGTGAGACTCAGAATCAATAACAATTTCCTCCAATTTATCTCCTCAGAAGCTAAGCAGGTATCTTTTATTAGAAGAGGTGATTTATAAAAGTTAGAGAATAAATGTGCTGTTCTGAGAAGAACGGGCACTGTTTCACTGGGCCTTCTGCTCTCTTGCAGAGCCTCGCTTGAACTGCTTGTGGTCATCACAGTGGTACATCTGGTGTCCTCCCCTCATCCACTTTTAGCTGGACATATTTTGCCAACGATGGCATGCTCAAGAGGGTTCCCTTTATCCTAAGGCAAGGCCTTTTGCATAGGACAGAACGGAGTGAACTCTGAAAATCTAGTGTGTGATTCTTAATCCTTTCAAGGACGTTTAAGGACACAGTCATCAAGTTCTGATTGCACTTCAAGTAAGCACCGAAACTCCGTGGGCTGCCTGTGGTTCTAGATTTCCCATCCCTTTTCTCCAGGTATTGTAACCAAGGCACAGTTTTATATTATTTCTGTAAATCCTTGACTATATAAGTGTCTAAGAACCACATGGAGATTAACTCAGACTGATAAATTTTGGCCATTTTTCTCCAAGTGGGCAGGTGAGAATCAGAATCAGTACTAAAGCCTAAGGAAACACTTCCAACTCTGATAGATTTTATTTTCCTGGTTGCATTTAGTTTTGTCATTTTATACAAAAGATTAACTTCTTTTTAATCAAACAAGGTAGTTAACACCAGAGTAAATCTGACACATGATACACACACAGGAACATGAAGCACATGGGAGTCCCAGTAATTCCAATACTGTCTCTGGAGAAGCTGAGCAAGCCATTTTATCTCTATACATCTCTATATGTCTCTACTTTCCCATCTCTGCTCCCTTCTCTCCTTAAGGTAGGAGAAGCCTTACTGTCCTGCATGTGGAATCACAAATCCTTTGTAAAATTTCTGTCTTTTGCTCTGTAGGTTTGTACAATAACTACTTTTATATTATTAAATAAAACAAACCAGGAGCAGTTCTCTTGTCTGGAAGTAGAGAGGCATGCAAGACCTGCATTCATGTATGTTGACATTCTTCTACCCCAAAATAGAATATCTTGGTACAATCCTTGACAGAGCTGTCACCAACACCATGCCCATTCCCATCCCCAAAGTGTTAGTTGCTAAAGGATAAAATAATGCCACCAAGCAAAAAATAAAGTAAAAAAAATTATCCAGTACTGCAGTACTGTTGTCCGAACTCGTATTATTTAGGACAGTTATAGTCAATTTCAGTTGTGGCTAATAATTTTGTTGTATCATAAAAATAATTTGACCTGGTATTAAAATATTTATTTATTCTGAGGGGTGTTTTGGAATCATTGTAGATGAAAGGCGTCAGATAAAATTATCACTAGAGGGAGTTATCACAGAGGTTTTATCCAAACATCAGAAACAAGAGTAGTCAAGAGGAGCACAATGAAGGTGTACATACCACATGAAAGAAAATTTCAGCTATTAGAGCTTACTATTATATAAAATGAGGAACAGCTGAAAACCACCTACAACCTAATTGGTTTTATGTACGGAATTAATACTCCGTGTTTCTTTCTGAATATGTTCCAAAGTTATTCTGTTATGCAAATGTGTTATTTACTCTAATAAACTTTATCGGTAAGAATATCTCCTGGTATATGACCTGTGGATGACAGAAGCAATAAGGACAAACAGATGAAGACTGATGTCCATATCTCAATTAAGTTGAATAATGGTTAGGTTAAAATAGCACTTTTTATTTGAGGTTAAGCCCAATTCCTCAATGTGCATGAGGCAAATATTTGCTGAGCATTTAAAATGTTTTCCATGGATAAAAAAGCTCTGGAACACTACAATCACTAATAACTTGCCGTCTCTCATCTCTGTCACAGACACGCAACGCAATTTCAGGAACTGCATAGTACGTCAAGAGTGGAATGTTTATTGAAGGATATCTTTTCTCCTTCCCTTGGGGCTCTAGAGGTGATTTATTTGATATTCACTCTCCTTGGCCACTCAATTTTCTGTTTAGCTGAGCATAAAACAGGTGCTACGAAGAATCCATAGCTTCCAAAAGTCTCAGTATTTTTACAGTGCTTCACATTGGAAATACTAGGGGTAAACTCAAATTAGAAATGCAACAAAAAAGGTTAAGAGGAAGTGGAAATGTTGATTTCTTGTTGTTTCCCATGAAGATGCTGTGTGGCTTTGGGACTTTGGTTCTTTCTATGCATTTGGAAATAAAATAGTTCCCCACTTCACAGAACAAGGGGGAAACAAAAAGCATTTATAGGGTAACAAACAAGTAAACATTACTAGATTAATTTTTTCATGTGAGCATTCCAGTGACAGGCACTCTCTTTACACTTGGAGTATCCTTTTATAACCTTCTCAGTTGAATGGGCAGCCCAGAGCAACTCCAGGATCAGAGCATGACTGAAAATATTAATCTTATCCTACTCCATTTTCCTTCATAGCTTCACAAAATAAATTAGTTGTATGAACCTTCTTTTATTTCAGATGTAGCTCTTTCCCCTTTGAGTGCTCTGAACAGTCCGTTCAAAATCTTGCTACATGACTTTTCCACCCTATATAAATGATGCACAAAAAAAAACCAAAACCCCAACATAATCTCCTTGTAAGATCGGGTTTTGTCCTGTTGTGACATCCATCCCAGGTCAGTGCCTTAGGCTGTTCTCCATAGAATCAACCAACAAGCCTATCTCTGGACTAACGCTTAAATATTCATAGCCACCAGACACAAACAGTTGAAACCAAGAGAGCACACAGCACATCAAGGTTCTGGAAAGCAGAGCTTTACAGCCCTGCAGGAACTCAGACCATCCATGGGCAATGACATTATTGACTTACATCCTATCTATGTGAAGAAGCCTTTCTACAAGTTCCATGCTTTTGCTTTCTTCTTTCCCCTCTGCTGCGAAGCCTGGAGATTATCCCACAGCAGAAGAACATTTTTTCTGGAATATAACCTCTCCACAACATCCCACACTCTGCACATGAGTCTTGCTGTGCTGCAGGGACATAAAACCGTCCCCTCTCCTGACTAGGTGTGACTCAATGCCAAACAAATCCTCAGTAGGCAAAACTAAGTGTTTCATTTGCAGCTTATAGATGGTTTTAATATCAAATTTGAAGCAGATCTATTGAACGGAGGTGGGAGGTCCCTAGATCCTCGGGATCTCTGAAGTGCAAAGCCAGATGTAGAGAGACTACACCACTCCAGCTGTCCTCAGCTGTCTCATACAGCCGTAAGAATGCTCTGATTAGGTTGCAATTAGTTTACGTCTGTCCCCAGTAGGTACTGGCTGGGGACAGGTTAACCTATGTCTGAGTAGCCACTTCTCAGCCATTACCTTGAAATCTCTGTTGATAAATAGATAGGATAGAAAAAGAAATCCCTACACTTCTCTTTTTATTTCTTTGTAAACACTTGCAGTTCACGCTACATTTTTCACAAATAAATTGTATACTACTGAAAAAGGTGTGGATGCACATAAATTGGTCTGGTAGAGTTAAGAGGAGTTTACAGTTTAGAGAGTTTACAGTTTAAACTTATAAGAGAAGTTTTCTCTTTCAATTTACTGAATGGAAGTCATATACTGAATAACAACTTTCTTATAATTAGGTAAGACAACTCCCACTGCAGCTAGAAACAGGTACTTTTCACTGAAAAAAAGCAAAGTCAGGTCTCTCTAGACCTTGTTTTTTTTGAAGAGCTGAGCTGTATTGCTCCATTCTTATTCGCAATCACCAACTCCTGAAGTCCTTATTTGTAAAAGCATCTCGGAGGGCTAAATTTAACACTGCTGTGTAAACAAATCCCATACAAAATTAAGTATGGTTTGAATTCTGGAGGAGATAAGGGCCAACATATCTTTTGGAAATGATGCTTATGTTCTTCTAAATTTGGGTGTTGCTGCAGATAATTTGCAACTTCTTGTGTTTAGGATAAAAGAAGACAGCAAATGTCACGTGGCACGACATTCAGCTACACATGGTGAATGCGACGTTGGCTCCATTTTATTGTAAACACCTGGCAAGTAGGCTTTTCCACCAAAGCTAGTCATCGAGAAAGTCTTTGTACAAGCCCTTCTCTAGAACATGATTTCTCTGAGCTACTTTAAATGTCCACATTACGTACAAGGGACCCAAGAAGGTCCTGTCCTCCTCCATTGACTATAGAGGGAACTGTGATGACTAGCCCACATAGAAGTATCTAAATTGTAGACATTTAAAAATGTTTAGATAAATCTCACCCTGAGGACTGTGGTCCCTTTGGGTGTCAGTCCAGAAAATGACCAAGATAATCCATGGAAGAGCCTATAGATAAAATATATTTGAAAGGAAGAGTAGGCACATTTGCCATAATACAGAGAAAATGACTAATAGGCTCACATCTGAGATAGCCAAAATGTAGGCTGATGCCAAACAGCAAGGGCAGAGGCAGGAGTCCCTCTTGTCGTCTGTTTGCTTCCACCTTTGCCCAAGGGAAGGGTAGACTGGGAACAGAGGCCGGTGTCCTGCCAGTGGGACAGTTACAATATCCCAGCTGCAGTCCTTGCATGTTTCCCCGAGGGTCTCACCAGTACAGCTGGTTTCACTGACACCATTTTATTCACGTTACTGTACAGTTCACGCTTGGGACAGCATCAGGTCATCCTTCTAAGGATGCACTGGAAAGGCAGGAGGCCGCATCAGCTGACTCCTGGTATGCACCATTTTGTGGTCAAGATGCCATTTTTCTCGTCTCATTCAGTGCCCACTTGTTGAATATGTGACAAAGATCCCAGTAGGTTTACATCATTGTCTTTTAATTCTCTTCCTCCTAGCCCAGGGTCTTCTCCTGCTTGGTGAACACATCTGAGTGAGCTTTTCATTTCCCCTTTGGTAGTTAGGGAAGGAACTACTGATATCGTTGAGATCCACATAAGAGAAAGGATTGCCTATACATTGCCTTTGGGACAGTAAGCACAGGTCAGCAAAATAGCTCAGGATTTAAAAGGTGATGGTAAACAAACTGTTTTGGGAAGATCTATTTCATGTCCACCCAGAGGCCACATCGGTAATTCTTAACACAGTGTTACCCGAATGAGCCATAGTTCAGGTTGTACGTGTACGTGGCACATGTAACACTGCAGTGAACAAAATGGATTATACAAATCAAACGGTTTTGTGTCATCCTTTCCTTAAACAATGTTGCTAAAACTGGCCAAGCAGACTTGTGGTTACTCGGCATGTCATGAGAATGATGCATATTTTTGTAGAATACGTACCACTATGACATGTCTGACGTTACTTTCTGTCTTTTACATGTGCCCATGTATAGGAGAGACCACGAGTATGTGTTTTACACATGCTTGACTGGACTGTCCTATTTTTTTTTTTTACCCTAACCAGTAAAAAGGCTGGCTGTAATTGCGTGGTATTACTCACCTGCCCAGCAGCAAAAATTCTCCAGCGAGTCCCAGGCGCCTCATGGCCATTAAGAGCCCTCTCACAGTCATGCCTTCACAGAAGCAGGCAACCACTCTTGCCTTGGGCAGGTGGCTCCGAAGCTTTCGCAGCAGCTTGTCAAAGCTCTGTTCACCAGCATTGCTATAGATCTTATAGGAATGAGCAATGCAGATCCCTTCCTTGGCTGCGTTATCTTTGAAAGCTTCCATTCCGCTTTCTCCATAGTTTCCTGAATACCAACAGAAACACATATGCATGTATTAAAATTTGAAGAAGCTTTTCTTGCTTTGGAAACAGCAAATATTTTAAAGAATACCAAACATGTCTGCACAAAAAATCAGTACCAAACTTAACAAGATAACATTAACACTTAATTCAGTCATTTTTCAAGTCAAGATCAACAACTTTTCCTAGAAACTTCACTTCTGTTTAGGAGCCTGCATCTCTGCTGAAACCAAGGTCTGTTAGGTACTTCAATAGCTGTGAGGATCTGGCCCACAACGTGTACAACAACATATATATGAACTTCGGTCTCTTTTGATTCCGTCAGGTTGGCTGAATGTGGTCAAGTGCTCTGGGGTTTATTCCAGAAAATTTAAGATTACATGTCCAGAATAAATTTTGGGGTGTAATATTTTTAATATAAGCAAAACAAAACCATAATTCATAAGAACATGACTTTGTTCTTAATGTAATCTGAAAAAGAACTATTTTTTTAAGTACATTGAAAGGTAAATCTTATGAAGGAAGAACTTCTGGTGACTCAAGAGAATAAGTGGTAAAACTGGATTGCCATCACAGAGATCACAGGATCACAGATGAACTAACTAATTGTACTCCTGTGATTCTTTTTTTTTTAACAAAATATCTACCAACCGAACAGGAAAAAACTTTGTATTTTCTTTCAATTTATTCTTCCCCTGTGGGATAAACTGATAATAATTATTATCAGATAGATATAATACATTTATTGTTATTTATTCTGTCTCACCATGGAAAAATTCCTCATTGCCAGGCCTACACAAATTTAACAGTGCTTGCACAGTGGATGTGCTGATGCCACTGACAATCATCCTGAGCAGGACTGTCTCTGGTTCCCCATGCTCCTCCATCTTTCTGTCTAAATTTCTTTCATATATAATTCAAATAGGAAGGCTTTTGAGGCAGGAAATCTTTCTCCAAAATATTGCCTTAACCCCTCAGTAATATTCCACAGAAACATGGTCAGTACATTAATAAGACTGAGAGCATTAAAGTAATGCTGTTGCAAGGAACTTCTGATCCTTCACTTATTTCTGTTACTTTGCAAATGGAAGAATCTGTAAGGAAAACGCTTTCTTTTACCACCACAGTTACAAGTATATAAGAGCACTGGCAGTGAAAATATGTATGAAGCAGTGAGAATCAGACAACAGGATTTGGGCTGTCATCTGGTTTTGTGACCTTGGACATGGGAACCACCGAGCATTCAGCTTGCCCACCTGGGGAATCGTCCCTGTTGCTCTGGTGCTGGAGTTTAGAGGCCATATTAGGCTCAGCGTTGTACAGGAACATGAAAAACACTGTCTCCAGTTTGAATATCTTACCATTCAAACAGCCAAAAGAGACAAAGAGCAAGAGAGGAAACACCACCAGCTTCATTTCACATTGGGAATGAATCACCGAGACCTTGGAATTTCCTAACAGTACCCAACCAGAACAGTAACCTGGATGCAGGTCTCCTTAGCTAAAATGACTTTCATTTTCCGTCCTGCTGTGATCAGGCCTGATGGAAAAGCCATTGCTACAGAAATTGTGCCTGGATAAAATGTCATAGGATTTTTAAACTCAGTTGTGGCAATGCTTCCTTGGAGATGTAAATCAGGTGCCTAATGCTTCCCCATGTGTTACACAGTCAGGGCAAGCTCTGTTTCCTATGATACGTGAGCATCAAGTGACTCTTATGAGATGCTGAAACAGTTCAGCTAGATGTCAAAAATATGGTGCCTCATGAAAGATACTATAGCCTCAGAAGTCAATCTGAAGGAAAAATGCGAGTCAGTCACATATAACTCCCACCAAGCTGCAAGCCCATCTAAAATAAAATTAAGCTGTTTGATAGGAAATACACCATTTCATTTAAAATTTTTATAATTTAGGTCAATCTGGATCAACAATAAACGTTCTGTTTTATTTCTCTGAACAGGAAATAAAAAATAAAAAAAAAAACTTTGCCACAGAGTATAGATGTTTGAGGAAAAGCTGTTCCACAGTATATCTCAAAGATATTGAAATCTGTAAGACTTCATTTCCTTTCAAAAAACTGTCAATGGGAAATTCACAGCCAGGTCTAATTGGCTTACAGAACTGGATCTCTTCAACGTTCCAGATACTACACTCTTTGTTTGTAAGTGTTATAAATGTACAATCTGTTAACCTGAGGCTTGCTATAAAGCTGAGAATAGGTTTAATTACAGTACTGAAAAATAGTAGGTCTTACAGTGAATATGAATTGCATTAACTCTTTTCCAGTCAGATAAATGTTGCTCTGGCACAAATGTCATGGACTCATCATGTATCAAGACAGGGTGATTTTGCGAAACTATGCAGAAAGCAATGTGTCATCCAAAATGAGAGGAAATATTAAATTACTAAGGCCACTTAGTAAAATTTTACACTCTTAAAATTTAGACAATAAACATCCTGGTAGTCCAAATCTGATAGCAACTGAATTCTCCAGCTGGAAAAACTGTAGCTGTATGGTCTGAGCTCAAGGGAGATTTGATGAAAACAGCAGCTTTGCTTCAAGACACTCATACAGATACAGCAGTGGAGCTCTTGTCATGATCGCTGCTGATTAAACTCAATTAATTATTCATAGTGAATTTCCCTGTTGTGCAAGAGGTTTGATGAGGTATGTATATTTAATTTGAGCTATACTGTGGGGATGATGAACACCCCTTGATGGAAAAATAAGTTGTCTTCTACTAAGCTCCTTTGCACCGCATATTAAGATGAATTTCCTCTGATCCGTCTCTCTGTGGAAAACTTGTACGTGCATGGAGGTACACATGTAGCACTGAGGGAAAGAGACTGGGAAACTGGGCAAGTTACGTTACATCCTTAAGGATGCGATGTGAGGTTCACAGTGGAAGAGCATCTCCATGCTTTCTGTGTGGAACTGGAATCCTCATGGACATTTGATTCTTGAACTGTGGCATTTCCATAGTAATATGACTAAAACTGTCACAGCAAGAGCAAGTTTCCACTGACAGGGCAGTTCCCACTTTTAGGCCATGTCTGTGACACAAGGAGAAGGACACAGGGATTTTAGGGCTTGCACACATGAACAGACAAGGTGAGGAATTATGTAGCTTGACTCTGAGAAGGTGTTTGTAGTTTCAAGTGAAAATTAATTCAGAAACCCTATGCTGTAACCAAAGCAATGCCTTCTGTGAATCCCCTGTGATGGAAGCTTCCTACATCCTGGCAATTCATCTGTGGACCTATTTTGTTTCCGCTTCTAAATTTAAAGAAAGTTCCTAAGGAGAAGTTAAACAGAAAGGAGAGATTGAGTTACTTCTGCTTGGTTAGTTCCAGTTCAGCAGAAAAGACTCAGCAAACAGCACAAGCTGGAAGTATCATCCAATTATATCCATCTTCTCTTCCCCCACCAAACTCCATCTCCATTTCAGTGTTTGGAAACTAGTACCTCTATATTGTGATTAGATATATTCAGAATATATATATTTTGCTGGGGGAGGTATCACAATTTTTTACTGGATGTCCATCTCCTCTTGAAAGTTTGTCTGTTGGTGGCATAATCAGAGCTGCTAGATGGCGACGGCTTTTGTAAATATGTCCTACACTTGTGGCAACTGGCAGGAGGATTCTTTTAAAATGCCAGCCTGAATCCTGCACGTTGCCTACCTGAATGTCTGGCCTTAAGCCCAGTTCAAAAGCTATCCCCATATGTCAATGTATGTTTAAAAAAAAAAACTATTACATCATCATATAAAAGACTTATCCCTGCTTCAGAGTTGGAAATTTGTTCGATACTCAAGCATATGCATCCCCACCTACAGTCTAACTATAACAATCTGTCAGTTCCACTTCCAACGAATCAGTACTAGAAACTATTAAGAAGCTTAAAAAGAACAGATTGTGCTTTTTTCCCAGATGAACCTTAATATAGTACAGTACATAATAATACTTCAATCTGATAGGAAAGGGTCAGGAAAACTGCAGGCTGCTCTTGCTGCTCCTCCTGTACAGCAATTGAGCCAATTAAATATCTAAACATAAACCATTAAGATCTTATCTGCATTACATAGAAAAACAAGGGGCTTAATCTTAAAACACTAAACAAAATACACTGACATCTGCTCTATTACACTAATGGTTACAAATATGAGATGAAAAGTCCCTACAACCAAAGGGTATAATGAACTATATTTTCTCTTGCCCAGGAATTTTTGGGATGCCACACATTTCTTTTTGAATGCAAGAGCTTTTTTGTCATTAACTGCACACACAAATTGTTATCAGGTAATTGGTTTATAAGAGAGTTTCAGTGAACACGTATGGGAATCAACCTTTAGGAGAGATTTAGGGCATAAAATTGCTTCAAGCAGGATGAAGTGAAAATTCACAAAATAAAAGGAGGCTCAAGTAGAAATTGAAGAAACACTATGTCATTCATTTAGCTGATAATAATCCTACCTATCACAAGGCATGTTTATTCAAGTAAAAGTGCTACCATCATTTTTGTAGTCAAAGAAGAGCCAAACACAGAATAATAGTCTATGCTGTATCTGAGACACAGAAAAAAAGCCAAGCCAGGTTCAAATTCTCAGTAGGTTTTTGCAAGCAATACAGGGAATATAGAGCTTATTTTGTTTAATTAGCTTTCATTGTCATCAGTAGGATGAACTTTGCCAGAAATACTTTAAAAATCTAAGTAGGTATAATTTGAAAATGCTTGTGGGAATAATGGAAGATATTTAGGAAAGGTAACATGTTGATTGGTTAATAGGATGGTCTTCCTGAAAGTCAGGGTTATGGGAGTGTAGAATAGTTTCCCAAATTGAAATGTTAGAAGTCTCTTTGAATGTTACAATTCAAATTAATCATGGCAAAACACCAGCAGTACCTACTAGTACTGGTACATAGTAGGTATTGTCCACATTTAACTGCCATGTATAAGCCTTTTAAAGTTCCATCACTACTAAGAATACGAACATAATACTAAATCTCTTGAGCAACTACAGCAACCACGTGACACTGATATAACGTTATGAAAATCACAGCCATCCTGGTACAGTTACATCTGCAAACAGAGGAGAATAATAGAGCCTTATTTCATTCTGAAGGGCACAAACTAAATGAAATCAAATCACACATGCCTGAAAGTCTTGAGTTCTCTGTGTGTGCTACAAAAAGAAAAAAACATATAACCTCTTTTCGTTTAATAAAAATATTATATTTATATTATTTTTAAAGAGGATTTCTGTTTCTATATTAAGTATATACGTATAAAACAACAAAATATAAAATAAAAAGGTCATTTTGAAAGCAGCCCATTAAAAAGACCTTAAATGAGAATAGTTCCTCAAAATATATTCCACTTAAACATCTCCAACCGGATCTTTTCCTTTAGAATCACTCAGAGACTGGGCTGTTCCAGTTCAATTATCTTGAGTGCTAGATGGCAACTTTTAGGTCTTTGAGCTCTTTCCTCACAAAATATTCAATTTAGAAGTCTGAATTTCATGGAAATATATATATATGTACACACATACATTTTAAGGATAGTACTTTTTTTTATAAACTAATCTCTAATATTCAGAATACAAGTACCCAAATACTGCTCTGGTGAAAGAACACCAATCCATAAGAAGTCTCACTAGGCTTTCCTCAGCACGACACCACGTTGTATCTCCAGCTCCATATCTCCTTTGGAGATGCATATTAAAACAGCCATTATGAAGCTTCTTCACCGGGCAACTGCAGAGCTGTGGAACAGCACAGTATAAAGCCAAGAAGGAAGACCTCTTGATGAAAATGTGATCTGTTACATGCAATCAGTTTTCACACAAGAGTTGTTTTCCTATGAGATTATGCTCTTTGGCAGGTGTTGCAAGGTTTACTGTTGCTTCTCATGCAGAACCAAATGATCATGTTGAGGGAAGGTTTCTCCAAAGAAAGGGCTACTCAAGCAAAGCAGCAAGGAAATGTTGGTTGGGCTTGGAGAAGTATCAGACAACTAGAAAACAGCAAAGGAGTAGCACATGGCAAAAATTCCCTCTGTGATTAATTTAAGACAAATACCTACTCCGTTCTTAAAACTGCTGTATCTGCTTTCCTTGGGCACAGAAAAACTCAATGTGATTCAGAGTGCATGATCTAACAGCTGAGGCTTTATAAGGGACATAAAACACTGATAACTAGAGTTAGGACTCTGTCCTTAGCTACCTATGTGATCATGGAGACCTCATATATCTATGTCCTTGGATGTTCAACTTTGTTATTCAACCCAAAAGCTCTTTTAACAGCACTTATTGATTGCTAAGTGTTCATAAAACTCAGACTCAAAAGGATTGTCCGTATCACCGGTGGCTTGATCAATGAAGATAGTGCAAGATGTGTCAGTATAAACAAGCTTTATTTATCATGACATCATACTGGCTATGAACTTAATTTCCTCTTCAGTGAACAGTTTTGAGATTTTCAGTATTGTAAATTTGAGGACAGTAAATGTTTTCGTAATCTCAAAAACATTAGCCAAGCAAAAAACCTCACTTCTAATCCTCTTAAAATTCAATTCAATCTGACTGAAATGATTTGTTGAAGTGATCTTATAATATTTAATTTCAATATTGACCATTTTATATTTTTATATGTCTCAGATCTCCTTCTATAACGTAAAAAAAAAGAAAAACAAAACCCCAAATATGTATTCTAAATCAGGAAACTTATTTTTGAGGAAGCTCAAAAATAAATAACTGAATTATTTTTAAATTTCAAAATAAATTCAACATGCTTAATTAAGAAAATAATTAAGCTTTTTTCTGCGAGGTTTATAAGTTTTAGCTACTATGTATTTTCTGACCAGAAGTTCTCATTTAAACATTTTTAGACCAGCTCCATTCGTTAGATTTTTAAAAAATAAATAATGTTTAAATTAATTTAATGAGGTAATATACAATGTACACAAAACATAACTGTGCTGAATTAAATGAAATATATTATTTATCATAACTTCATCTGAGAAAGCTCAGAAATATCACTTTGAAAGTGAGGTTTCTCTTCTCTTTCTCGTCTTCTCTTGGCTATTTTGAAATAATAATATCATTCCTCTTAAGAAAATGATGACCTAGTTTCACAGTTTAATGCACCTCAGTTCTGTTTATTTTTAAATTATCACTTCATAACTTTAAAAGAAAGACTCATTTAAACATTACTGTTATGTGAGAACAGGGAACAGTCTGGAAGCAGCTTATTCTGTTCTCTTCCTTTGATCCATTCTGCTAACTGGCACGTCTGCAGCTCTGTGGCCTTGTCCACTGAGCAATGTTTGAAGTCCTCTGTGATGCTAATGTCTGCTAAAGGATTTGACAGCTTTTGCAGAAACATGCTGCCATGTCTGTCTGCTCTCCTTGTTTTCAGGCTGGGGAGATTAAAAATTTTCCATACTTCTTGTTTATGAAATCGCTCTTTCTATCTACTTAAGACATTTCCTTTAGCTATTTCCTGCATTTCATAATTTCATTTCAAAATCAAATCATTAATAAAAGCACAGTTCCTAGTGGACTTCAGGGGTACTCTACCTTTTATTTTCATTTAGGCTTATACTTTTCATTTTTTGTTCAGTTTTCAGGTAGAAATGAGGACAGATGAGACTTGACAGTATTGGACTGTAGGTTGTTCCTTTCAGGAGACAAATGCTGTGTCAGAAAGGAGAGGGCTTTGTGGTGAGAAGACTTCAGTCTATGATCCTGCACCCTTCATTGTGGATTCCCAAGGAATGCAGCTTGTCTGGCATTTCTTCACTGGTACTTGGACCCAGTCCCAGATCTGGTTTAGATTATTAATTATTAAATTTCTCAAAAGAGTTGGCCCATTCTACAAGTGAACAACATCACACTTCTGTATATTCATACCCTGGTATATACCTTCATGTAATTTTAATTATTAACTCTGCTGTGGTATGCGGCTGGTCTTTTCTGAAATACACTTGATATTCTGTTCTGCTGCTGCAGTAGATGAGCACTGCCAGAACTCATGCAGCAACAAGAAGCATAACTCAGGGATTAGACAGACTCAGAAGGTCTTCAATTAATCTTTTCAGTTTTCTGGTAAATGTCTTTCTTTCTGCCCTATCTCCTCATATGTGATGTGGAGGTAAAAACTTTGTGCTGATTGTGGTGTTACAAGAATAGATGTATTATATATTGGGAGAAACTCAGGTAACTACAGAAACGAGGGCTACATTGGGGTTTAACAGACTGAATGAAAACTGATAGTTTTGCCTCACAAATCTCACATTTGTTTAGTTGTAACAATAACTACCTTGTGTTTATTACAGCAATAGTCACCCTATACGTCTAATATCTGTTTCAATAATAACAACATCTAATATTTCCTACAGTAATTGCAGATGATGGCAAGGTTACTCCAAATAGAGTACCTTAATTTCACTTTGACTGTGCACATTCATGTTCAGCATGTTCCTTTGGGGCAAGAGCAGTGCTCATGACTCTCCCAGTCTGAACTCTGAGGGCAGCAAGGTCCGTCAGGAATCCATGAATATTTAGAGTAGTAACTGGAAGGCAGATCTATGACTGCATTTCCAAGATGTGCTTGTCAAAAGACTTTGAAAGAGATAATATTAAGTTTCTTGGGGCATATTAATCATTCCTAAAGTATACTGTGTAGGATGAGAAGACCTATACTCTTTGACTAACTACTTTCTTGGAGATAGTCTCATTTTAGGATCATGTTGGATTATTGTTTCCTCTGGGCAGATAACAAAGATATCTTAAAAGAATATTTGAAAAATGCATTATAATACGTTAGGGGTAGAGTTGGTTTTAGAATTGTATCTTCAGAAGGTATTACCAAGTAGGAAAATACGGTCCTGAGCTTTTGAATGTAGAAACTGAAGAAGGAAAACATAGTAATAGACCAGGGTTGAAGGCAAGAGTAAAATTTCCCGAATTTGCCCCATGGCAAAAGAATAGTCAGTTATTGAATAATTACAGAATAATTTTTGGTTTAGAAGCTCGTTACAATGGTGGAGATTTCACGGCTACCACGGACAATCTGTCCCAAGCCAAACTAGTCTTTTCATAAGTTTTCTTCCCTAGTTCTTATTCTGTTCTATGTTCTCTTTCAGCTTAAGCTTATTATTTCTTGTCCTATCAAATACGACTGAAGCTTCTCAAATTGATGTTTTCTGAAGTCCTTAACAGTTCTGAAGACAACCAGTATGCCTCCACCTAATTTGATGATTTTTTTTTTTAAGACTAAACAAGTCCAGTTTTAGTCTGATTATGCTGATTTCTGCACGTCTTTTCATTTTTCTGGTTTTTGTGTGGTTAGTCTCCAATTAATTAATGTTGTCCGTCCAGGATGATGTACAGTTTTTGTGAAGACATGATACTTTTTCATCTTGTACCTTGCCTGAGTAGCATAGAATTGAAAGACTATTTAACATTTTTAGAACATGTTACCTCTCTGTTTACTTTCAGTATGATATTTACCTTTTATAACAATGGAATGACACTGTTGGCTCAACTTTAAGTTGTAATCCATTTCAGTCTTCTAAGTCTTGTTTTCTACAGAACAACTTCTCAACTGATCATTTCTCATTCAGTATTTAAGTGACATATTATTCTGTTCTAGGAGCAGCTTCATCCAGCATGGTATTGTTTACAGATTTAATAACAATACTCTGTTTATCATAATTCAAATCAGTGATGGAAATATCAATTAAAAATTGATTCAAGGAAGATCTCTAAGAAGGCTGTTGGAAAGCTAACAAGTGAGAAAAACAGTTTGGATAAAGTTTTAAAGTCAGTTGTGCACCTAACATGGGGAAGTCTAGATTCATATCTTCCTATAGGAATGTTCAGATGCCATAATAAAAAAATGAATGATTTTAAGGTACAGTCACTCATTATTCAAAAATGCTCTGAAGTGGATACTACATTGGTTTGATATGATTCATTTTTAAAGAAACACATTGACTTTTCTTTATGACACCAGAAGAAAATTGCTAATTTCTTAAAAATAATTGTTTATCTGTTCAGAAGAGAAATTAGGTAGGTTGAGCTCTTTCCTGACTTTCTTTTTCAAAACAGGTAGTTTTAACCCATTTCAGTTTGTTGTAGCTTTATACATACGCCAAATTTGTCCAGGAGAACCATTAAAGTCTTCAACATTGTTTCAGTCAGTTCAGCAAGGTAGATGAAACAGATGTTTTGAGAATTTTTCATTATCTAATCTCTAGAAATTTCTGTAATTTCTGAATTCTTCTATACTTATTCTAGCATGATATAGAGTATAATAGGCAGAATTTAGGTACTTGAATAAAACACAATCCTAAATTCCTTAAGCAGCAGCTGCCTAGATCTGAAATTGTCACCATTTATCAAGTCTTCACATTCAAGTCTCTAAGTACATATAAAATGTATCCATGTCAAATGAGTCACACATCCTGAATTATTTTTTGACCAGAAAGATCATTTTAATAAGATGGATAGATTATGGTCTCACTTCTGTTGTATTATGTCTTTTCCACCCTTTTCCAAGAAGAATAGGTTATACACTGATGAATATGGCACTTTTTTTGAAACTGAAGGATATGAGTTTGAACACACTCAGGTTAACGAGGGAATGAGACCTGAAATTCCAGTATGTCCTGGGAGCATATAGTAGGCTATGACATGAAAAACCTAGCATCCTCCTCTACTGACGTTTTAAAAGAACATAAAAGTCTATTTTTGGGATAAGGTTCCAGCTGGAAACCAAGTGAACAGCAGTACTTAAAGATATTGTGATCTATATGCGTCGTGTTCTCTTGTATATTCTTAACATAAAGATTTTCTGAACCACATGATTAAACATCTTGGTCTATTCAGGTATTTGACAGAGAGCTTGGGTACCAAACACAGAGCTAGGCATTCCATGATGAGGATCAGGAACCTAAAAGTACAGATTTTGTAACATATGCTTCTGAGACAGATACATTCCTTAATGTATCTAGCCTGAAACCTTTCTGGACAACAACAGCTGTAGCTGAACATAGTTTGATCTTTCAGCAATTTAGGATTTTATTTGAGTCTCTGGTCATCTGCTTATAACAATATCAGTCCCTAGCCTCCATTTTTATCTTTTTTTTTTTTTCTTGGGTGGAGGCGAGGTGAGGGTGTTTGTGTAATCCATGACATAATAAACTGGAAAATAAACTACACAAATTATAGAAATTGTAGAATAAATAACTCAGGGAAAAAATTGAACTGAAATTCCTGAATATTATTTATAGTTTTATTAAATATTTCCATCTATAGTATCTAATGACTGATCCAATATCAGAGTAGCAAACAATTTCTATAGCACACTCATCTAATGAATAGAAAATGTTACTGAAGAAAGCCCAAACTCTTCTGCCTTCAGGCAGTGAAACAAGCAGGCCAACTAGTCTATCTAGGCATGGAATGAAATAGCCAGGCTGTTTCACATGGGCCATCAAATTACTATGAAGACATTCCTCCTCCAAACTTTACTACATATTACACCATTATATTAGTAAGAGAACAAGAGTGTTAAATTCAATGTCTCTTCATTCCCTTTTGCAATAATATTTGCTTCAGCATGTTTAGGAGTCATGCCACATTTTTCATCAGCAAATGTATTTTCTTCAAGAAGGTTCTCTGTAACCTGAATGCCAATTTTGGGAGCAGGGATGGAGAAAAGGGGAACTGATCCTATAGTATATTTGACATTGCATTGCAAGTTTCAGCATTTGCAGGATCAGCATCGGCACTTGGCATGGCAAATTGTTGAGTGTTCAGAGCATTCAGGAAGATCAGTCTGTACTCATTTAGCTGGATCTCCCTTTCGAGTGTCCTTTAATTGGCATGATTTCCAGGATGCCATTGACAGTAAAGGAAATGTGCCTTGGTCACCTGCTGTTGATGCACATCATGCTATTGTTTGCTTAGGTGTTGGAAGGAAAACCATCACCACAGTGCTTACAGACAGCAACACTGCAGGTGATAGGTTTTGTCTAGGGGGTACATTTGAAAATATAGAAAGTTATTCTAGAGTGCTGGGCTCTCCTGGAAGGACAAAGAGTAGAAGCCCTTTGAACAAAGATCTAATGGCAAAATGACCAGAGGACACGAAATTATCTTTGATTGTGAAATGTTCAAGTGCAAAGATGATGGTGTCATGTGATGTGCTAAACACTGTCATCTATCATATTTAGCTTCTTCCTC
>VWYH01006318.1:50532-377058 GCA_013399365.1 Pampusana beccarii | reverse complement strand
ATCAATCCATATTGGACTCTGTGTCATTATTCCGGTCAACTACTCCCGTGACCAAAGAGGCTCCGACGATCCTCCAGGCAAACTGCAACACTCAATGATCCAAAGGGGGAGTAAACAATCTTAATGAAACTTGCAAAACACTTTAGACTGCACAATGTTGAGGATTCCAGGCAGGATACAGAAGCAGTGCAAAGGTTTCTAAACATATTGTTGAATTTGCTAGAAATTTAAGAAAAGAAACAAGCTCACCTAGTCATACTTAAACTAAAAATTCTGGGCTGGGTGGAATGGTAAAAGGCAATATAGAAAACATAAAGAAAATAAGACATAATTTTACAATGAGATATGATTAAGTAAATATGTAAGCTACATGTCTCTCTCTATTTTGTTTTATTGTTTTTTAATTGTTAGCTTAGACTTCGGGGAAAAATGTGATTTTTTGTTACCCCAAACTTTTTGCAAGACAGTTTATTTTTCTGACTCTGGAAAAATAAGCTAATTATTGAACCTTTATTCCCCAAACTGCCTGCAATGTTGTTTCATCAGGACCTTTAGAAAAGATGAAATGGAGAAACTGGCTGCTCATGGCTTGGACAGGTGTACTCTTCACTGGGTAGAGAACTGGCTGGATGGCCGGGTTGAAAGGGTTGTGGTGAATTTAGTTAAATCCAGTTGGATGCTGGTCATGAGCGGTGTTCCCCAGGGCTCAGTATTGGGGCCAGTTCTGTTTAATCTCTTTATCAATGATCTGGATCAGGGGATCAAGTGCACCCTCAGTAAATTTGCAGGTGACACCAAGTTGGGTGGGAGTGCTGATCTTCTCAAGTGTAGGAAGGCTCTAGAGAAGGATCTGGGCAGGCTGGATCAATGGGCCAAGGATGATTATATGAGGCTTAACAAGGCCAAGTGCCAAGTCCTGCACTTGGGTCACAACAACCCCAGACAACGCTGCAGGCTTGAGGAAGAGTGGCTGGGATGCTGCCTGATGGAAAAGGACCTGAGCGTGTTAATACACAGCTGAATGAATATGAGCCAGTAGTGTGCCCAGGTGGCCAAGAAGGCCAACAGCATCCTGGCCTGTATCAGGAATAGTGTGGCCAGCAGGACTACAGAAGTGATTGTGCCACTGCACTCAGCACTGGTGAGGCCACACCTCAAATCCTGTGTTCAGTTTCGGGTTGCTCACTACACGAAAGACCTTGAGGTGCTGGGGCGAGTTCAGAGAAGGGAATGGAGCTGGTAAAGGGTCTGGAGCACAAGTCTTATGAGAAGCAGCTGAGGGAACTGGGGCTGTTGAGCCTGGAGAAAAGGAGGCTGAGGGGAGACCTTATTGAACTCTACAACTACCTGAAAGGAGGTTGTAGCATGGAGGGTGTTGGTCTATTCTCCCAAGTAACAAGTGATAGGACGAGAGAAAATGACTTCAAGTTGCACCAAGGAGGTTTAGGTTGGATATTAGAAAAAAATTCTTCATGGAAAGGGTTGTCGGGTATTGGAACAGGCTGCCCAGGGAAGTGGTTGAGTTGAAAAACAATTGTGGCAACTACTAGCAGGAGAACACAAATGTAATTTGCAAGGTTAAAAGAAAATATCCCCTACATGTATAAATCATAAAATATATGACAAGGGTCTTAAAATATGTGATTTAAGGACTAAGTTTTTGTTTAACATTTGCGTGGTATATAGCTTAATAAGATCAGTGCAGGAGTAGTCATAAGTACTCCTAGATCTGGAATAATAATAATAATAATAATAATAATAATAATAATAATAATAATAATGATGTCATCACTAGTAATAGTACTTAAAACAAGAAACAAGCAGAAATAAAGAACACTACTTAAATTGTTTGCAAACTACCTCTAAAATGCCTAAATTAAACATTAAAAAAAAAAAAGACTGCAGTTTTTACCATATATTAACTTTGACATAATTTTTAAAGAGGAAAGTTAATCTTGTTACATCAGAAATTTCAGCCTGTCTTATTTTGATTTATTTCCTTTAGATAAAAATAACATATAAATTTTATTGTGCATTGTAATATATGATACATGTTGCAGGTAAAAATCTTTTTTGTTTTAAAATATGTATTCCTTTTCCATATAACTGAAATTAGACATATTATCATAAAGTACAAATTAACCAAATTAACTGAGACATTCAAAATGATCCCATAAAACAAAACATTCATGTAATGCTAAAGCAAAATATTCTAATGGTTTGTAGTCTTTTTCCTTAAAATTTTTTCTTTTGTTAAGGAATTAAAAAATTTTTATTTTCCTTCAGAGCTGGAATTTAAAAAAATAAGAAAATTAAGAATTTGATTGCCATCAATCTCTGACACTAATTTTCATCTTAATTTCAGAACAGACATGTATTTTTTTAAAGGGTAGAAAGTTCTCTAGGTATACTCAAAGGTCACAATTAGGTCTAAAAGACTGTGGCAGGAGACTTTCCCTGTGTGCATTTATGAACTAACCTCAAATCTAAACCTGCCAGGATTTAGTTTAATTTGAACTGTAACTAAGGAGCTCACAGAAAGAAGACACGGGGAATAGACTGCGGTATCATAGGTTTTTTTCTCTGTCCATATTTATAGCTTTCTCAGAGCTTCATTTTCATTTTTACCTTTTCAAAACCGCTAACTGACAAGGCTTTTGCAAACTCCATAGACCTGTTTAAACGTCTGATACTGAATTAGATTACATTGTTCACCAACAATAAGCACTTCATTATAAAGTGCTTTTTATAGAAATCACCAGTGTAAACCCCAGAAGGATGGATAAAAGAAATAAAATGAAAAATAATAAAAGAACAAAACAAAACCAGCCATAGTCTCTGGGGTTTTTTTTAAGTACTACATACAAAGAAACGATAGCATTCCTCAGGATTTCAGCCCCAGGTTAGATTTCATCTATGCTCCCTACGAGGCACAAGGCTCAGGGCTGATTGGAGAAGTCAAAGTCCTTTTCATCTTATATACACTCAGCACATTGTATTGATTTCAGATATTAATGGAGATCATAAAAAACAAGCCACACCACAGGAGAAATTGGTTTTCTGAATAGTCTGACCATGGTACACTGTAACAGCAGGTGTGCATATGAGTTGATAACCAAAGGAAATTTCTCAAAAGTACAAAGATTGCACAGATACGTAACAGAGAAGAGCGAAAGAGGGAGACAGAAAGGGGATGAAGGAAGTTTTTTGCTAATTATTTTGTTGGTAAAACAATGTTAAGTATTTATATCCTTCAACTGTGTATCTTTACTATTATTATGAATACAACTAGTAATACATATTTCTTGGAAACCCAGCTAAGGTCTTGACCTCACCATGTCAAGCATGACACAAAGACAGGGTAAAAGAGTTTGTTTTCTGAAGCAGGTAATTTTAGTTAGACAAGAAAAACAAAGAATGAGAATGAAAATAAAATCACATGAAATAAAAGGACGTGCAAAACACTAGGCACCTGATTATTTACAGAAGAAGGATTAGATAGATTTTCCTCTATAGCACTTGCTAGTTGGGGTCTTAACCCTGTTAGTTGGGGTCTTAACCCTGTTAGTTGGGATCTTAACAACCATTCTCCTAGGCACTGTTCATGTTCCATCTATAGTAAACGGAGTGGAAACAGCAGCTGCAGGAAATGATACATCTGCCCATCTTACACACCTTTTTTCTCAATTAGGTGATTAGAGTTGTCGAGTATATAATTCAGTTTGGTTAGTTGCCTTATTTTCAGTGATTCAAAGAATCCCATGCAAAATAAGCTAAATCAGAGAATCATAAATTCATCGAATGGTTCAGGTTAGAAGGGACCTTAAAAGATCTTCTAATCCAACCTCCCTGTCATGGCTAGGGACATCTTGCACTAGATCAGGTTGCTCAGAGCCCTGTCCCACATGAACTTGAACCTTTACAGTGATGGGGCACCCACAACTTCTCTGGGCGACCTGTTCCAGTGTCTTACCACCCTTCTAATAAAAAGTTCTTCTGCATGTCCAATCTAAATCTATCCTCTTTCAGTTTAAAACCATCACCCTTTGTCCTGCCACTACAGGTCTTGGTAAAAAGGTTTTCTCCATCTCTCTTGTAAGCCCACTTTGTATATTGAAAGGGTACAATAAGGTCTCCTCAGAGACTTCTCTTATCCAAACTAAACAACCACAAGTCTCTTCAGCCTGTCAGAGGTGTTTTCCATCCCTCTGATAATTTTTGTGGCCTCCTTTGGATGCACTCTAACAGTTGCATGTCTTTCTTATACTGAGGGCTCCAGAGGTGGACACAGTTCTCCAGGTGGGGCTTCACCAGAGCAGAGGGGCAGAATCACATCCTTTGACCTGCTGACCATGCTTCTTGTGATGCAGCCCAAGATAGAGTTGTCTTTCTGGGCTGCAAGTTCACACTGCTGGTTCATGTCCAGCTTTACATCCACTGGTATCCCCAAATCCTTCTTTAAAACTGTTTTTCAACACATGAAGGAAATAAGTCTTTAGGTTGTGGTTGTTCCTCCAGAATCAGACAAGGCTGTGGTCCTAACAAAAAAAAAAGACCATCAGGAAATGAGTTGAAGTATACCTTCTCCTAAATGATAAGTGATTTTGGGTTTACACCTCTTTGGGAAGAGAAGAGGGGTCTGCAGCCCAGATCTGTTGCTCAGCTGTTGAGTACCTTGACCACTGAAGCACTGACTAAAATTATACCTCTGCCTTTCTCATTTTTTAATATAATTCCAAGAAAATCCTCCCTCCCCTCCTCATAGGGGAAAACTTCCTCATTTGCAATCTATTTTTGAACTAAATATGCAAAGTATTTTTGGATCAGAGAAAGATTGTTTCTCACCCTCAAAAATAAATTTCCAGCTCTAGTAAGAGCTTCATCAAGGAAATTATTTAGTCTCCCAATTAAGGCTAAGAAACTGAGCCAGAAAGCAAACCCAATACTAGGTTCAAGAATTTTTAGACTAACAGGTTCCAGTGAAAGAACTGCATCATTTAGAACCTCTTTGCTCATTTTGTGAAACCTCTCCTATGTTTCTGTGAATTTGCTCAGTTCCACTGGCTGATTGTGTGTTAGATAAAAAAAAAAATAAATAAAAAATCTTCCCATGGATATTTTGTAAACAATAGGTGAGAGACTACTACTTCCATTAGCTTATTTTAGATGGCTCAGTACCAGCTCTGAAACTTTAGTGGGTTTATTATGGAGTGACTGATATCCCCTGTTAAAGTTACAGCCAAAACTGTTGTTAATTGAATTTTGATTAATTGTTTAAGCTGAAGAAAAAAACAGATTTCCCAACTAGAAGTAATTTAGAATTATCAGTGGCAAGTAGACTTTGAATAATACTAAGTGAATGAAAATCTGTATATTGCTTATTTGTGATTTGACTTGATAAGGAGTGTATCAGATCAGATTTTTCCCAACAAGCTTGTGTCAATAGATAAAGCTTTCAGCTGAGGTTATTCTCATCTACTACGATTTCAATGCTATGTGAAACTTGTGTAAGCATCCAGTGCAAAGATGAATTTTTCATTATAGATGCAGGCAATACAAATGTTTGATTTGAAACATTGCTAAAATACAGAGACTACTCAACCCATAATTTGAAAAAAATTAGAACAAGGGCATAGTTTCATCCTGGCGTGTATCAGAATAGTGCGGCCAGCAGGACCAAGGAAGCGATGGCCCCCCTGTGCTGGGCACTGGTGAGGCTGCACCTTGAACCCTGTGTTCAGTTTCGGGGCCCTCACTATAGGAAAGATCTTGAGGTGCTGGGGTGAGAGTTCAGAGAAGGGAACGGAGCTGGTGAAGGATCTGGAGCACAAGTCTTATGAGAAGTGGCTGAGAGACCTGAGGCTGTTTAGTCTGGAGAAAAGGAGGCTGAGGGGAGACCTTATCTCTGTCTACAACTGCCTGAAAGGAGGTTGTAGCATGGAGGGTGTCAATCTCTTCTCCCAAGTAACAAGTGATAGGACAAGAGGAAATGGCTTCAAGTTGCACCAGGGAGATCTAGATTGGATATTAGGGAAAATTAATTTGTGGAAAAGGGTTGTCAGGCATTGGAACAGGCTGCCCAGGAAAGTGGTTGAGTCACCATCCTTGAAGCTGTTTAAAAGATCTGTAGATGGGGTTCTTAGGGATGTGGTTTAGTGCCAGTGTTAGGTTAACAGTTGGACTTGATGATCTTGAGGGTCCTTTCCAACCCAAATGACTCTATGATCCTATGATTCTATGCAATTTCCTTTCAGTACCCCTACAAACAGTAAAGAAATATATTTCTTACTCTTCAGCTGCCACTAAGTAACTGAACAACACTATTGACTTGTTGGACCATCCGTAGATATTCTTTAATCCTTCATTATTGTAAACTTCCAGACTAGTTTTCTTGTTGGTTGGTTGGTTGGTTGGTTGGTTGGTTGGTTGGTTGGTTGGTTTGTTTTAAGTAGCCAGGTCAACAATGATCCTCTTATTTCAGTATGTTTTAGCTGTCTGTTGCCTTCGTAGTCCTTTACATCCCCGTGTCCAGATCCCAAGCCTCAGTTAAACATTTCTCCTTTCAAGTTACTCCATAACTACAGAACTGATTCTAAACTGTGTTACGCTGTTTAAACAAACCTTCATGATAAAAGTAAAGACAGTACTTCTGTATTTGAGGAGCACAATAGAATTTCATCCTATATCCTTCCCTTGAGTCAGTCACATCTTTAGCTCATTTTCTATTCTTATTTGAGGACATGAAGACCCCATTGCTTCCCTTTGCAGTTTGCCCCCACAGTTATTAATCTTCAGACTTAATCAGGTATTTGTCCAATAACTTTTATACTATCTTCATAATAAATTAGCGTTTTTCTTGTCAAATTCAAAGAAATACTAGTTAAAAACAGGGCAGTTCTTGTGACAAGCCGCTGATTTTTCAGACCTCTTCACTTTTCTAATTGCCTCATCAACTGTAATGGTGTGTTTACTTAAAAAAGGCTACAACAGTGTTGAATGTTGATGTTATGAAAGGTATTAGCATTTCAAACTGAGCAGACTGAGCGCTGAATACACCACAGCTGACTGCTCAAATGATATGAGAACTAATGGACCACAATGAGCAGGTATCACAGCATGTTAATTTCAGTGTAAAATAGATTTGAGTTTAAATAATGATGCTCCCACTTGGACCAGATTCCAAAATTAGTGCAGAAAGCAGCAAGCTTTCTGATCTGGCGCCAGGTCATCAGGCTCTGCCTTGAACAGATGCTCCCTATGGAATTTATTGTAGGAAAGAAAGAACACCAGTTAATCTGATTTACAAGGTTATGCATAATATTTCTGCACCACAGATTTCCAATTTGTTATAAGCAAACAGCTTTAATTCTCCAATAAATACATTTGAAAAGATTTGCACTGGGCCTTGTTGGTATGTATAGGAAGAGCTGCTTTACATAGATCTGTATCCCCATTGCATGTAAAATGATTTGTAATTCTGAAAAGTACTTGAATAATGTGGGTAATTTTAACCAAAGGCTGCAATAAGCGATATAAATTAGGTTCATAAGTAAAAATAACATTAATGAGGATGTCAGGTAGCAAACTTCTGCAATGATGCCTGCTGGCCTCCAAATGCTTGGGTGCATCCCTATGTGTGTTCATGTGTGAGTGAACTCATGCCTGTTTGTCAACTTATCATTGCTATATATTGCAGTATGAATGACAATATTTTGGTTTTGGATATGGTTCCTGCATAAAATGTGATGATGTTATGTTGATTTCCTCTCAATATAAGCAGTTTAAGGCAGAAATTCCTGATTGAAATTTTGCAAACAAAATTAATCGGTCTTTACTGGTTTTATTTGTAGGGTAGAAAAGAAAAAAATGAAATTCTATGTTTGCTTTTTTCACCTGTGAGATGCATGCTTTATGGGATTTATTTGGGTATCCACTAACATTTTTGCTATCCCCATTTTACCTACAATACATTATTACATGACAATACCATGTTCTGAAACCAAAGTCTGATTTCTTCCATCTTCCTCTCTCCTTTTAGAAATATTATATATTTAAGCTTTCACACGAAATTTCCAATCTGATTCCCAGCATCTGAAGATTTCAAAGAGATAAGGACCTGCTGCAATCAGATTCTTGTCATCTTTCATAAAAACAACAATGGATATTTGTATTTCTACATAATTGGTTATTTGCATTTGGTTTAAAAGAATTCTTCAGAATAATTTTTGAAAACAACAAAAATACAAGGAGTTATTGTTTTCTCTAAGGTCTAATAAAATCTATCTACTATGATGGTCTAAAGCTCAAAATTATGCCTCTAATGTGGTATTCAGATAATAACCATGATGGTGTCTCCTAGAATGATTGCTGTCAATGTCCTTGCAAAGCTGTGTAATATACTGTTGCTTGAACATGGCATGATGAGTCTTCACCTTTTTGTAAGACACAGAACCTGGACTAATGGCAGTGGGGAGACAGCAAAGTGCCTCCAGCATTCCTAGCAGAAAATAAACATTCAATACTCAACAACCAAGTAACAGGGGAATAATAAGGGGGCAAACTAGGATTTTAGAATCTTGAGGAAGAGTTTTGTCCCGTTGTGCAAAGCGTGGTCAGTATCATCTGTTGCAACTAGAACTTGATTAATTTTCAGAGAATCCAAAGTGACACTATTCACTCTTTGCTGTCGTTCACAGCTGCTTTGCTATTGTCTACTTCACTGTAATGCACAGAAGCCAGGATCAAGGGATCATGATCCATTGTACTAATCACAGTCAATACAAATGAAAGACATTTCAGTCTCAAAGTGTTCAAAATACGATAGACAATAAGAAGATTCAATAGTTGGAAAAATGAAAAATAGTGTGAGATGAAACAAACAAACAAAAAAGAATACATTTTGTATAGAAGTCAGAATTTCTACTACAAAATTTATCCCCGAAAATAGAAAAGAATAAGGACACAGTGTGCCAGTGGGTGGGCTGAAACATGAAAAAAGATGCTGTTGCAGTTGCTGCCAGTCTGTACAGTGTGTTGTACTACCAAATAACTGTTCTGTTTACTTTCAGTGCTCAGTTTAAAATGTATTTCTTATAGCCGGACAAAAGGTAGTCACGAAGTATCCAGTATCATTACTACCAAAGGTGAGCATTCTCATGTCTTCATCTGATTCTTCACCCAATCCTGTGTTCAGAAACCTGTCTTCTGTAAATTTTATTCCCTAGCCATCTCTACTTATCCCTGAAACTTCTTAAATACTTTCTGTATTCTACATGAATGCTGCCTGTCAAGAGTTTAAATACATTGAAGACAGGTGAAGAAAAGGTGGAAGAAGTTGGCTGTAGTTACTGGAACTTTTACTTGCTACCTGTGGTGTTCGGAGGTAAGAAACAGAGCACGTTCAAAATATTTTTCCTGAGGCAAATATCACACTTCATGTAGTGCCTGGGGGGGAAGGAACTGCCTTCAGACACCCAGGCTCACTGGCTTCCTGCGGTACCAGAAAAAACAATATCTATGTGACCTGACGAGCAAGGATCCATCTCCTATAACTTTAGACATTTTTATTGTAGACATTTGGTTAGATGAATGTCTCCTCTGAAGGCATCGCACAGTATCTTGCTCTTCCTTTCTCTCCTCCTGTCCTTGATTTGAAGTCCGTTTTACTCTTTACTTTTTTGTTAATGTTAGCATTGGTTGGAATTCTCCATGTAAATAAGGCAACTTCCAGAGGAATGGAGTTGAGGCACTCCAAACTATCACTTCTGTGGGTCATAAAAAAGTTCCTTTTCGTTCTGAGTAGACTATAAACACAATCAAACCAATGAGACATTGCATCTTTATCCAGGTGGAAAAACAAATGGGATTTTGGTCCAACTCTATTTATTTAATGTTCCTCAAGAACCTTTGGTCCTTACTGATACTGCTTTGAGCATCAACAGAACTCTAAAAGGAACCTCAATAAAGCCAAGGGAAATTTTCAGAATAAAATTAGAACACCCTTGAAGTGAAACAATAATAACTCAAATGGATAGAGGCAAAAAAATAACACCCAGAAACATGGGACCTGAACTAATTAAACCATGAAGAAAACAATACTAAATCTGTTTCCCCAAATTGATGATAATTGGTAGTAATAACTTTCACTTATACTGAATGAGTCACCCAAGGATTTCTAAGTGCTAGTTAAAAATGAATGTTAATTTTTCCTCATGCTCAGTGCTTTGGAACCTGAGACACGATATGATTAAGTAAATCCTCCAAACTCTTTCTCTAAGCTGTTGACAGAGTACAGAAACTGTCACAGTCCAGTGCTTCCAAGATCGTTGCTCTGATCAGTTGTATGTTAGTGCTTTACAGAAAATCAGAGAAATCTTTGAGAATGATCATACACATAAGCTACATAAATGTAGCATCAAGGCCAAAGCAGTATCATATTTTGTACTTTTAGCAAATATGAAATGGTGCACAAAGTCCTGATTAAGTGGGAAACTCTCTCTTCTTCAACTCTGCTGCCCTATGGCTTTGTACGAAATAAAGGTCTAGCCATTAACACACATCAGAGAAGTTGGAGTTAGGCAGAAATAGAGGGGCTTGTGCTTATTCTAGTCACATAGCACCATGAAAAGCAAAGGGCAGCATTGTGGTTTCAGAAACCTGAAGATAATCGCTGCTTATTTCTGCTCATTATTCAGGTGAGACATGACTAGCCCTCAAAGGCCGTTCCAAAATATCAGTTACAATAAGCCTTAAATAATTAATCAATCAACTATATAATGCGTATTAAACTAAGCTGTTTTGCAGTACAACAGAAGAAAAAAGAAATACCTGAAGAAAAGCCTAAGGAACTGCTGAAAACACACACTTCTGTATGCATTCTCTTACTCTGTACTTGCTTTAAGAGGAGAAAACAATTGCCTGACCAGAAAGACTATTTGAAAGTAGCCTTGTAGTTTTTTGTTCTGAAGTTTGGCCTTATTTACAAGCAAAACTAATCCTGGTGAAATATCTTATTTCCTTAATTATAGATAAATGCAAATAGTGGATTTAGAACAGTTGAGCCTCTGTTGTATCATGTTAATGGCAAAACTCTTAAAATTTTGGGGTGGTTGAGGCATAGATGTGAGTTTGAAACAGGGCAAATATCCTTACACGTTTTAACAACATCCTTTTAGAATAGGTCATGCCTTTAAGTATAAATTAATGTATCTGCAAACTTAGTCAATTTGATGAAATTGTGAAACTTTCTTAAGGGGCTGATGAACATTTTGTAGAATTTGGCAATAAACATAGACAGGCTGGAAGAACTCGGATTGGACTAGATGATCTTTGAAGGTCTCTTCCAACCCAAACCAGTCTATGATTCCATGATACTATGAATTAAACTAATTAGCCTCTAGGTATCTAAATTAAGCAGAACTACTCAGTCTTAAAAAGAAATATACACACCCTTTTGTATTTCTTAATGCCCCATTTTTTTTTTACTTATTCCGTTACAAAAACATGAATTATGTTGAAAAATGACCAGTTATGGTCAACAGTCATTTATAACAGTCTAACGGTTTAGCATGTGGCTGGAATTTACTAATTTTTAGTAATTCATATAACCATTGCCCTAAAATTTTGTCTAGCTAAATATTTTTCCAAATACACAACTTTCAATTTTCTGTTCTTCCCATAATTCACCATATCCTGCGTGATGCAACTCAAGTTATACCACATTTCTCTGTAGAGCAGGATATAGAGTCCAGATTTTGTGTGTAAGAAACTTAGGCAAAATTAAGCTTCACATCAAGCATCATCATTGAGTTTATGAAAATACAAGGTAAAATTTCACTTAGGAAGTCTGAATACTGCTTTGGATAAAAAGTCTTCTAGAATTATAATCACATAACTACACACATGAAAAACAGGTAACTTTGTATTAACCTGAAAATTCTTTGCATTCATTTCATACTGGAAATCTGTTGAAAACAGTGTTTGCTACATTGTTGTATGGGGACTACTGGGAATTTATGAGATCACTGTGCATTAATGTTGATGGGCTCACTGATTATGGTCTGAGGCCTCTTCTGTACCACGAAACAGACAAAACGTCTCCTGCCTCCTTCCTTTCCCAAGGCTGTGACAAACCCATATTGACCTCCATTGCTTCATGGTTGTCCTCAATAAAAAAATAGAGCTAAAGAATCACAAAATGTGTTTTCCATTGGTCATAGCTACAAGTCAATCTAAAAATGCATGACTATTTCTAGACAACATTTGTATGTACCTGTAAGAACATATATGATGGCTTGCATTTAAAGCTATGAAAGTATTTTAAGTATTCACTGTGTCTTTAAAACTCTATAAACCCCGTATATCCAGTTTAAATCTGTTTCACACGCATCCTATAGAAACCCAGAAAAATATATTTATTCAAGGTCGTATAAAACTATTTAATAAACAAGACAATCAATGTTGCAGTATAAAAGTCTAGATTACCTAGCCCTTACAGACCTTTCTAATCGCCAGCCACCTTAGCAGCAAGAGTTCTAGAATAATAGACCACAAAGTGAATTCAGGACAGACTGTCAACCTTCACACTGAATGAGCTGTCTTGCATTACTGAGTCTGTCAAATCTCTGTTATTTGAGCTCAGCTTTTGTGGTTGCATATCCCTTTATTCTGTTATTTGTTAATATGTATTGGCAGGCGTCACCTTCTCAGATTTTGTGAGCTTCACTTCAGAACAGCTGCCAAGATAATACATCTTAGTCTGAGGGCATTTCATTGATGTGGACACAGCATCCTCAAGGGAGTCTTCTCAGCAAATATGCTGGTTATTAATGCAGACATGTTTTATATATATCAGCTAAATGTATCTTTCCCTCTCTGTCATCAGAGAGATTTAGAAATGTTGACATTTTCCAGTAAGAGTCCTTTCCTGCAATAGAGAGATTCTGGAAGGACAGCTGGCCTTTTAGAAGTGCAAAAGAATACATTCTACAGTAGAATTTAGAAATATAGGTTCCAAACACTAATAGATGTTCAGTAAGTAATTCTAACAAACTAAAAAGGAACTGTCATTTTCTTATTTTTTAAAATTATTTCTTCCCCCCAACAACCCAGGATACTCCAGGTACCAACTCCTTGTAGCTCCAATTTATCCGGGTATTCATGGATATGCTTAATTAAGGTAATTCCGGTAAAGTAAACTGGATTATTTAACAGTTAAAGATGTACTTAACTACACCTTTCCATTGGCTCCCTACCAAAGTACTTCTTTTCACTTCCAGTTGTTCATTTCCAAGGCTGTTAGCACCTTCTCCTCACCTCCTCTGTCACCTCTCACTGCATCCTGAAACATCAAATTCACTTCTGATCAGCCTGGGATGTCAACCTCCTTCACCTGCTTGTTACATTTTTAAATAGGCACTTTTGTGCGATCTGTCACTCCTGGGAGAAGAGCTTCATAGATATCTTTGAGTTCACTCCATTGTTCTCTTTAAACTTCTTCAATACCATGACACACCCAAAGCTCAATAATGATTTGATTGCTGGAGCCCTGAGAATACAGTATTGCCTGTCATGTTGTCAAGTCCCATTTTCCATGTATGTACATGTTTTATACCTTGATTGTAACATGAAATCAGTTATTCAAGGAAGAAAACCTCATATGGAAACTTCACTGCCATAGAGAGGAGTCCCCTCTGCTCTTCATGGTGTCTTTTGACTCTTGCCTACCTGACCCAAAAAAAAAGTCAAAAAGTGCTGTCAAGCCATTACCTGCCTAGGTGACAAGGACATGTTTGGTGATATTTGAATGGATTCTAAGCAAACAAAAAAAAATATGGATGAAGATACCAAGTATGTCCTATGCTTGTATTTTGATGGAACGTGGAGCTCCTGCATTGTCTTCAGAGACTTTCACCTTCCTCATTCTGTCCATAGCAAAAAAAAGATCAGTGAAACATACAGACTAGATAGGTGGAGATGTCCCTGCTTTTGTGGGAGGGTTGGACTAGATAAACTTTACAGATTCCTTCCAACTCAATATGCTCTATGATTCTATGGATGTCCCATCCCTGGAAACATTCAAGACCAGACTGGATGGCACTCTTGGGCAACCTGATCTAGTTGCAGATGTCCTTATTCATTGCAAGGGGTTGGACTAGATGACCTTTAAAGGTCCCTTCTGACCCAAACTATTCCATGCTTCCACATTCTATGATAGCTTGCTTCAGTGTTTCAGAGGACCTTGCCTCTTTCTTTGAGTGTATAGAAGCATAGTGTATACAACTGGGTTGCCTTTTCTTTCAGTTAGGAGCATAACAAGCCAGCTGCTCAAAATTTCAATGTCGTTGTGCCCACTTTGGATATTTAAATCATGCAGACTGGGTTCTGCAATCATATTTTACAGTCTTTAGAACAAAACCATCTTTCAACCTTGTGCTTGCACAGCTCCTAACAGCATAGAGCCTCATGTGCAAAAGAGTGCCATGTAAACGAGATATTCATAGCGTAAGCAAACAAAACATCATCTTTAATTTTCATTATACAACCAGCAAATATATTCTTTAACCAGAGTATGAGTCTGATAATGAATAATTCAATTAAACTTTTACTACTGTATTGGAAGAAGGATCAGGCCACTTAAATACAAACTGGCTGACCCTTTATTGGAAACCATCAACTTTTAGCTGAAAAAAATAGTCTACTTTCTACTCTTGAGCTACTTGTGAGCACAAACCAAATTAAGAAAACAAATGTTTGAAACTGTTTGTTAAATAATTAATGCAAAGTGATGCCATCTTCCATGAGGCTTAAACTTTTTCTGCTTATGAGATCAACACAAACCACATATATCTTCACTGAATCACACAAGTAAAACAGTACAAAAATATACTTCTGGCACATTTTTTATGGAAGGGATAAATATAATTTGGGATATAATTGGCGCAACTTGTCAGGATTTATGACAAGTTGAATGAACAGGCAGATGCCAAAACACATTTAGGGAAAGAGTGATACAGTCACACAAATAACTGACTTGAGCTGGTCACATATATACAAAAAGTTTTCAAAAACACATTTCTATAAATTCTTTATGATTGGTTTTTAATATTCTCTACAGCAAGATAGCCACTTTCAAACTGATAGGGGGGTTATTCAGAGTTTAAAATTTCAGGTGGATTTCTACAAAAATTGTAATTCATAAAAAACCATAACTAAATACAGTTTCACTCCATTAGGAGTTGTAGTAAATTTTCCAATTTATAAACGTGTCAAACTAACTAAACTGCTTGACTGTTATTAAAGTGCTTTCTCAGCTTTATATTCAAGAAAATCACAGAGGAGACTGAAGTATTTTGTATACCTTTCTTACTTTATTTACTTTCCTTTTATATTCCGATTTTGTTTCAAAACAGTTTATTGAGAGATTTAAAGTTTTAAAGCTCCATGCAAGAAATTTTGCATAAGTATTTGCCATACAAGCAATTTTGAAGTCTTCTTTTGGAGGAGGAGGAGATCTGAGTGTTTTCCTATCAGCAAACACAAATAAGGCCACATGGCTTAGTTTCTGTGTCATTTATAGACTCCTCAGAGTGATGAAGGTAATTGGTCAGAAACTGAAACAGATGGCAGCGGTCAGAAGGAGATACAGATACAGATGGGCATGGGATTGACTGAAAATATAAGCCCCGTTATAACGGGATAAAATTTGCTGAACAGATCAACAGTATGTGAGATAGGCTGGATGACATCTAAAAGGACTCAAGAGATTTTCAAAAGTCCAGAATCTAAAGGAATTAGGAAAACCTAGCTGGAGGAGCATAGATAAGTGTATGAATAACCACGTCAACATCAAAAAAAACCCAAAAGATAGCATTAAAGTGAGGCAGCAGCTTAGTGTAAAAACCACCTACCACTTCTTTCTTGACAGCTGCATATTTCTTCCTGCCTCCACATTTAGGACATTTGAATGAAGGCTGGTACTGCATCTACATGACAGACGCAGAGAATGGAGCAGTTTTCCTCTTCTACATGTGTTGGCAAAAAAAAGCTGGGAAACGTTTTCAGTTAGAAATAGACTTCATGGTCACCCCAAAACTATAATTCTGCCAAAAAAAATTGATAACATAAACTATGATATAAGCTGACTTCAATATCATCATTTTCTTCCTTAAAATGGAACTCATTCATTTTGCTTGCTCTGATTTTAAAACTCTTCCAACTTAATTGACTTAATTCTGAAGGTGAAAAAATAAATCATATTGTTTGGATTGCATATATCAAGATTTGTGTCGGAAGGTTTGTATGGTGACTAATCACTGTCTTATATATTAGGATATAACATAAATCCAGTCCCGATATGGCAAAAAATATAATTTTTCAAAGAAGAATTTCCTGTCAGACTGTCTGGAAAAAATGTCCCACCTAAAAAAATTGTATTTTTCTCATATTTTCCATTGTCTTCTCACAGTCTCCACCAAAGCAAATGAGTTGGACAAGCACTTGTTATACTGATAGCTGGAAAGACAAAATTTACATCTGTCCTTAATTTTTAAAATTTCCTGTGAAAATACGTATCTTGAAACATATTGTCCTATTTCCTCTCCCCTTTTCCCCCTATGATTTCTTTACCCTTATTAACCCCGAATTTTATCATGGAACAGAAATTCAAATCTTCAAAGAGCTTTATTTCTAACACATTGGTCTTGACTAGTTTCTGAGAAAGAACAACCTGGCATAATTTTATCATCAGGTGAAGAAGTTAAATCAACTGAGTAAGTTTTGTTGCAGTTAGCTTTGAAATGTTGTCACACCTTTTTACCTCCTTCTTTCCCCAGCACTATAGTACTGATGACATTACAACAACAAAAATCCAATTTATTTTCCTTTCCTGAGCTGTCTATGGAGTCAGGTCAATGCAATGACAGGAAAATACAGCAGGGGAAAGGCTGGTGGAACAACTTCTTTAGGCAGCACAAGTCTAACAAGAAAACTTCTCAATTGTCACACAAAGGGAGTGTAACGTGTGTGTGTGCATGTATGTGTAGGAGTGGAACTTTTATTTCTTTATTTCTGGCTAAGCACTTAGTATACTTTCTTTTTTTTCTTTCTTAGTTTTCTAAGGACTTTATTTGAGAGGCCCTCTTCCTCAACCATCTGCCGCAAACCACCCTTAAAGGAATGAATGCAGATGCACAGACAGACAGCAACATAGACAGAAAGATATGTAGATAGATTTATGTAGCTCTGCTACGTAGCTATTTAGATGCAGTGACAGAAATGTTCATATTGGGCTTCCGTTGTCTCACGACAATGAACCAGCCTGGTTTTGCCTCCTTTTTTTTTCTTTCTATTTGTCAGTTTCAAGTTGAGTTCTCCAGTTCTCAAACCATTTTGTTTACCTTTAAACCATACTTCTCAGACAAAAAAAATCCCTATTGTTAAAATGTTATCACACAGTTCTAGAAATGATCAGTGTTATTCCCTATTACACTGAGGAGACACCAGCGTTCAGGGAAACCTTAAAACAAGTTGGACCAGCCAGACCAAAGGATGCCACAGGAGCCCTTTGACAGCTTCTTTTCCACTTCACTTGGTGGTCTGAATAGCCCAAAATTTAGTTCCCAAAATTTAGTTATCTACTGCAGAAGTGCCTCTAGAGGCGTAGGAAAATGGAGACATCTGAGGGCCCAAACTCCTTTGAATTATAATGTTAGAGCATTCCTGCTACACTGCTGATGCCTCACCCTAGAGCTATCCCTTTCCCACGCTGTAGATCTGAAATTCCCACTGTCTGCATTGCCACCACCTCAGCTGACAGAGGGCCATTGCATTTCTCCCCCTTCCTCTGCTCCATAAAAAATTCTGGTCAAGTGTCAACCTGACCCTCCCAGCTTCTGCCAAAAGCAGCTTAACATCCAAGAAAATATTTTTCGTTGGCCCCTTCTGTGATGTGTCAGTTATCTTAACTTTACTGACTAAAAATCCTACACAACCAATCTTAGCAGAGCACATTTTGTTGGCCTCCAAAACAAGTTTCTCTCTTGGCAGCAAGCCACTGCATCAACTGAGAATCAACAGGTCTGGACAAAAATTGCAATCTTCAATATTTATGAGCTACCCTATTGAGAACCCATCATTGTTTTGGGCTTATTTAAACTGAAGTATTGTAGTAATACACAAATGCCACATATCAAATGGAGTTAATGGGCTTCGTACATTTTGCGGTACAAAATAATTTGCTACATTTTTTTCCTTTTTAAGGGAGTCTCTGTCTTCTTTCTTTAATGCTTAATTATGTATAACGAACTAAATGAGGGATTTTGATACAAAAATAATTTGAAGACATTATTGATAGCTCACATCCTCCTTTTAATGAATACACATTGTATCAATCAAATGCACCACGATAGAAAAGGAGAGTGAATGAATAGGGACTTTTTTGTATCATAGTTTCATTTAATCTCAGAATCTTCTCACACCAAAATATTTAATATCCTTCTCTGAATGAAAATAAAACTATTCTGCAATTTAATATCAGTGCTGTTCTTCTCTGGGTTCAGTAAATATCAATTCTGGTTTTGACAGGGTTTATTGGACATGCTTTTTACCATTTACACTTCCTGAAAAAATGAGCTGCAAAACTAAGAAAGGAAGCAGTTTTTTAGAAGACGAAAGTACAGTGCACATCTTCCTGTTGTTGTAGAAAATGAGAAAAAGACAAATGCAGAAGTGTCTGGATATTGCTAAGAAAATGTATCTCTTTATGAACAGAAATGTGATAGCAGAACTCAAAAAGTGTTGTAGAGTCTGAAAGCATTAATGTGTATTGAGTTTACATGGCAAGGTTTTGGTAACAATGGGGCTGTGGGGGTGGCTTCTCCGAGAAGATGCCAGAAGCTGCTCCCATGTTGGACAGAGCTAGCTCCAGCTGACCCAAAGATGGACCTGACACTGGCCAAAGCTGAACCCATTGTTGATGTTGGTAGCACCTCTGGGATAAAATATTTAAGAAAGGGATAAAAACTGCTGAAGAGAAACGCAGCAGCAAGAAGAAAGGTGTGAGAATATGTGAGAGAAACAACTCTGCAGACACCAAGGTCAGTGCAGAAGGAGGGCAGGAGGTGCTCCAGGCACCAGAGCAGAGATTCCCCTGCAGCCCGTGGTGCAGCCCATGGTGAGCCCGGCTGTCCCCTGCAGCCCATGGTGCAGCTCATGGTGGGCCCGGCTGCCCCCTGCAGCCATGGAGGTCCATGGTGGAGCAGATCTCCACCTGCAGCCCAAGGAGGACCCCACGTGGGAGCAGGTGGATGCCCAAAGGATGCTGTGACCCCGTGGAGACCCTGCACTGGAACAGGGTCCTGGCAGGACTTGTGACCCTGTGGGTCAACCCATGACATCATGCAATTCAATAATGAAAAAATAAATTAGAGAAATTAATGGAAGAAAAGGACTGGTTCACTAATAAGAAATAACTGTAGGATCAGAGGGTCCTAAGCAGAACTTTGTCAAAAGTACATGAAAGAGAGCATTGTTTGCCATGGAAGAGTATTTTGTGTTCTTTCCAAAAATATCTGACCACACTCAGAGTGATAATACCCGTTAAAACAGATATTTCTCTGGTCTACTGCAGCTATTTTTACACTCCAATCAAGATATTGCTGCTATTTCTGGCCATGACTGTGCAAGCCCATCTGATTTTTTTTTAACCCACTACTACCCATAGTAGCAATGTTGAGCACATCAGGAAGAAGCTGCGGGATTGAGAGTTTGTGAGTGGTTCCACTCTCTTCACCAGGGATTTTTACACAAGTTAAACACAAAATGCTTGCCAATCTATGCCCTAATAGTGAAAAGGTTGACTATGATTTCCTTGCCTGGAATCAAATTTCCAAAACCTAATGTTGTATATTCATGAAGTCAACCACCCAGTTGTCTTTATTTGACTTCACAGAAACTTCACGTGAGAAATAGATGATTTTGAAATTGGGGTTGAAAAAAAACTAACTGGAACATTTTCATCTCAGCAAAACGTTAATTGTGGCATTTTTTTAATGGAATTTCAATGTTCAGTCTGAAATGTAAAGTTGCAAAAGTATATCACATTCTCTTATAGCGTAGAAAATGTCAGCAATATGTACAATTTTGACTGATCCAAAATAAATTATTTTAGAAATTGTAACTTTTAGACTTGGAAAAAAGCTAATAATTTATTCTCTTTTGGAATGAAAATAAATGTAAAAGTTGAAAAGACTCCTTTAAAATAAAACTTGTTTTGTTATTCTTGTGAATTATTTGCTTCATAGACATCACTGAAGTACCCAAGTGCTTAGTAATTTCGTACAATTGAGGCTCTTCTGCTACACTGTTTTCAGTAAATCAGCCAACTATTATCCTCATCTTAGATAACATAAAGTTTGGTAGAAACAAATTTACGGAGATTTAAAATAATCTAGTTACAAAACATTATGACCCCACATTCTTATTCTCTCTTCAGCCCTGTTGCCTGTTAGATACTTGTACCAAACTACCTCCTAGTACATTTATTCATGTGGTAAATAAGTCAGCAAACCCAGATCTCTATGCAAGAGCTGGGTAGCACTGTGTTATAGCTAATAAATAGTAATCAGCAGGAAAGCTTGATTGCAATACACAAATAATCACAGTTATCCTGGGTCACAAATACCCATCTCCAAAGTATCAGTTGAATCATATCATTATTTGACTACCCATTTAATGTATTTGTAGTTAGCTTTTGCCAAGATATGAAAACATCAGTCATTGCCTTCCAAAATACACAATATAAGACTAAAGTTCATTTGATGAAACTAAATTGGTGGGAATAATTAGAGACCTTTCTTTTTCCAAATAAAAACATTGAGCAAGCATATTATTGATTCAATTGACTGTTCATGGTTTATATCCAAGAGAAAAAGGAACACTGCTGTGCAGTTTGTAATTTGGAATAGATTTTCTTTTATTTGCAATGCAGCTACTTGCAAAGAATATATCAGAGGTAATACAAAACACAGGCAAAAAGGTCATATTTGAAGGGTAATTGTTAGGAAAAAGATTGAAACTATCACAGAATGCTCACAAAAGTTTACTCAACAAAGATGAAGGATGGTGAGTGAGGATACAGGACACTTGTAGGAAGGTTTGGTTTCTTAACTTCCCTTTTTGGACACACTGTTCCCAATCCTCACTATCTCTATGTTCACTATGACAAAAACTGTAGTGCCAGCTTTGAAAAACTAGTGGTGCAAGGTAATGGTCAAATGAGACCTGGAGGAATGGAGGAAGTGCTGACTATTTGCTAATTACATCACCTCTATCAGCGTGTTAACTGGCTACTCAGGCTTTCATTCATGTTGATTTGTTTGAGATAAAACTTTTTCTTCTACTCAGACCACTTTTCATTTATGAGTAATGCATCTTTTGGACAGTTAGTGGAAAAGTGACTTCTTGAGACACAGACCTGTTAATGAACAGGTTTTTAACTCCTGACCAAAGTCCCCCCAAACATAAGTGATGGGTGACCTTTGTGTTGTGACCCTTAAATATTCAACCTCATTGATGAGCTTTCAGAAGGAACAGAACATAAAGGTCACAAATACATATTTAACAGGTTCAGTTTCATCAGTATGTACAGTGTTTTGATGTCATGCTGGATGTGATAACACAGAAGACAGCATCTACATTTTAATATGAGATTGGAGAAGAGTAAAGCAAAGCACTCACTTATAAAGTTTGGTTTGACCTATTATAGCAGAAAAGACTATATTTTACCATCTAAACTTGGGCTTGGGTGTGAAACATCCCTCAACATAAAAAATTTCAAGTCCAAGGTTTAGATTCAGATCTTCATGTAGTATGAAATTGATTTTGAAATAGGACTCTTAAGAGAATATATGCTTCTCAATCAGAACAAAAATACTTTATAGCCATTTCATTACAAATGAGACAGATTTAGATTCTCAGTGTTCTTACAAGAACAGTTGCAAATTCCTTTTCACTTATTCTTGCCAGAAGTCTTGACCCTTGAAAGTACATTCAAGACAGCTGAGAGGAAGAAGAAAGTTGAAAAGGAATATTGTCTGTCTAGGAGAAAGAAAATGGCTTGGGATAAGATTTATATTTAAAATGATAAATGTGTCTACTGAAACAAATCTACTTCATCTTCATTTAGCATAGTTATAGGCAACCTCCTGGTTTCAAACTATCATTATGTAGTAACGATGATCCCTCCAGTGAGGTGTCATTTCAGTAAGGTATTTTGGAATCTAACACATCACTACATTAATCCACCACCATCTACTGATGGAACATCAGAAAGATGACAGAAAATGAATTCCAATAGTGAAAAAAGCTCATTCAGGAGGTTCCACCTGCACCTGGTGTGGATTATCCTTGAAATATCCTTTAAAATCTAGGTAGGTTGTCTGAATTCTTAGCTGGTCCCCATTCACACTGTAATGTTGAGTCTTATAATAATTTTATAAGGCCACAGAATCATTAATATGTCCTGTAACGCAGTATTTGACGATGAAAAATCTAAAGGAAGAGTTAATTATGCTCTCAAAAACTCAAAATGTAATTTAAATTAAGATGTAAAAAGGGATCATAATTCAAAAGTAGGGAAAGTAAGAATGTGGTAAATGGTAATAGGAGCATACAATATGTTGGCCATTGATGTAAATGGATATATGACTTCACAAGGAGATTGGGAAGTTTAATTTATATTTGATCTTCAGAAAAGAGTTCACCATTAATTGTGAAGTGTTATTGTCATTATTTATTATTATTGCTAATGTTAGCTCTAAGGATCAGTGACGTGGGGCATGATAAACCCAGAAGGTATCTTAATAATTTAATCATGTAACTGTCTCTTAAAAAATAATTACTTTTAAGCTGTGAAGCTTCTTAAACAGAATGTTCATCAGTCTTCACAGACTTACTTTACACTTACCCTCAAAACTTTTTGTTGAAGAGTCTATACTTTTTGGCACCATGATCTTTGTAATATTAGTCATCTTAAGACTCAGAAATATGGTGCTGGAAAGGAAATTCTGTCAGATAAAAAAGTAACACAGGATGGGACTCAACTGATCAAATACAGACTGTCATCTGGACTGTCTTCATGCTGGAATGATACAGGCACTTTTAAGGTAAAATCCACCTCATTTTAAAGGTGACATTTTGTATTGGTTGGAGAAAATGTGGCATAAAATGCTTGTTTCTCTGCAGTTTTTAATGAATCTTGCAGAGGGTACAAAGAGATGTCCTGTGTTTCAACAACTTTTCGAAAAAGGAAAAGCGTTAGGAAGCAGAGATACAACAATAAGTATTAATGTATCTGGCTAGCTGGCAAATCTGAAAAAAATAAGCTGCAGGTAAAGTTGAACTGCTAGCATAAAATAAATCATATGTGTATTTGCATACTGATTTTGAAAATTCATTTATTTCAGTGTTATTTTATCTCTACACATGCCATACTAACTGGAGTGTTCACAGAGAATGGAGCAGAGTTCATCCAGTGTTGGTGGTGGCAGTGCCCATTCTTTCTGTATTTGTATCTCACCTGAGATGTTTGTCTCAGAAGTGTGAGACTTAGATTTAATTTGGCCTGCAGCTACTGCCATTGAAGAGTGACAATGCTAGTTATCAGGTCATATGCTATTGTAGTTGGAAACATTCTCCTTTCTTGGTGAGACATATCAGTGGGTGTGAAAAGGACCAAGTAAACAAAAGTGATTCAGAATTTCTGTTATTTTCTCTAGAGATGCAATTTAGAAGTCACTTTGAATAGCAATGTGGCTAACCCTGGAAAGCCTTTTGTATGGTCAGTAGGCCTTTCTTTTCCCTTTGTTTTCCATCTGGCATTTACCTACCATAAAGAACAGCAAAAAGCAATGCCTTCTCTGAAGCATATTCAGACACTTATGGACTTGATATTCCATATGGACAGACTTAGGTAGTTTCCTGATAACTGTAGTATCTCTGAATAAACCCCTTAAGGACTATCAGTGCTTCTCCATCAAAAGGGAACACCACCTACTTAAAGAATTATTAAGTCTTAGTCTGAGTGCTCTGAATAATGTCATTGGATGACATATTTACAAGATTAGTCTTTTTAATGCCTAATTCACTGCTCAAAGTGAACGATCTGACCATGTCTCCATCACCCCATTAATGTTTGATAAGTTTTCCGAGATTCTCAATACCATTTAAACATTTTGGTTTTCCTGTTTCAGATTTTTTTTTTCCTAGGAATATGTGCGGTAGTGATATGTTTCCTCTAGGAAGCAAAGAGTTCTTATAAATGCTTATGTTCCTGATTGTGTCCAGACACAACTCTGACTCTGCTTCCATGTAGGAGTAATCTGTGGGACTGAAAAGAAGAGCATAATCATGACGGCTGACCATGTCCTCTCAACGTGCTGCATAGGGAAGAAAAGCGTTCTCTATCAATTTTAAATTGCCTTCCACTGAGAATGGCCTGATTTACCTCATTAGCATTTTGTAATAGAAGGATGTGAGAGGAGTGGCATATATTACCCTCACAGGAAAAAAAAAAATCAGTATGTAAATTTGAGAAATGCTATTTTAACCACAGCACAAAACTAGAAAAAAGTCTAATTAAAGGTTTTTTCCCCTTTTGCACACCTTGCTACTATCTATGGCAAAAATGGGAGCAATAACACTGAATTATTTAGAACCTTTTGTTTGGATACAACAGGAATCTGCTCTTGGACAATAGTTGCAAAGGTGTTCATCTGACAGACTCCCAAATATAGCTTATTTTTTATTATCCTGTATATTACTCACTTCAGCTGATGCTTTCATATCTCTCCCATGCCCTCTACATTTCCATTCTGTTCTTTTGTTCTTAGACTGTCTATACAAATCAAAGTATGCAAAATGAGCCCAGGCACCACTACCTACTTCTCTGCCTTTAACCTCTGTATTTTTTGCACTCCCTCTTTGTAGATCTCACTGTAGATCTAGCAAATAGAATAAGCTACATTTCCCTTGTCTTCCACACCTACACATTTAGCATAAGGAAATATTTTATTATTTATAAGAATACTTCTCCATGGACCCTCATATTACCAGAAGAAGAAGAGATGAAGAACGAAGCCAGCAGGGAATTTGTTGTGAGATGTCCAATGTGATCTCATCTGCAACTCCATTTTGAGGGTGTAAATCTCCCCAGCCTGACAGTATAATTTAGAACAGAGAAAAGACTGATATAAAATGCTTTCTAGTTAGAGTCAAATTCCATTTTATGTGTAGTTTTCTTAATTATTAATGACTAAACCAGGGGCAAATAGTGGTGACTCATGCCCTAAATGCTCATGTATAGCTTTTCAATTACTATAAGTATCAGAGAACTATAGTCTGAATTGCCCATTTGTGGGAAAGGACATTTTATGAGTTCTGCTACATTTGTATGAACAGCTGATGGAATTGTATGGATGCACACCACAGTAAGCAGAGCACCTGGCAGTGCTCGTAATGGCATGGATCTAAGCCCCCTAGACTGCCCAGTGACTCCAGGCTGCAGCTGCAAACTCTGTCCTGTGTGGGAACCATGTAACTTCCATCACTTCTTGGTGATTATTCCTCATCGAGCCCCTGTTTCTTCACTTGTTTTCCCTTCCCTTACTTGGAACTCTTGCCTTTCTCATGAAATGCTTAATTCTTATTGCTAGCAAGCAGATTATTCAATTCTACTTTTCTCAAAGTGATCAAAACCCCTCATGCCATATTTAATACAAACGAACTGTTTCACAGATTTTGATCACATTAGCCACTGACTGAATTAGGTTGAGCTTCCTGCAGCTTCTTTCTACTGCTAAAGTTATTTTTTTCATGCCTTTAGCCTGCTCAGTATATTTAGTTTCTGACTCATTTCTTTAGAGCTCTGAATTCTTTTCTGACTCACTGGGAATCATTTATTCTGTTTTGGTTTCACCAGGACAGGTTTTCAGATTTCATCTCTCAAATGTCATCACTAATGTCTCAAAGTTTGTTTACAAATGACTTTTTGTCTCACACAGAGGAATACTGATGTCAGATGGTGCTTCGCCAATCAAAGCTGTTCCAAAGCCTCCATGTCCTAAGATATTCTCTCTCTCTTGGCAACCTTTCCACAACTTGTTAATTAATTTTTCCCACAGTGAGCTGATGGTTAGCTCTTTCCCCTAAGGAAAGATGTTACCCCTAAGCTTGCTTTGAATAAACACAATATCATCAACTATTATGTAAGTATACAAAAATAGCGGGACTCCCACGTGTACTGGCTGTCAAAATTAAAACAAAAATGAAACTGGTAAAAAATCTGAAGTACACTAGCGAATGTGGGGTTCTACTTATTTCCCTTCTGGTCCTCAGAATCTAGGATGTACTTGGCTGATATTTCCACCTTGTTCCCTGCAAACATAAAGGCAGAATTTTCATTTCACTTTTGAAATATGAATTTTTCCTCAATTTGTGCAATGGAAGGACTTGGAAAATTTGAAAGAAAACAGATGCCAATGTTATTATCATTATGAACACCCTGATAAAGAATGCATCTGTATTATTAAAAACAACCACTACAAAAATCGATTAGTGGCTCCCAGTGCCATTTACATGCACTAAGTATCCAAACCGTCTGCACAGGGTTGGCACAAATGACACAAGCATTACAGGAAACCCTTATTCTTCTGGAGCAGCCGCTGAAGGCAAAGTGAGATATCTGTCAACACGTAACACTGAATATTTAGAATTAGGCAACTGAATCCCAGTCTCTGTGTCCACAATGCATGGCAGTGTGTCTTCTAAGCCTCACATGCTCATGTCGCAGCGGTGCTTTCACAGCATGGCACCGAGGATGTTTATCTATAGGCTGATGAATCATAAGGGTGCATTCGGTGCTTTGCAACACAAGGTCCATTGAGATAGTGTTGGAACACCAAGTAGGGTAGAGGGAACTTTTATGTCCCCAGCACCACAGCTGATGTGGAGCCAACACATGACATGACACACGTTGCGGTGCATGTGATCCAGGGCCTGGGTTTCAGAGGTGGACCGTGGATCCTAGTTACCTGGCAGGGTAGAGGCAACCTTAGTGACAGTCAGTATGAGGTCCGGTTCAGAGACAGTCAATCAAGAAACCTCAGTTTAGAGGTCTACATTGAGTTGCATACATGTGTGTTTTGGTGTTTCAACAAGTAGGACCTCAATTCTGTAAGAGCCTGGCGGTATCTAAGGCTAGCACGTATGATTCGGGACATATAAAATATACACATCCTTTGGGACTGGCAGCTGGAGATCAATCAGGACAACAGTACGAAACCTTGTGCCGACTTTCTGGTGAGATGACTTGTCTCTAGACTCCATTGAACAAATCCCTGATGACTATCATGGGAGTTTAGACCAACAGTTCATATGCACCCATATGTGTAGGTATATTTCAATGTCTTAATCTGGAATTAAACTCCTCTACATGACTTTTTTTTTTTAAAAAAAAAATATCCATTGGCAAATTTCATTCTGGTCAAGCTTTTAAAAAGTTTCCTCAAAAAGGGAAAATAATATCTTTAAGAATTATTAGTAACTTGGAAGCATGTGTAAATTGAGACAGGCAATGAAGTAACATCCATAGGAGCAAAGAGTAAAAGCTAAGCAGAAACAAGCATTTCTGTCCTAGCTAGCACTATTTCACTCATCAGTTTCTCTTATCTCAAACAACAGTTGAGCACTGAGATGTCGAAGAAAAAAAAAAACTTAGGCCAAAAATTTTGAAAAATTTCAATTCAGTGTCAAAATAATATCAACTGTTAATGCAAAGTAGTTTGATCCTTTTCTTATTTGTTTTATTTCCTGGCCCGTAGATTTTTCTCTTTGAAATGCCAGTCTTTTGTCTTTCTTTGAGCTGAGAACAATGACGACAGGTTGGAATTCATCCCTTACTTAGATGCAAAATGGGCGTTGCGATCAGCTTTTCTTTGGTTTCCAGTGGTCCAAGAATTATTTGAAAACCTGAAATTTTCCCACATGTAAATAGGAAAGGTAGAGCTGCAAGAAATAGACATTGAATCCCTGAGTTAGGATGAGATATCTCTGTTCTGTGAGTCACTCACTACAGAAAAAGAACAATTAGGGTACATATTTAAAATAGGCCACTTTTTGATAAATATTACGTCGATGACATGCAAAATAGTACAAAGAAGAATGTTTTAAGGAAGCATGAAATAACTCCTTTAATACCAAAATAACAAAAAACGATTTAAAAACGCCAAGAGCTTAATGTCCTTCAAAAGGATGCAGTTTGCTTTGAAATTAGGTTGCCAAATGACAAATAAAATGTACTTTAATAAATTTAATGTGTGTTGGCCTCAAAAATAAACACAAGTACCTGATGAATGGATCAAATGATGTGAAAACTTGAGTTAAAAGGTCTCATTAAAATCCCTGTTTCAAACTCTAGTTATTATGTAGAAGCAACTACAGGTGCTTCTGGGATTCAAAACAATAGCAGTAAAAAACTAATTTATTTATATTAATTTTCTTTTAAGTAGTAGATCGTTTTTCCTAAGAAATGGGAATGCTCATGCTGCCTATTGCAGCTGAAGAACACTTCAGGCTTTCCTGTTTTCTCTGTTTCCAATTTTTTTCCCATACAGTCTGTTTCCAAACCAGTAGCATTTGGCTGGGTCAGTATTAAGATGACAGAACAGGCGTATCTTTTCGGTATAAATCCTAACCTAAGAAAATACAAAGTTTAACCAACTAAAAAGAAATTGATTCTGTAGTATCACTAATGGGATATGAAAAATTGGTGCTATCAAACCAATATGATTTTATAAATTAAACTAAAAGTTTGTTTGATAAAGTTAGTAGTGTTGATAAGATTAATTTTAACCTAGTAATTCACAGTATTTTAATTAAGAAACCTGGAAAAAGGAGTATCTTACATAAATGAAACATCACATTAAGAACTGACTAATAGTTTCTAAATCATGTAAAAGGGAAATTAATGAATGTAATGTAGCCAGATCCTGCAGGGAGTAATTCTGGACCTTCTGGCATTTAACGTTCCTATTAAAGGCCTGGAGAAAAATAAGATGTGTTAATCAATTCCAAAACCAGCATGAAGACAGATGAACTGCAAAACATAAACAAAAATAGACCCAAGTTATGGAACATCCTGAATGATTCAGCAATTTGGGAATAAACTAGTGAAGTGTTTGAATAAAACCAAGTGAAAAGTTAGATGTCTAGGAACAGAAGAGGAGAGCTGTGTTTGCAGAATGGAAATCTCTATTCAGACAGTCAACGACTCCTGAAAGGGTCTTCGATTCATCAGTTGAGTATAGGTTGCTGGGCAATGGTATGTTCAAAAGGCTCTGTATAAACTGAGGTAGACTGAAGCAGAATAAAGTATCACCCTACCTCTGGTTTTGGCTTTGATAAAACTGCTGCTGCTAGATTAATTTTGTATAAAATACCAAGGAGAATGAAAAATTGATGATCATTCAGATAAAAACCATCAAAATAATTAGAAAACATGATGTATAACAAGGGTGAAAGGGTTTAATCTGTTTAGCTCATCCAAATGAAGAACAACTTGTGTGACTCATTCACTGTGGGATTTCTAAACATGGAGTAGGAGATACAAATGGACATGCAAGGTGGAATTATTTCATTTAACTTCAGATGTCTAACATGTAGATATCTTTATCTAATCTTGCCTCAAAGGGATCCCTGTGTCTTAGAAAAAAAGTTAACACAAGGAATCCCTGAAACTTGTGTTAGAAGATCTTCACAGCAGGCCCTGTCTAGCATCAGCTAGAGGTGTCACTTTAGTGAAAGAGTGAAATGTACTGCTAAATGTAATTTTTATTTAACTATAACAAACTGATCAACAGAATTATTACACTGTTAATCTTCACAGAGGTTTATAGGAATAATCCAAACATGTTTCTCTCCACTGGGAAGTTATTGGTGCTATACTGACCCATGTAAGACCAGAATATGGTCCAACAAAAAGCTAAACCCATATTTTCTTGTTTTCACAACTCTAATTCTGACTGGAGGTATCGTTGTGAATAAGTATTCAAACAAAATGATCCCAAATTAAATTAATCTTTAAACATCAGTTCTTAGAACGACATTATGCCTACATAAAGATCAGTTTATTGGTTGATGCTGTAAAATGTATGTCTAGACAAGGTTACAGGAAAGTACTCAAAATTTCAGGCAATAAAATTACTGTAAGATTGAATTTTTATCTTCCCATATTTACTGTACAGACTTTGTATTGCTTTGCCCTTTTTTTTTTTTTTTTTTTTTTTTTTTTTTTTTTTTTTTTTTTTTTTTTTTTTATTTAATTTTTTTTTTTTTTTTTTTTTTTCTATATTTTTTTTTTTTTTTTAATAATTATTTTTTTTTTTTTCTGTAATATTCTAATCCTGTGAATGGCAAAGGAAATCAAAGCCTTTTATTCCTCCTGGGCAGCCAGACATCAATTTTAGGTGCAACAACTCACAGTTGTTATTACCTGGTAACAGTCTGCTGGGCTGACTTTACAGAGATAGTTTTACTGAAGATAAGTCATTCTGAGAAGAAGTTATCATTACATTTGGCCTGCTGTTGTATGTCTACATGCTGGCAGCTTCAGGCAAAAGACTGAGAAATCAAATAGCTCTCATCTCACTCCTGTAGATGATTTCTTCTTGCCCACAGTCAAAGATGACATATTCTGGGAGGGATAATCATATTGACTTTCATTTATTGTAATTGTCGTGTTCTTATATAAAAAAAATTCTTCTCCAGAGTTGTCAATCAGTCATTATTCCATAAGAACACTTTTCTATTTTTAAAAAATATTAATCTCAGTCTTACACAGGCTGAGAGTGTGTAAACAATTAGGTTAATGAAGCTGACCAAATGTCATGTTGTACATTTGACTTGTGAAGAAAACGTATTTTTGCAGCAGAATATCTCATGCAAGTCAGCAGCAGGCTTTGCCTGACCTTATTTGCTCTAGTTGAGAGGACCAATTTTCTCCTGTATTAGAAGAATGGAAAAAGGTGCAGAGAGAACACTTGCTACTGAGTTTGAAATTAAGGACATGTCAGAGAGGCACTCAGCCAGGCATGACTTGTGGTACAAATAGGTCCTGGTCCAAGAGAAAAAGGACTTTTTCAAGCTCAGAGGAAGAAGCTAAGTGTCTCTACAACTATCAAATGAAGGGCATTTTTCAAAATGCTCATGTCCTAAGTTCGTTTTGAGCTCCCCTCATCTACACTGCCACTATGTACTTGTGGCAGATAATGAGGAAATCAAACTGAAATAAATGTCCATACTGTGGCCTGACTTAGGCAGAGAGAATCAAGTAAATTAGGATTTATGGCTGACATGCTGTCCTTACCTGATCTCATTATACATCAACACTGTAAATGTCTCTACCAGCAGGATAACCATTGCACATATAACAATATGTTGACATTACAAGTGTGATTTAAAGATGGAGCTTAAATTTTAATTTGGAAATTTCTTGACTGTATAGGTCTAAAAGTGACTTGCAAGTGACTTGATAGAGAATCTAATTAGCTAGAGATGTAATGCAGAACACCACCTGTGTTCAGTGTTAGTTTGAAAGACTTGGGCTGTGACTGGTCCGATTCTGCTCCTTTTCAGTCAGGTCCAATAAGAAACTTGAATTTTTATCCTAATTTTCACAGCAATTTAAGATTTATTCCACAGCTATGAATATCCTCATCTTCCATAATCACTAAGAGGTGTGTGTTTTTCTAGGTCAATAAAGATTATAAGATGCAGCTGGTTGCAGATTAAGCAAAAATTAAAACTTTCTCACAAGTGACAGTGCAGGAAAAAACTTGACAAGGCTGGATGAATCAAGTGTGTGATCACCATTAGGAAGAAAATCTTCCAATAGGGTAAAACTTCCCTGTTATGGGCACAACAATGTCACAGCATTCATATACACTGTCACTTCAATATCAGAAGAGATGGGCAATCCATTTGTACATGGTGAAATATCCCAGTATTCTAATTTTTGGTAAAAGGGTGTATAAACCCACAGGATGTTTTCAAAGGCTTAAGAAAATGCCTTGCATTCCGGACTAATGAAGGTTAATCTCTTTAGTTTGTGGGAAATAAGAGCAAGCTGACTTAATTATGATGCATAACAAAGTGGCTGATGTTAGTATAATGTTGGGATTTTAGGAACACATTCACAGAAGTGGCTTTTATCTGTAGGGTGGGCTAGTGTAACAGCAGACCACATGGGAGTGGATTTCTGTCTTGATTTAACCCACATGTTGGCAGCTGGGCCATGCTGTTTTAAAGGAGGGAAAACATCAAGTGTTAAATGTCTGTTTATTCTAGAAACTTGCAGCTGGAAGTAAGATTTTCTCTGTGACTAGGTTGATCAACATATAGAACAAGAGAACAGCCGAGTCAACCAACTATGGCTGTCTTCATATCAAGTACAACTTAGGTGTTGCATGAGGGAATGTGAAATTCATAAACCGTGCTAAAAAGAAGCTAGATGAGCTATTCTGAAGACTCCTTGTTCTAAAATATGCAGAATGCTATTCAGAACAAAAATCATTGCGTGGTAGAGAAGAAATCCCCTTTTTAAAGGTAACTTACATCTTCATTAAGATTTTCTCCAGCTAGGACAATCCTTACATAGTCCATAAAACAACAGACCTAAATGTTCACACTGAAGAAAAAAATCATATATTACTTCCACATTTCAACTTGCAGTTTTATTTTCAGTTATATTCTTTCTGAAATGTTATGAAACAAAAATTGGTAAGTTTTTCCTACCCTGTTTCTTTGTGATTGTCATAAAAGAACAAAGCTAACCACTCATCAGAGAAAAAGTAATTTCTAACTGCTATAGATTTTTTGGATCCTTGCTTCTTACCACTCTCCTGTTTTCAGAAACCCTGTTTCTAGTTGTTGCGAGGTCCACGTAATTTCCATTAATTTTGTGCAAAACTTGGTAGACTCTGCAGGTGAATACACTGCCAACAATATACAAATAAGTAGGAATAACAGTGAGAATTTAAACTATCCGTTATGAATCTATCCATACTCTCTGTTACTAAGAACTTCAGGCTTTTAAAGTTTATAGGAAGGTTTCAATGGGAAATGATTAGACTCTAAAATGATTCTATTATATTAAATCAATGCAAGAGACACCTGGAAATGTGGAAAAACTATATTGCTTCAATAAACGAACTACTTGTGAAGTCAAGGGACTGTAACAGAAAGAGATGGAAAACAATCCGATAGTCAATTTTAAAAACAATAATTAAGCATTTCAACACTTTTCAGACTGAAATGGAAACAGAAAGTCCAGAACTTGCTGTAAAATGAAAATTTTGAAAACGATTCAAAATCAGTTACTTTGAAAAAGAAAACAAGCTTCAAATGAAGCTTGAAGTTTAAGATGTGTTTCTGGCATGGAATAATGTTGCCATTTTTTCATGTTATTTCACAATGTGCAAATAGTGGAGCAAACTGAGGCATCATTGCATATCAGATTTTGAGATTACATTCAAATCATACACAAAGACTAAAATGTCTTGAAAAATGGTAAGATTAGTAGTTGTGAAGAATACATCAAGTTGTCATATTCTGAAGTGATGTGGTGTCATTTTTCTCTACTATAACACTATTGACATACCATTGGAATTTTGTACAGGTAAAATTATATGAAAAAAGTGGTAATATGGATTTTGTCTTATAATTGTATTTTATTTTTTTCAAAAAGTTTTTTTTATGGAAAGACACAAACTAGCAAACACAATTTTATAGTGGAATTTCATTCAACTCAAGATCCTAGTACTCCTTTTCTCTGCTATTTCTGATTTCCCATATGTCCTGAGGAAGTATATGTAGGTCCATGAAGCTGAAAAAAAAAAGAGGCCATATAGTCTAAATGTCATCCTAATTCTGTCAACCCCCTTTTCAGCTAACTTGAGTGGATCGCACACTTGATTATATTTGTTTATACATGAGTACAGCAAAATAAACTGAATCTTGCTGATAAATCTAATAATAGCCATTTTCTACTACTACTCTCACTAGGAATGAATTCTTCTGCAAGATAAAGAAAGGGAGCTCTTCTAGTAGTCTTCAGATTACTCTTCTGGGAAGAAACATGATGTTTCCCATCTTGCCTTCTCTTGATTATGACCTATACTAATCCCTTTCACAAAATCTCTTGTGGGACTTACATACCCAGCCCAAATGAGGGAAGTAGTAGTAGTTGTGTACCTCTGGTAGTATTATATGCTTTGGGAGCAGACACTATAGCTCTGGGAGGGAAGGGGAGAGGAGTAAAGCCACCCTAACCTATCCTCCCCAGTAAACCACAACTAACTGACACATCTCCACTTTTCAGTGGTGAGTGCTCACAGCGAACAGTTTTTAATCAATCTGTGCAGTGAAAGAAGCAGAACAATCTCAGAAAAAAATATCGAGTGAGATAGAACAACAAAACTCCGTGAAGAAATCACCATTTCTACTTGAATGCCCTATATGAATAAGAAGTATCTGCTGGTGAATTATCCTATTTAAACTGTTCTCTCAGATCCTGTCTGCTGATTTCTGAGTACTTCATTGTTGACAGTTCCAGAAATAGTTTGGATAATTGGAACTGATTAAGCAGATCAAAGTTCTTGAAATCATATATGTATTAAGAATAGGTCTAAGCTGTGACATTTACAGGTCTTGCTGAAACCTTCAACATAGGACTGTGGTGTGCTAACCATAAATAATGATAATCCTTGTTAAAGACATGAATATCTTATTTACCCTTTTGAAATTTAATATTCTAGTGTTGGTTGAAGTTCTACTTTTTCCTCAGTTTGTATTGAAAGTTATATGGAAATACATTAACAATCAGTTCATAGAAACTAATGTACCAGGTACTTTAAATGAAGCCATTATTTGTTTCTTGGTTGTATTTGAATCACATTACCAGTCCAAAAATAAAGGTACTATTTACATATAAACAAAAGAACTAAGCTAGGTAAAGCAAAGCTATTTAGAAGTTCAGCAAAACTTTCATTTTCCTCCACCTCTGTCAACTTACTAGGTTAAATCATAAATACATATTACCAAGGATTTAATAATGAAAAAAAAAGCCTTAATTTGTAAAAGGTAATCAGGTTTGTAGAATGTTCACTTAAAGCATATCTGAGAGGCTTTTTGTTTTCCAAAATGAGCTAATTCAATTCATTGTATTTTAGCTAGAAATTTTAAGATACTTGTTTGGGAAATTACAATGAGACTAATAAAGACTGGTATTATACACTCTTACATTACCACCCATTTTGAATTTCGGGACATCAGAGAGCACAGCATGCAGCTTTTAAATAAACCAAATAAATTTTGGGTTACTTCATGTCATAAAATTGCCAGTTAAGTAAGCATTTCCATAATTAAACTCAGTATAATACATAAGTGACAGATGGTGGCTGTTGGTGGGGTTTTTCTCCACTTTTTTCAGTGGGCTTCACGTTTTTCTAGTTTGAAGAGTAATAAGGTGATGACAAAAAAATTACCAGGAAAAAATCTGTAAACAAGCTGTATTTTCATATATTAGTATGGAACTTTGAAAGGCTTGATGTAAAGAAAATATAGACAGTTATCATTCTATTCAGAACATGTTCTTAAAATAATCAGATCTGATTACTGTGGGTGTGTAACCTGTGTTTGGAAGCATAGTGCTGTTTTATGTGACAGACTTGCATGATGTGACCTCACATCATGACATCTGATGAGGCAGCCAGGGAGGTTCTGATCTCTTTCTTCTAAGAAGCAAAACATTGCTAGGAGAAGCAAGAAAGCCTCCTTTAAATAGATGAGTTATTGGAAATGCACCAAGTTTACCTTGTGTTTGGACAGAAGTGCTTGATGTTAGGATCCCTGAGTTCACATTCTGCTATTTCTGACAGTAAAAGAAACACTGGAAAATGCAAATTATTTAAAAATTAAAATTATTTGTACAGATTTAGCCCAATCGTTCTGGAGGACATGGAGGATAAGTGGGACACAGCAAGGGAACTGAAGAGATGTAAGTAATGGAATCTCCATTATAACATTCAGTGAAACATCTTAAACCAGCTATTTGCACAGCAGAGGATTTGTTGCTGTCCCTGTCCCAGGGAGATACTGGCAGAGATATGCATGTGGGGAAATATTGCCATGTTGCTAACCTATTGAAAACATTTCACACTGAATTCATTGTGCTAAATCTGAACAACGTTAGTGTTATCTGTAAGCTAAATATGCAACTAAGGTCTTTAAAAAGGGGTCTCTACTGGGACCAGTGCTGTTAAATATCTTCATCAGTGACATAGATTGTGGCATCAAGTGCACCCTCAGCAAGTTTGTGGATGACACGAAGCTGAATGGTGCAGTTGACACACCTGAGGGACAGGATGCCATCCAGAGGGACCTGGACAAGCTCAAGAAGTGGGCCCATGTCAACCTCATAAGGATCAACAAGGCCAAGCGCAAGGTCCTACACCTGGGTTGGGACAACCACCAATATCAATACAGGTTGGGGGATGAAAGGATTGAGAGCAGCCCTGCCGACAAGGACTTGAGGGGACTGGTGGATGAAAGATTGGACATGAGCCGACATGAGCGGACAACTCATAATAGTCTGGTTTATCAGCACAGAGTTGGTTTAGTTGCAATGTTGGTGCTGCTGACAGCGAGATACAGCTCAGAGCTTGAAATAAAATGTCTTCTTTCTCAAACAACCTATATCATTTCCCCACAATAAACTGCTGCTATTGTCAGCTGCAAGGTTCCAAGTACTATCCATCAGATGCAACGTCATTACTATCCAGTTCCAGACCCTGCAAACTATCGGCAGCAGTTAAGGCAATTGATGTCAGATTTAACACAAAGGAGAACTATACAGTTGAAAACAATGTAATATATCAATTGTTTTGCCTTATATCTTTTAATATACAAGCTACAAAGTGAAGAGTAATTGTTAAAAGACAAGCTGAAAAAATGCCAAATCCAAGAGCAAGAGACATGAACCTAAGCTGAAAAAGAGACAGCTATTAAATGACTTTGGTTAAAATGCCTTTCCAGGTAGAAGAGCAGGAATATGAAGTAAACCATCAATGTCAAATCAGGAGCAGCGGGCATACCTGTTTCTTTAAAGCTGTATTGAAAAAGCATTTGTATGAAATAAATAAGACAGAGTAAAGATGTTGAAATAAAGCTGGGTTTGTTTTCTTTTAGCTAACACTTCTGTTCTTCTGCCTTTCAGATAAATGCCAGCTTAATCCAGTGCTAAAGTGATTTATCTGTGAGCTTTACCAATATAAGGAATAAGCGTAAGTGTATTGGTGATGATATTAAGTAGATGGCAAATGGTAAACAATAACTCCTCTAATGTCTTTAGTTTATGAGAGAAATATGCCATAATACAGGCCACAAGGGAAAGGATGCAGCAAATGTAATGAGAATTTTCCATGTGAAGTATCAACAACAAAGGCCAAAGAATTTTTAAATATTTTAAAGTTAAGAAGCCAACTCCCATGGGTATTGGCAGGCAAGAGGATAAAGTAACAGAATTAAGAAGCTTCTATATTCCATCCAACTAAATAAGTACCCATGAACCCAATCCTTTTGCCCTTTGACTGGAGAAGGGATTTAATGGGCTTTCGTAAAAGTCAACAATGTTGAGACAGGGAAGTAAAAAAGGGGTTTAAGTGGGTGTCCTCATATGCCCAAAGTGCTCATGAGTTTTAACCCCAGGGATACAGGTTTCGAGACTAAAGTTCAAGAAAAGACTGTTGACATGACTGATTGTAGATTGTTAGTAGTAGCAGATTTAGGGTACTTGCTGTGTGAATTGCTAACAGCTCAAAGGCTATAGGAGAGTTTGTTCACCTGTTGACAACTACTTACAGTAATCAGTGTCCATGGCCTGAAGCATGTGCTGTTCATCTGGCTATAAATGCGCTAGTAATGACTGAGAAAGGCCAAGAAGTTGAAGGTTCAAGTCAATGCTGAATCCTTGCCCCCAGGAAAGAGGAAAACTTTTCAATGGATGCTTCCCTTGGAAGCTATGTCTTTTCCGTTGGAAATGCACTAGAGTATTTCAGTTTCAGAACCCTTTCTCAAACTCAAAACCACTAAAAGGTATTTAGTACTCAATAAATGGGAACTGGTCCTACTGTGCCCTGAGGGGGTTGAAGCTTTATGTGATTATAAAGTCACTTTCCTTTTTATGGTCAGATAAACACAGTATGCTTGTAGTCACATTCAGAAAGATGTTAGCAGAGATAAGGTAGGAGCTGAAAATAGACATTAGATTACTAGAAAAATATGTGTATCCAATATACATCTAAAGATCTAATGACAATTATATTTAAATAATTTGTGAGCATCAGAGCTGAATGAATCCTTCTTCATTCATCTGTACATAAAAGCAAAATATGGGCAGAAGTCACAGCTGTCTGGATTAATTTGGTTTGTAAACAGAAGCAAGATATAACAGTTTGAGTAAAGGGGATACACGAGTCTTTCAAATAACAAGAAACTTCTGGTCCTTGATAGCTATTCAAAGACAGTAATTTGAAAACTAACAGATATGTAGTCTTGTATATAAACCTATTTATAGTGAGATTATGCAACGCAATAAGCAAAAACAGTCTTTACACGGATCAAGGAGCACTTTTAGGGTAACTCAAACTGCTTTTTATGAATGACTGGTTATCATGAGGGATTTAGTTATAATTCTGCAAATATTTCAACTATATTTAAAAAAAGTACTCATTATTTTATCCACACATTTTAGTTTTTTGCTCCAGGTATTACTGCTTTCATCTAGCTACATGTTTTTCCTGGTGTAAGGTTCACCTAGACTGAGTCTCATTGAGTTTGTTCTTTAAAGATTTCATTTAGAAAACTTGAAAGGAAGAAGGCTTTTTCTTTTCCTATAAATAAATATCAATCAGTGTTAAAGTGCTCACAAAAATATTGTATTTATCAACACAGCAATGTTGCGGATAAACATTCTTAAAAATATTGCTTCACTTTCCTGTTCTGCACTGGTGGATATGAGAAAACACCCTGTCCCTAAGCTTGCAGCAGTCATTCGTGATCTGCTCTCAGCTGCTGGCTGAATGAAGGCCTTGAGAGCTCAAATAACAGAACTCATAGAACTGGAAAAGACCAAAAGACTCAGTAGACTGTTAAAAAGCTCGGTACTGGGTGGACAAAGATCCACACACTCCTACTGCACGATACTTAAAGCACAAATATTGTGGGGAGTAACCTCTTTGTTTTCAGTGATACGGCCATCTGAACACCCTCCTATACAAGTGTTTTTTTCTTGCTAAGGATGTGTGTGGAATCTAAGTGGATTCTGGCTGGCTGAAACCAAGTGAATCAACAGTATTGGGGATTTTTTGCAAAGCACTCATTTCTGTTACTGCTTTCACTGAAGTAAGATTCTTTCGGAGATTTTGGGTGGGGGTGGGGAGGTTTGCAGCGATGGAAGAAAAGTTGGTCCATTGGATACCTTTTACAAGTCCCATTTATTTGTAAAAAGTTCAATATATAACGAACTTAAGAAATGTAGATATGATAAATGTTACCAAAGTCTTGAAGGTGATGGGGAACTGCTTTCTGTTTAAATAAGGTTGCCCTGCAGACAAGAATATGGAAGTCCCTAGGCTGGACAGAGAAAAAGCAATAAACGCCAGGATTCTGCTTCCTATTACTTAGAGCAGGGGTGTCAAACTCATTTTCAGAGGGGACCACATCAGCCTTGCAGTTGCCTTCAAAGGGATAAATGTAATTTTAGGACTGTATAAATGTAACTACTCTTACATGTGTATGTGTTCCTTCAAGATCTATTGTAATAATGAGGAAAGTACCTCCTGTTTTCCACCATCTACGTGTTTACTTCCATTATATTTAAATATCATGTTTAAATTGCATGTAAAAATTGCCAATGAAGATTAAACAACTTTACTTCAATTTTAAAATCCATTGCTCAAACTGACAGACTGTACTATGAATTTTCTATATATATACATATACAAATCCTCCCTTTCCCTTTCCCTTTCCCTTTCCCTTTCCCTTTCCCTTTCCCTTTCCCTTTCCCTTTCCCTTCCCTTTCTGTTCACCTTCCCCTTTCTGTTCACCTTCCCCTTTTCCTTTCCCCTTTTCTTGCTTTTACTTTCTTTTTCTCTTTCCCTTCTTTTTCCTTTTTCCTTTTTTTCCCTCTCTCCTTTTTCCTTTAATTTCACTGAACCTGCTTCAGGTCTAAGAAGCACCAAATGGAAATAGTTTGAGAGAAGGCTATAGCTACTCGATAAATGTGTTACATTTTCTACTTTGGTCAGTCTAGATGATGAAGCTTTTTTCTGTCTGTACTGTAGATCAATCCAGAGAGAATTCTTTATCTCAGGCTTCTAATTAGGGGTGCTGTTCTTCCCTCTGTCAGCCCAAAAAGTGATCATTACGTATTAGTCTCTGCATCTAATCTTGAAGTAAGTGATCTTTGTACAGCTCATTAGAGCTCTTGCTACAAGTAGCTGTTCATTTACCACAAAATCTGTGGTAATGGTCATTAGCAAACCCTGCTGGCCTTTCCAGGACTACTTGACAACTGCAAATAAACTTGCATTTCCTTTTTGTGGGAGACACGATTTAAACACCTCACATAGCAGATAATGCATCATTTCTTTGGCATCTCATGGTACATCTTCAAGGTCAGAGTAGGGGTGAACAGCCCAACAATGTAGGAAACACCAGTGGTGACATAAGAGACAGAGGTGGCAATGCAGGAGACACAGGTCTGTGGCTCTCCAGACTTTGCCTACAGTTGAAACAGACTGATACAGTTCTGGCTAGCCAGAATATAATGTCACAAATCACAGAATAGTTAAGGTCGGAAGGGTTCTCTGGAGGTCATCTGATCCAACTCCCTTCTCAAGTAGGACCACCTAGAATCAGTTGGCCAAGACCGTGTCTAGATGGCTTTTGAACACCTCTAAGAATGGAGACTCTACACATTCGATTTCACACTGTTGATAAATGGAAAACTTAAAAAAAATTGTAAAAGAAGATAAGCAACAAGAAATCCCCCACAATTATTGATTGCATTTAGTTAATGCAGAAAGGGAGTAATTTTCTGATTTTTTTTCTCAGTACCTTTTGCTATTCTTCATAGTATAGCAAGCTGTGGATGCTTATTGGTATGTGGCCGTACTATGGAGAACTTTGCCCTTTGTCCTGAAGTGGACTGTCTACTATACTGTAACAGCTTTAACAGGGTTAAACAGGGCTATACAACCCCATTTACAAGCAAGCTTTACTTAATCAGCTTTTTACAGTTTTATTTTATTGTTTTCTTCCAGAAAGGGTAAAGGTTGTGCAGACATTGCAAATCATAGTTGATAATCTGATCAGGTTTTGTTTTAACATTTCCTTTATAATGTCCATCACAAATACACATAGTGATTGAAAATCATTACTAATTATGTTATGTCTTTTGGGACACAGTTTGGATCATGAATTCCAGGTTCATCAGCGAAAAATATTATAAACCAAGAATATAAACTGAACTTTAGTTGTTTCCCAATGATCAATAAAAGGAAAACAAACATTGAATAAAAAAAACCTGACTGATAATCTTTTTTCCTAAGGAAAAAAAAATGTCAGGCACTTTAACCCACATTGTATTAGGGAGGCATTCTGGAGCAGGTCAATTAAGCTCTAGAGTATAGCTTTTTCTAACAATATCCAAACTAATCAAAACATTATACAACCACAGCTGGTTTGTGAGCATCTTCCCAAATCTTTGAATCCCCTATCTGTACCTGTTTTGACAGATTTGCTTTTTTATCTGCATTTCTAAGCCCAGATGAAGAAACTGTTGTTGTCTTTTGTTATTTTTCTTTGCACAAATGGTAAAGATAATTTATCAGTCTCAAATCAGTTATTACTTAATAAATGCATGTATCTCTTCCAAAATAGCATTGTCTATATATCTTGTGAAAGATTAGAACTAGAATTCTTGAATACCTCAGTAATCCCTTTCTCTTATTTTCTCTCCCTTGTTGATGGTGCACAATATAAAAAAATCAATATTGTGATTAGCCAGGGAACAATTTACTGTATTCTATTCAGTGGCTAAAGATATATTTCTTTTTCTTTTTTCTGTCCTTATTCTTTTAAACATTTACGTCATTGTAAAATGCTAAAAGGCTTGGACTAAAATCTCATGCTGCTGATTGTATCAGAAAACAAAACTAAACCAAACAAGAAAAAAACCCCTCAACCAACAAAATCCAAACTATTGTGTGACAAAAGCTCATTCAGACTTTTTTCTTCCATAACAGTGCTCGCAAATAGAGCCATCTATCTTTGTGGATAGACTGTTTAAACAACCTTTTGTATGGAAGCAACAGGCCTCTCTTCCCTCCCTCCTTCTCTGATTTTGCCTGACACTACAGATTTCTCCTACTAATCTTCCGGGAAAATCTGTTTTTTTGAAACTAGTCAGTTTTTGGGTACGTAGACTGGCACTTTCTCATTTCTGGTAGCTCCAGAAAGTGGGACTTCTCCTCCCTCAGAGTGCTGGGTTGGTCTCAGTTAGCTTGAGCCAGTACCTCGGGCAGCTTGGTACCTCATCTGCAGAGAACCCTACAGTCTCTTAAATCCCTTTCTATGTCCTGTGATTCATTTTTGCAGAATATTTCCTGTTCCTGACTGCACATGTCTTAACATATTATCTTAAAGAATTACAGTCAGATGTGGCCTTTCAACCTGATATATATCCAAGAAGGGATAGCTTTTCTTCTTTCGTTGAAGATGCAACTGTATGTTGATCCTATGATTCTCCAGATATAGGAGAAATCTTCTGTGAAATCATGTATAAATTCATCTGCCTACCTCTCTGTACCCTTAATGAACATCTCTATATCCCTCCCCATCCCCAACATTAACACAGTTAGGAGAGAATATCTGGGATTACTGATATGTTACACTCAAGGAGGCTTATTCCAGAATAAGGGGAAATGAAAAAGCCAAAACCATTTTCCAGAGAGGGGTGATGGCTAAAGAAAATTAAGCCTTATTTCATTATAACATCTCACATTTTCCAAAGGACTGGCAGTTCATAATGGTACACAAACCACTGCCTTTGCAAATACTTGAAGTTGCAGAGAGATCAACTGGCAAGACCCAAGACAGAAACAAACTTTTCAATTTTTTTGGTAGTTTTGTTCCACTGTGACTGTTAGGACATGAGTGCAGACGGCCAGTTGTGATCTGTTGCTATATTAGTAAGACATTTCATGATGTTACAGGTGGGAAAATGGTAATAATCTGTATGCAGATAATTAACTCTGACTTTTGTGATTACACTAATAAGATCTCAACATGGTAGCTGGTAGAAAGGAGAGATACTATGGATAGAAAAGGGGGTACTAGCTTAACAGAATTGTTGACCAAGGCAGAAATTACTGGGGCAGCCATATCACAAACATCAAATAAAAGTATTGAGTCACCAAATCAGGGCAAATATGGAAAGAGTAAAAAAGGAGAGTTGTTTCTTAAAGAGGGGATGAGTGTGGTGAAGAAGAACTTTGGAGGGGAAAAAGCGAGTGAAAGAGACAGTGAATCATATGATGGAGGCCTTTCACAAGTGACAGGCAGACATGTACCTGATGACCACAGCTCAGAGCACAATAAACATACTGTTGTTCTGACAGTATGGATGTCTAGGTTATTTTTGTGGTCAGGATACACCTGAAGTGCTTTCCCTTCCACTAGCAACTGGCTTCCCTAACAGTGTTACTAAAAATGCTGCTAAAGAAAAAAAAAAAAAAAACAAACCAACAAGCCAACAACAACACCACCAGCACAACCTTTTACCATTTTGGAGATTTCTCAGTTTAGGAACAACAGAACTATTCTTCAAATTCTCTAAATTTGCCAACAGTTTTGGCCCATAACTGTCCCTTTTACCTTACCCATGAAGCAACATGGGAGTCTTTGAAAATTATTAACATATTACAGTAAAAAGCTACCAGAATATCTCTCAATTAATACCTGTCATACTTTCCATGTTTCTTCTAGCATCACGTTTTTAACTTGTGTTTTTTCTTCCAAACATTAAACAATTTGTAATTAAAGAAGTATTCCTGGAGAGTTAACGAGAACTCCAGTCAGGTTTTTACTTGTGAATCAGGAGAAAGAGATGTTAACAAGTAAAATCTGTTGTGGTTATGTAAAGAATTCCTTCAATGCAGTAATTTAATGAAGATTATTAATTCATTTTTTTCTTGACACTGATTATTGGCAGAACCAAGAATGGACTTCCATGCTCAAGAGCATCTCACGCTATTGAGATTCCTGCAGTAACATACATGTTTGCAGAACTCAAGACTGTAGAAACGAGTATGATGAAATCTTACTGCATCTTATTCATAAAAGAGTGAAAATACAAGGTGAAACTATTTTCTCTTAGCTGTCTTATGGTGACAGAGATCCTCTCTACAGCTAGGTTTTCCTAACAAATTTCAGATCTGTGAGTTCTGTTAACTCTTTAAATTTTAATTTAAAACCACCATCCATCAATCTAATTAAATGAAAAAATCTTCTATCAAGTGCACAAAAGTTTTATGTGAATTACTGCTGTGCCTCTATAACATTTTTACATTTGAAGTTCACTCAGATAAGATTTCCTCTTCTGGGTTACTCAACACAGAAGCAAAATCATAACATTTCCACTGAGGTTTCAGTATACACACTGAAATTCAGTTTGCCTCTCTGCTGGATGTTTGGACTTGATGATCTTGAGGGTCTCTTCAGTCCAAAATGATTCTATGATTCTCTGGTTGCAGAAACACAATAGCTGCACATTAATAACTTGTCACTACTCTTCAGTCTCTACTGTCACAAAAATACTGGTGGCTGAATAACTGAGCAGGGAGTATTACAAATTCTAGTGTTCAGCAAGTTCTTAATTAACAGAAAAGGAAATATTCTGGTGACTTTAAATCTCTCATGCAACCTCTGCAGCAGATGGTGTGCGAAAGTGAAGGCTCAGGGAGTATCTCCTGCACCACCCCGTGAGTGTGGTCCTCTGAGGCACAGAGCAAGGAAAACTCAGAGGTCTCTGAGACAAAAAATTATCATAATTGTCCTCTGGCATCACTGTCAGCACAACATAGGCCACTGAATATAATTCCCCTCATGGATCCCAGAGGGTTTGACTAATCTATGCAAGCAGTCTTAGTTCAAAAGCACCAAGGGGTAGTGACCACTCCTCCTCTGTAGACAAAAAGGTCTAGTGGTTAAATGACCCTGCTGGTCAATACTGCCACCAACAAGACATATTTTAACATCCTGGAAGAGTAAAGAATACAATCTAACACNCCATAAAAGATCCTCAGGCTGAAATCTCAAAGCCTGGAGTCTGTGCATTGCTGGCAAAGTCTTCATTTTTATGAAGGTGAGGAACAGAGAACTTAGGGGGCATATCTGCATTCCCAAATCATCAAGCCACATCAAAGCCTTAAAGGACTTCAGACCCAGCTACCTGTTATCCTTATCAAAGGATGCCATCCCACATGCACTGCAGCAGAAATGAGCATGCATAATTGCAGAGGGCATGGACCAATCAATCCCACAGATCCCCACATATCTGAGAAATGGAGTCAACTGCAACTGAGGTTGAGTGGGATATGATTAATTCTTTAAAATATTCACTTTTGTGAAGAAAAATCAGAACTGTTCAGCACATCATCTGATGGGCAATTATGCTTAAATAATTCAGTGCTATCACTTAAAGGTGAAATCAGCATTTTCTTGCGTCTGAGTTTCTGAGTTGTTGTCAGCAGGTTTCTATTAGTAGGTAATGTGGTCCAGAAATCCTTGTTCATTGGATGGATCTTACTAAAGCAGTTCATATTACTTTTATATGTCATTTTTCTTCACATATCATTTTAGTAGTTACCTGAGGCTCTACTAACATTCATCTTCCATACTGCCACTGGCAATTGAGACAAAGACATAAGGAAATTATACTTTAACTTGAGAAGTACAGACCTTATTCATTTTGTGTGGGATCAATAGCTTCAGTATGGAATACATTATGTATTTATCATAGCCAAATGCCTTCTGTTCCATATACTAGGGAATGTTTCAAGGAGGAATCATAAAATCCAAGAGCAACAAAAACACTGAAGAAACAGTCCAGACTGATAGCTGTTGGTTTTGCTTCTTAAATATGCTAAAGCTATTTATCAAAATCTCTTTTGAATGGATTTCAACTTAGAGGCTTGTATACAAGTTATATACAGTGAATTCCACCTTACATGGTACATTTAAGTTAGGAAATTTTGAGTTCTGTTAGCAATCAGCATTCTCCTTGCTTCTCAATTTAGGTCAGACAGCAGGCTGCTAATAATATAGATCATAGTCTGCATGGTAAATTTTCTTCTTTTAATCCTAAAATATTTATCAACTTCTCAAATCTCTAGACACAGCAATGGTAATTCATTTGGAAGAAAGAAATTTTTTAGTTGAAACAGTGTTCTCTGATCATACTTTCATCTCTTCTTAGTAGGAAGCACATAAAATAATGATTCCAGAAGCTAACAGTAAAAAAAGCTCTACTTAAACCCTCAGCTGAATCAGGACTTTATACCTTAGACAAATTACGTTATTAAATCCCAGTTTTTCAAAGCATCTAATTACTGTTCACACCTCTTCATTTATTATGGAGCTGAGAAATACACTTTCCTGTATCAAGGTCACAGAGACAGTCATCAATATCCCTTTAATATCACCATTATACAAGCTTATTTAAACCTTCAGTAAACAAATGAACTGGACTCTAACCTTGACTAGTCTTCAAGAGCACCGGAAGAATGGAAAGCTGTCCTTTCGTGTTCTCATAAACAAAAATATGAACTTTTTCTTTTCCAGCTCCCTTATAAGAGGTTTTCAATATTTATTGCTTTAAATTAGCCAGAATATAGCTAGTATTTGTATTAAGAAAAGCTCATGCATTCAGTATCTATATACTGAATTGAAAAAAGAAGTGTTTAAACTGCTACCATTACTCTTCTTGCTTTTTGAGGATCAGGATCTATGATTATGAGCTTAAATTATTTTAATTAAAACATCATTAGGTTCTGAGAATAACATATCAAATGAGAGGTGGCATTTTGTGAAAGAGACAAACATACAGCTTCAGAAGCAGCTTTGCACGTATCCCATGATGTGTACCACCATAAATTCAGTGGAGGAAATGCCATTGAAGGACTTTTACCATGTTAAGCACAGCAAAGGGCAGACGCAGTGGAGGGCAGATCAGAGCAGCATATAACAGCAGGATACACAGGACCTTGATTAATGCAGAAAAATTAGAATCCTGCACAGTTATAAAAGCCACCTTCATGGTGTGACTCAGCTTTTAGAAGAGAAACTATGTACATGCATTTTTCCACACTCTGATTTACTGTCAGTAGTTGCCACCACTGCACAGACTGCCTTGTTTTATGGGTTAATAGGTAAGGCCAAGCTGATTTTCTCATTTGTCCTAAGGTCATCACAGTCATGGCTCTCTGGACTGTGCTTGTGGTGTGGGGGATGGGATTTGTAATATATCTACAAATGTCTCAACCCATGTCTTTAGGCTTTGAAACCAAGTAAAAGAGCAGTAAGAGAAGGCTCAGCTTTTTTTCCACCAGTAATAGCAGTCCCTGTTTTACAGAATCAGAGGATAATCGACCTCTGGTTATCATGTGATTGAGTGCCCCAGTCACACTTGGATCAACCGGGTCGTGTTTGTTCAAGCATTAATCTCCATCAGGGATGGAGATTCCAGGATCTTTCTCTGCAGCCTCTTCTGTTGTCTGATCTGTTGTTAAATCAGAATTTTTCATTTCTTGTGCTTTGTTTCTTCAAGGACCTCGTTGTTCTATATGGGGCTTCATGTCTGGAAACTTCTCTGTAGAAAATATGTTTTGTGCTGCTTCAAATTCTTCATTCACACTCATTTCTACAACTGAAATTTCTGCATCTAAGCAATGTTTTGTCTCCCTCAGCATCTTTCATTTGAGCTCTTCTACGCCAGTAAGTGAAGTAGGGTTAAGTCATGGACTGAAACATGGGCCAGCTGTTGACTTATACAGACAGGGACGACGAAATAGCTTATAGGCTATTTAAAGACCTAAAAAAGCACCTGGACTTGCTCTTTCACAAAGTAGGGCATAGGTCTTGGATGTAGGTTGGGGACTGACTTTTCTACTGAAAAGCATAATTAGGATCTCAGTTCAAAAGAAGCAAGAAGTTCACAGCTTAAAAATTCCAAATCCTATAATATTTTGTTATTTCAATTACAGTTTTGCTGAAATCTTCTTAGGATTGTACTCATTCATTCAGTAATTGATGACAGAAACTCTTGTGAAATGGCGTCTGATTTCTGCAGTAATAGAATGCATTAGCAGTGGCCATATTTATGAGTTCTACACTTATCTGTAGAAAAAATTGAGTGCCTTGAGCATGCCTTTTTTAATCAGCTTTTGAATCTTCTCAAAGAAGTATATTTTAAGAAGCATACAGATTAAAACAATAGAAATTAATATGTACATCCTCCAAAAAAGGCATTATAATTTCTAATAACCTAATAGTGTAAATTTCTATCTTAAAAATTAATCTGATCAGAAAGAGTGAATCATATTCACTATTTCTTAACATGATAACTATTCAGATTTGTTGGGCATTCTCAGGGACACTATTTCTTGAGATCAGCTAAGCACTGGGTCAGTGATACACCATTCGTGAAAAAACTTTTTAAACCACTCCAAAGTCCCTTAAAAAAGACAAAAATACACAAATAATATTTGGATTTTTTTTTATTTTATTTTTTTTTTTTATTTAGAGGCTTTTGCCTTACTATACTAAAAGAGAGATTCTTTCTAAGAAAGTGCTTCCTTAGAAGGGAAAAGAGGATGAATTGCTACTCATTAGTTTTTCCTCTCCACTTCATGTTTTGAAGGTGCTTTCCCATTTTAAACAAATTCTTATTTATTCCCAAGGAAAGCTGAAGGCTCAGCATTAAATTCTGTGCCTGTTCCTAAGTCACGTACTGCAGTAACACTTCTAAATAGGTGTAAATAGATTTGGCGGTATAAGTAACGTTTTCTTCACACTATCCTCTCCAATTAGCAGCTGGTATACTAATCACATTTTTAGTAAACCACATCTTGACAGACTTTCTTGCATAAACATATTCTTTTCTACAGCCTTGAGGCTAATATCAACAGTATGTTTTCTTTCAAACTAATTCCAACAGCAAGTTAACGTATGTACCCGTTTACCCCCATCACAGACATAGGCTTAATGGGGTAAAAATAAAAATCTGTTTAGATCACAGTGCTAACAACACTCACAATTTAGTGCAAATCACAACTGATTTTTTTTCGTGAAGTCCCAGGTCCTGAATTAATGTGTTTTATAGGAAGACATACAGTCTCTTTTGGAACACAGAAGTTCTTAGTCTGATGCACACAGAGGAAAACTAGAAAGTACAGCCAAAGGGTACCTGAAAGGCTCATAAACAACAAGCAAATAATATTGATTAAATCAGTGTCATATCAGCAGGAGGAGCCTCGCAGGTTTGGAGTAGCTTGGCTGAAAGGCTGAGGTTGCCTGTGAGGGAGGAAAAGGGCACACAAACTATTACTTTATCATATAGCTCCTTAATGCAAAGGTCCCTAAATCTATTACAATTCTAAGGCATGCAGTAGGGTTGTATGTAGGGCTAGTAAGGGTACTCATTTGTTTTAACTGTCATAGATACTAGCAGATTTTATGCTTATCAGTGATTGACTGAAGGCAGGAGAATGTCATTCAGAGATATGACATTGGATGTGACAATTTTTCAGTTGCCAGGACTTGAACTTTCAAAGACTGATGGAACAGCACAACGAGTAGACAAAGGCTGAAGGATGTCCACTGATAAGATAACCTAATTTCCACAATGATATAGGGGTCTAAGGAAAGAAGCTTCACCTTAAACCATCTTCTGCTTTCAGAGTGATCATGTGAAACCTTCAGGGCATCACTGATAAATTCTTTATATATTCATATTTATTTATTTTACTAGTTCCAAACCATTGGTAAACGATTTGGTCTGAAAAAGGCATGGAATAGTGGCACTGGCGAGGGCCAACATTTCCATTCTCCTGAGACAGATACCTGTGTGCTGTGTTGCCTTGAAGAAGAAGTAAATTTTTTTATGCTTGAAGAACAATGTTGCAACTTTCCTTCCAGAATAGCAGTATTTTGAGATCTTCAGATATGATGTATTTTTTCTAAAGTACAAAATTATTAATAATATTTAAACAAGTCAGCTGTCAACGTTTTTGTATCCTAAATCAAAGCATTGTTCCAATGCTTGTTGCCATAGAAATTAAACATTACAAATCATCCATACAATTTTATTCACTTACAATACAGCCAGTGGGCTTTTCATACTAATCAGTACTTACTTTGAAGTGTTTAAAGAAGTATTATGCCAATCTGTGAATATGGAGATGTCAGTATTACTGAAAATGGTTGTGTTTTCAATTCAAGAAAAAAAATCATGGCAACTTGAAAACGGGAGGCTATATTTCTGTAGTGCAAGAAGATAAATATACCTGTTTCTTTACCTAATTCAGTACTCCTTTTTTTTATTTAGATCTTTTCAAACCACAGATACTCAATAGAGCTTTTGACTGGGGTTTTTGTTAAGTAAAGATTTATTAAACCTAAGTACGAGCTAAACTAAATGTAAAGATATCTTCAAGATAATGGAAAAGAGAAATAGGTTGTGTGAATATCTTGGTAGTATTTCCAGAGTGGAAGTCAGAGAACATGGTAGGGGACCCGCCACGTTCTTATTTCAACTTTTGAATAGAGCGCCCTTTTCTCACGTAGCCTTTTGGGAGCATCTCTGCACGTCTGCTTTTCCTTATCCACAAGCTCCCACAGTTCTGTCACTCCAACTATCCTCTAACTTCAGCAAAGACATCAGTCAAGTGTAAGTCTGGCAGTCAGCATGGTCTGACACCTGCAAGATTTCCTTTCTGAGACTTGTGGACAAAGAAAATCTACAGCAATAGAAGCTTTTTCTCCGGAACAAAAGCAGACTCATAATTCTAAAAGGAATACAGTATTCTGAGGAAAAAACTGAGACTTTACTAATTTTTTTACCCTCTAGGCTTTAACCCTTAACCTTGGGATCTTCCATTTGCTTATAGTTTCAACAGGTATTTGTGAGCTCCACAACTGTTCCTCAGCTGCAGTACAGGATTTGGCACCTTTTGCTTCCTTCCCTCTCTAAAGACCAGCGATCTTCCTCTCAGCCATTATCAGCAGCATTAGGATCAATCACCTTCATGGTTATTAGTTTCAAAAGGTGGCCTACATTCCTGCTGTTGTTTTACTATTTATGCCTGATTTTGACAAGGCCTTTTTATCTATCTGTATGGATTCAATCTGGGTGATATCAGACTGACAGACTGAGGTGTATGTAATATTTATAGATAAAACGCACTAAATATTTTCGTGCTCTCCCTAACATATTATTGTCTTCCCCATGATTGTTCGGACTGTAAAGAGAAGCAGGATTGCCTGTCATGAGTAAGACGTGTTCATATCCTTTTCATTATCATGTAGGTGGGTTAATTTCCCAGCTCAGAAGGATGCAGTGTCTGAATGCAGATACATAGTATTGATTTGGTAACTGTGATGTTGTAGCTCTATACATATAAATTGGCCACAGTCTTTTTATTTGGCTTATAGTGTAGGATCTTGCCTTGGCTTGAGCTGATTTTAGCTCATGTTATGTGTGATAATAGCAGTGTGGCAGACAGTTGACAATTGCCTGAACTTGTTTCAGTTTTAGTTTGTCTTTGTAAAATTGTGTGGTGTAACCCCTAGTGTCAATTAATAAGTAGTAGAAAAAAAAAGAGTTTTCTTACGTAGAAGGAACTATCTATGACCCTAGAATAAAAATATGAACATAGGAGGCAATTATTGGTCCTTGAGTGAGTGCAGCCTTGTGGGTCAAGCAAAACCAGTTTCAGAGCTAACAAAAAGAACAGAAAAACAAGTATGATACGCAACTGCAATTCTGTGAGGAAAAAGCTACTAGGCAGATTGTGTTTAAAAAAACATATAAACCAACCTGAATCAGATGCCACATTGGTAAGAAGTGGGGGAAGAAATCCCTGCCATCACCATCATACTCCTCCTGGTGAAGAACAGGGACTATGATATGTTACAGTAGGACACCTCCTGTGCACGCACACACACACACGCACACACTTTCTTGTCAAGGAAGATTCCCCACAGGACTTAGACAGCAGAGGAAGGATCATCAAAACACCAGGGAAGTTGGGGAGATACTAGGAGGTTTATGCATAATGATATTAACTTTATTAACACAAAGTTTCTGAAATCATTAGATAATGTGGAGTGTGAGTGTTCATATCACTGTAACTGATTTAATACTAATAGCTCTTTGCTGTATTTTACTTAGACTGCTAATACTTTAATTAGACTAATATTGAGTTCAGGGCTCCGCTTAATGGATATGTTCCTTCTTTGCCCATAAAACAGTGTTAAGTCAAAGACAGTATCCAGCTTGGTCATCACTGCTCCAGGTTGGAGTGGGTGCCCTGTAGCTCTCACAATATATCTGTACGCCCCATGAAGGTGCATTGCATGCTCTAGGGTGCCTCAGTATCAACCAGAACCCTGTTTATGTAGCTGAATCCCATCCTCGAGATCTGCTTCTTTTTCTCCTCTCTCTTCCAAACCACTCTTTCAGCCACAGAGGGAAATCAGCATGGAAGTTCCTTTCAGTCACACAAGCTGTGCGTGAACAAGGTTGTTGCCAGCTACATCCGGCAACCGTCCTAGCTCCAGTGAAAGGGAACCATACACAAAAGCTCACTACAAAACGTTATGTCTCTGTTCTCCTCCTGTCCTACAGTGGAACCAGACAGAGATGATGAGTAGGCCAAAAGGAAGGCCAGCAGGAAGTCAGACAGGTGAAAGTTAGAGAGTTGACAGGTACCTCTAGATACACAAAATCTCCAGTAGAAAGAAATTCCGGGTAGCATGCAGTGAAGTGCAATGGTTATGGTAGAAGATTTAGATCAGCAGAGTGAAGGACTCAAAAACAGGGATCAAAGAAAATAATTTATTCCCACGTACCAATCCTGTAATGGAAAGAAGTGATATTGAGGCTTAACAAAAGAGTATTAGGTTTTGCATCCAAAATAACTTCTTCCTTCTTCTTTTGCTCCCTGTTGTTCTTCAGGTTTCCAGCTTTCCATATGACAAGGCTCATATGCAATGCTTGGGTCTCTCATTGCTCCATCAACATCAAAATGAGGCTGACCACTGATTTCAACAAAAACAGGAATGAGCACTCATAGACTCTAAAGTATATCACAAGACCTATTGGCTGTGAATAACTCATTTGTGGTGCCCCCAAAAAAGGATTCTTGCCCAAGCAATCTTGCAGTTCATTCATCTCATATGATCAGGGGTGGGGCAAATCAGAATGCACAGATACATCAAGAGAAACATGATTTCTATGATGTTTTTATACTTGCACATTAACAAACCCTCAGGGGATAAAACAAAAGTTGCCATAGTGTTTGATTTCCTTATTTCATAAGTACGTGTTCGTCAGCGAGACAGCATGCAACTGCATTTCTTAGCTGTTACTTAGCAAAGTTGCCACCAAGTTCACCAGGAGTTTGGCTGAAGAATTTGCTTATATTGCCAAAATATGAGAGTGCTACTTCTTCCACTAATACATTCTTTTTTGGCAAAACACAATGACAGCTTCTTTCTGTTCCACATTAAGTTTTCTGCATAAATTTAATCAGTACACCATGGACCACCCACAGGCTGTCACACAAAGCTCACTGTACACCAAAACCCCCTCATCTAAATTCAATTCATTCTTTAGTCAAGTATTTGTTGTAATCAGTGTCTAGCAATCTAGATCATAGTTTTTTTCCCCTGCAGTTTACCCAGAGAAATGAATGTATTGATCTAAATAAAAGTAGTATTCAGCTTCTCAACTCATTTTGGTCTTTCTTTCAAGTGATGGATAGACATTAATCATTTAATTAATAATTCAATGGTGCAAATCTACACATATAAGTTTCTAAAAGGTATATCTTCAAGTGTCAAGGGGGTATGCACTGAGTATGCATTTTGAATTTTTTTTTAACATTTTGAAATATATAGTTATTCAGATATACTCAGACCAAGCATCCATCCCCTGTAGCCTCTCACCTTCAGCAGCCAAAAGATTATATGTAGAAAGAACATAATAAAAAAGTGGCAAACATATCATGATGGTGATTCTATTTAAGTTTTCAGCTAAAAACAAAATATTGTTTTAACTTTAAAACAATTCTACTAATATAATGTACCACATTCCAGCAGTAGTAAGTTGTGGTCCAGGAAAATAATTTCTCTGTGTAATAATCAGTGAATTGCTCAGCTCGTCTCTTTGAATGGCAAGTAGCTGAGAAAATCAGCAATTTTCTTCACCTCTCAAAACAGAAAGCTTTAACAAGCATTTTTAAAGTGGCATGCATTTGCTACGTGACATAGTCAATGTGCTTTAGATGACAGACAGCATATAGTTATGATTCCTGTGTAAATTAGCTATTGAGACAATTCCATGTGCCTTCCTGGGAGCAGAGAAAGCTGGAGAAAGTAACATAGATGGTGCTGGGAGTTAGGTTTTGGCAGTGAAAATGATGAAGGGAGAGGAAGTGGACACAGGACAACTCAGGATTCACCAGGATAGTCTTGCAACTGTTATGGTGTAGTTGAAAGGCTGGAGCGTTACTACAGCTGGATTAAGCTCAGAATGAAATTAAATGAGCTATGAAGTTGTCATGATGGTCACTGATAGCTGTGGTTGTGCAGAATAATATTGAGATCTTTGGGCAGGAGAATAACTGGGCTGTGGAGAGTGGTGAATGGGTAGGGATGGTGGAGTAGCGTGACCTGAGGACTGGGTGCTAAGGTGAGAAGGCTGCAGTGATACTATTAGAGTGTAGAGGATGTAGAAGTCATTAAATGGGGACTGAGATTTCAAAATAGTGCTTGAGTGATATTGGATGTGATGGAAACGAAGGAGCTTGGATGGTAAGAGGATTAGAGGTCAGAGTTACTGGATATGAAAGGTTTATATTACACTGGGGATGGGAGGGCTAGAACAATCCTGAAGACATGAAGTCTGGAGATCCAGCCTCACTCAGTAGGGAAGGAAAAACATCAGGGAGAAGACAGGCCCACAGACATAAGCTGGCTTAATGAAACACAGGCCACACATGCCTAAAAATGAATCACAGAACCATCACCTCCAGAAAAGAAGGATGAGGGGCACCACATCTTCCCCCTCAGTGTCTTCCCATGGTGACAGACAGGAGCAGAAACAGTGAACTCAGGAACCTCACTGCTCCAATGGCATCACCCTACTTGAAATCACTTTGAGCTGTTCCCTTAGCAATGTGAAACAGTATCTGATGTTTCATCTTTCTCATCTGTACATTAAAAGCAGTATCATTTCTATCTGTCCTACAGGCATGCAGTTAGGCTTAATTTCTGAACCACTTGGAGACTCTCAGATGAAATAGCTGCCTAAATGCGTATCAGTTCGAAGAGTGGATACATTTTACCAGGGGGCATTTGTTAAGCGTGATTAGAATAGTATGAGATCTATATTAAACCATGTGAGGCTTAACTAGACATGCATTATTTTTTTCTTACCCTAACACCATCTAGTGCTGCAACTTCCTAATCCCAGTGGGGTTTGCAGAACTTTGTCTTGTCAGCAGTAATTACAACATATTAGTGATATATGAGCCTTAGGGAAGGGTTGGGAATTGTATAAGCATCAAAATACATCCTAGTGATAATAACTTGTCAGTGGAGCAGATTTCCAAGGGAGATAGTTGAAGGTCTATTCCTAGGGAGACTGAAGAACAGGTGAGACAAAACAGTGTAGAGAAAGCAAGAGACTAGACTTAACCACACATGGATTTTTCTGATCCTGTTTTGTGATATATTACTATTTTTTCAGCATTTGTTTATTAAACATATGAAAGTAACAATAACCACAATTGACACTTCCTAATAAGCAGCCTGAGGGCAATGAGGGCCTTCCACTCTTCAGTAAAATATAAATAATAGTAAGGTATACTCAGATATATGTGATTTGAGTTTATAAACATAGGCTGGGAGAATGGTAGATTCTTAACAAATTATCCAGACTTTTAACATCATTATTGCTCATGATAAGTTTTCTGAGTTGCCCTCTAGAAGAGAACATCACTATCTGTGTAGAAAAGTAAGGCACGATAACAGGGATAGAAGGAAGTCTGAGAACCCAAAACCTACATGGGACTAGCAGATGATTTGGAACTGTCAGAGCAGAATCAGATTCTCAGATGAATTTATTATCATATATTTCTCCTTCACCAAGATAATTGTCTTGCTTTTAAAGTCTATATGGAAATTATAGTCTGTATGACTATTTTCACAATTTATCTTAATTAACAGCCTGAGCCTTCACGTACATTCCAGACATTTTAATATTACACAACCAATTAGTACTATCTTTATTCCCTTAACTCGTCAATGGAAATTTCCTTGCATATAAAGATAATTCCCAGCTTGATCTCATTTGAAGATAGAACTAAAAAGATCTGGAAACCAAAAAAGGTTTTGTAAACTTAGGGTTTTTTAAGAATTCTGATTGAAGCATCTAAGCTATACAAATTAAACAAGGGGACAATTCGTGTACCGTGGTAAAAAAGCTACCACCAAGAGGTGACTTCGTCAGTTCAAAATTATGTACCAAGGTGAAACCGTGATATTAGAAGTCACGTCCATTTAGCTGTCATGTGCCTTGCAAGCTCTAATATTTCTCAGTGTTATTTCCAATATTTAAATTGGAAATAAGATGTATGCTCTGAATACTGACGGTAATTAGCAACTTCGACAAGCATCCAAATGAAGCAATAAATCTGTTATAACCTGAACTCTTTGAATAAGTTTTTCCCATATTAGCCACAAATTGGAATGATATAACTTCGTTCCATTCTAGCAGAAAATAATTCCAGCAGTCAGAGTCACTGCTACTCAAGGTGCTATAGTATATAGGTTGGAGAGAATTTGAGTTTTCCTATCTAAAAATCTGACTCCACAGGGAAAAAGCAATCAGATCTTTTACTTCAGATTCTGTGTTGCAACATGAAAGCAAAGCAAGCACAGCAATGACCATGAGCTTTCAAGATCCTGAACTTGTTTATACCAAACAGAAACCTTGTTTTCAACGGGTTGCCTATATATACTAAGCATCTTAACTTTAAAGGCTTTTGACATCAAAGTGTGCTCTGTCTGGATAAAAATAAGTTGTGTCTCTGTTCTTGCAGCTATTTTTTCCTATTTAACTCAGCATTTACATTTTATGTAGTTATTTTTTCCCCTGGTCTCACAACTCTTTAAATATTAGTACGACTGTTAAGACAAGACAAAAATTATGGACTAAAATTGATTGCATACTGTACAAAGCTACAAAGAATAAGATTAAACAGTGTTAATGATGTGTAATTTGTTTGCCTCCTGGTGACAATGGGCGTTTATACCCTTTTCTGAAAGTACATCTCTCTTGTGGTTGAAGATATTTAGGTAATTGGCATTATCAGAGCTTATATTAGTATTTTAGCATATTCAGTGTTCAGTAAGTATACATATAAATGAAAGGCTGTAAATACTAATTACTGTTTGTTTGGGCTCATTAGCAGCATAAGGACATATGCTCATTCTGGTAGATTAAAACATGTTACCTTTCACAGTGAAGCATCTCTAGCAGCATGTAAACTGCTTTTCAGACATTTGAATTTCTTTACATCATTCTTCAGCTAAGCAGAGAACGACTTATAGAACACATGAGAGTTACATATCTTTATTAACAGAAATCTGGCAGTGATGAAGGATGAAGGCACATTTTACATTTGTTTTATCTAAGACATTTATGCCAGATCCATTTGCATAACATCACAATGTTTCACTACCAGTAGCAGTGTCACAATGACTTTTAAGACTGGGAAATTTTAAATTTAGGTTCACTGGGGCAGTAACATGCTCACATATCAACATGTGGTGAGACCACACCTCGAATCCTGTGTTCAGTTTTGGGCCACTCACTACAAGAAAGACCCTGAGGTGTTGGAGCAAGTTCAGAGAAGGGCAACAAAGCTGGTGAATGATCTGGAGCACAAGTGTGATGGAGAGTGGCTGAGGGAGCAGAGGTTGTTCAGCCTGAAGGAAAGGAGGCTGCGGGGAAACCTTATTGCTGTCTACAACTGCCTGAAAGGAGGTTGTAGTGAAGTGAGGATCAGTCTCTTTTCCCAAACGGCAACTGATAGGACAAGGTGAAAAGGCCTCAGATTGTGCCAAGAGAGGTTTAGATTGGATAGCAGGAAAAATTTCATGATAGAAAGGGTTGTCAGGAATTGGAGCAGGCTGCCCATGGAAGTGGTTGAGTCACCATGCCTGGAGGTATTTAAAGCATGTGTAGACGTTGCACATAAAGACATGGTTTGGTGGTGAACTGTTAGGTTTAGCGGCAGTTTTAGGTTTATGGCCAGACTCAATGATCTGAAGGGTCTATTCCTAAATGATGATAATTTCCAAGTTAGTGTCCAAACCATTAAACTATATTCAGATACAATTATTTTCTCAATAAAATCTCATAGCTAAATGTATTTATCCATGTCTATTGCTTTGATTGCTGGGTGGAAAGGAGGATGATAAATTCTTTACGCCATTGTTTACTTACCAACATAAAGAAATCTATGGCAAATATCCATATCACATGCTTGTAGTCTGTACACTAAAATGCAAAATATCTCACTATTCCTTACAGAAATCAGTGTCAAACCTCTGTATGCTAACAAAGGGGTAGGAAATTGTTTTCTGGTGTAAATCAAGTTAAAATAAGCAAGCATGGAGTGGTTGTTAAAGCACAAAGCTATGTGGTTTTAACACAGATTTAATGCACATATGGCCTGAAAAACAATATTTAATTAACCTTCCAGTGAATACACTGCCCTGATGGAGGTCATGGAAGAATTTTATGGCAACATAAACACCCATTTTCTTGACGTTTTTTCTGGATAGCTAATTGTGAAGGGAGAAGGGATAATGAGCAATGCATTGCCACAAATCCAAAGGCCTGTGGGCAGTTTTTCTCAAATCTAGAAAGGTAGCTTTATGTAGTTTTCGCAGATATCTTTTCCCCTTTGATGTTATTAACTATGTGAGCACACTGCATTAAACACTGGGTTATTTACTAACTATTTGAACTTAAATCAAGCGGGTTGTTGGGGGGACAAGTTGGAAGATAAAGTCATGATCCAGGAGAACTGCTGCAAAGGGAATATGTTTCAGGACTGCAGAACCAAAGGCTCTGAGGAGACTGACTTGACCTTCAGACTAGCTTGCCAAATTGTCTCATAACTAGCAAAGCCAAAAAGAGAGAAATGATGTCTAGACTAATAGCAAGGAGCATTTCAGGCAAATATCCTTGAGGATGGCCAGAAAATCTGTTTTCTTGGCTCATAGATCATGTGCTACTTTTTTTTTTTACCTAAGTGCTACATTTCAGTTGATAATTACTTCAGCTTAAGAAGGCTCTTCGACCCTCAGTTCTTCACCAAAATGATTCACAAAGGTAAGAACTGCAGGTACCAAACCATACAGTCGCAACGACACAGGACAGCTTTGAACCAGGCAACAATGCAAAACACCAAGATGACTAAGTTCACGGAGAGCAAAGCTAGAAAATCCACTCATGACAGGATAGGCTGACTTTCTAAGATTAAGGTTCGTACAACTTAGCTTGGCACTGCACCTTACCCAGAGCTGTATGGTATTGCATGAACTCAGAGCTGCAGTGCTTCAGGTCCATTATAGAAACAGGAAAAAATGTGAGATCACAGTCAAGAGGGGAAAAAGTAAAGGATCATGACTTGTAAAGGAAAACCAAGGTTAAATATATACTATATAACCAGACAAGTCCAGGGCTCGGTCAAGAACACCAGCTCAGACAGCGTTCACCCATGCTATTTAATCATTATCGTTATCCCTATCAAGTTTTTGTCCAGGTCAACTAATACTGTTCTAAACAGTGTGTGGCTATGTCTCAGAGATGGTCATGGCCAAAGACTATTTCCAGTAGACAGATGTATGCGGCTTCCTGTATAATAAGAGTTTAGATGTAGAGATGCAACTGGTGGATGGTGGGGGCGGGGGAGGTAAGATGGATCCAGTTGCCTTTGTGCTATAGTGTTTTTCCCTATATTACACTGAAAAGGATCTGAGAAAGAGTATTAGTAATGCATGCTAAAACTCTGCATCTTAGTGTAGTGGAATCAAACAAAATAAATCACTCTTTACAAGGTGAAGAATTTACTATCAAGTTTTAGAACCACTGGAGGAAATGCATGTGTAGGAGATAATCAATGTGTTGTTGAAAAGATGAGATTGACACAGCATCGTAACAAAGAGAGACATAAAAGCCTAACTGGAGAATTAAAATTATTACACAATTCATGCTGTAGGAGAGAGCCAAACTGATGGATGAGGCTGGGAGTAGAAAGGCTGAGAAAAAAACAGGACTTAAAGCTCATTTCCTGCAAATTTTCAATATGATTTCCAATGTGTATATACATCTCAATTCTCAGTCATTCCATATGCTGCAAGTCTAACTGTTACACATAGGAGAACAACATGTCTTCTGGGGACAGATTAGGGGGAAAACTAGAAATTGATGAATAAATTACCTATGCAACTGCAGGAAATGCAGCCAGGATTACACAAAATGTGGTTTTAAAATCATAAATGTAGACCCTTCCATGAAAATTCTGCGTGTATAACTCATTAAATTAGGAGTAAGTATACACTGAAAAATGTACACAGAGAAAATAAACCACTTAAAGCTGATTTTTTCATCTTATTATAATTCAGTCAAAAAGTGTGTATGATACTAGACAAGTTTTGATGACAGACTGTAGTCTAGGTAAGTTTCACTGAGTCTGAGATTCTCAAAGTGTCATAGAAGTTACGTGTTTCTATCTCTGCAGCACATTCTGCTTGAATTAGTCTAGCTGAAAAAACTGGTAAAACAAAATAATTGCAAGTCTTTCTGGAACTGGAAGGTAGAAATTGAGTTATTTTGAATTGAATTGAAATTGAATGTTTCCCTTGTGGGTCAAGAATAAAAGCACAAAGGGAATGACATTTGAGATAGTAAAATACGAAAAATACAGTTGGACGCTAGGAGTTTATAAATAGGTATGAGGAATCAGGGAAATCAGTATCTTTGAATTCAGTGGGAACCGAGCCTCTGACTCCTCTACGTTCTCTTGAAAATGCTAAACAAAATTAAAGTTTTATTTTGCAAATGTGTCAGGCAGCTTTAACTTTAACTGTCTTATTTACTTCTAAAGCATCCCTTGTGGCTGGATCTAAGTGCTACTTGGAGATAGAAGCATAGCTGCTCTTAAAAATGAGACCTGTATTTTCTTATCCTGAATCACCATACTACAAATTACATTGGTGTCAGCGTCTGTTAAGAACTTCAATCTGTTCATAAAGAAGGCTCAAAAGCAAAGCCATCAGCAAGTCAGTAAACTTGAATTAGCTGTAACGAGGAAGGAGAAGAGGAGAACATGACAGAAGGTAAAACAAGGAAACCAAAGCCAGGGCTACTGACTTCTAGGGCTGGACTGTAGCCTGAGATCATGTTGATACTGGAATTAGCTGTGCCTTGGATCATTCTCACTGGGAAAAGTGACACAGAGTAGCCTTCGTCCCTATGTTTTACCCTCCAAAACAGAGTACCCACAGTCTGACTGCTTATCCTGACCACTCAGCTGTGCCCCGGACTTTCTGTAGAAGTGTTCGTTTGACTAAGTCAGAGACTCTTCTAATGGTTTAACAGGATGGATTATCAGATTTCATATATTTCAATACAGGATGGAAACAGACTTGCTAGGTAGTAGCTCTGTAGGAAAAGGTCCTGAGGGTCCAAGTGAACAAGGATTTCACCTGGTTCAGGTGAATGAAGAGTTCATCAGGTGTTCTCTTGCAATGATGGAAACTGATCACATCCTGGGCTGCATGTACAAAAGCCTACCTATCAAAAGAACAGATTTTTCCCTTCTGTTTGGCACTTACAAGGCTCCATTGTGGAGACAAGAGAGACAAGTAAGATTAACAGGCAAGGGAACTTTTTTTTAATTCCTTGAGGCAAAGAATCTGCTTGTTTTCCCCATCCTTTCCTCCCAGCTAGTTTTCAGCCCTACTCTTCCCTCTCAGCCATCACAGAATCACTAATGACTTGTGATAAACTTGGCTCAATTAATCTCCTGAATCTAATTAAAATAATGGTTAAATTGTCCATTAAAAGCAATACTCATGCTCATTTATTTATTTAATAGCTTTCCTTTGTTTCTTTGGAAACTTCAATATCACAGAATACGTTGAGGAGCAATTCAGTTTTCCGACAATTAATTACTTTTTTCACCTTATCATATTAAGATCTACATTTCGATTTTTCCCTTCATCATGTATAAGCCAGGGATATCAAAACAGAGCATGCAAAGGCAAGATAATCTAGGGCACCTTTTGCAGGAAGCAGCATAAAATAAAGCATGTGTGAGGACAGAAACAGGTAATAAGTACCCACCGGTGTAGCACAAGGGTTGAACGGTAACTCATCAGGTGCTCACGTTATATTTTTTTAACTGGCTTTGACAAGCCGTCCTTGAATTAATGAGAGTTGCAGAGTAAGGACTTAATAAAGAAAACTAGAAAGGCCTCAAGATACGACCTGTGGGCAAGACATGGTTATTCCCTTAATTCATTGAATCCTCATTTGGCTAAACTACTGAAAGAAACCTTGGGAGAGTATATCTTTTCATTCTCTTTGAGATGCCAAATATTCAGAAAATACTCTGCCAAATGAAGGTGAGCTACACAGAAGTTTTGGCTAGTATCAAGTAGTTGTATGTCAGAAGAGGAAAGAAAAATGGTTCTTCACTAGGGTAATAAAGAGCAGTTGAGGGGGCTGTAACCCACATGCACTTTCCCTCTGGTGCAGCACATGAATTTTTATGCAACATAATATGGCAACAGTCATGCAACTCCTCACTATTAGATCTGTCTCTGTGGATTTAAATACTCTGGATGTCACTTAATTGCAAGAGTGTATAAACTTAGTGTGTTGAAACTGAGAGCAAGTAGAATACATAACAAGTTAAAGCTGATTTTGCAGTCTCCTGTATAATGTTACTCCATCATTTGATAAAGCGTCACAAAGCAGACTCAATTGTACTGATCAGAGATCATATATCACCTCTTGCTAGAGACTTTTTTTGGCTGAATAACTACTGACAGCCAAGTTCTCTTGCATACACACATCTGTCCTGCTGTGCTAAACATCTGCTGAACCTTGAAGAAAAAGGAAAAGGCCAGATCAGAAGGAGAACAGTCTAGGGATAAGGCCAAGAAATTCACTGATGCTTATTCTGTACTACTCTCACTTCCCTACAAATCGTAAATCTGGTTTTACCAAAGTCATCTGAATAGATATTGCTGGCAAGATTGTCTTAACATTTTGCAAAATAAAACCAAGGATCTCATTTTCTGCTGTCTGAATAATACCTCTAATAAGTACAGAAGTAATTGGTTATTTTTTCATTCTGTAACAGATATTTCTTAGCAAATACTGGGTGCACCTACAACTAGTTCAAACTAAAAGTGCACTTCTGAAGTAAATCTTGCAGTTTTCCCCTTTTATTATGGTTTGGTTTACATGGTGATATGCTCAGAGAGTGCCACAGCTGGGTTACTTTTGAGTGAAACTAAACTGGAAGGTTTTATCCAAAAGTACACCTATTGTACACAAGCACAAACGAGCATCTGCACTTTGGGACCTTATACCATATATATTGTACCTTTCGTTTGGCTTATTTCACTTATCAAACTGCTTTTGTTAGTGAAAATAACATAATCCTCAAATAACAGTTTGATTTCAGTTATGAAAAAACAACTTACAGTTTTAACAAGTTTTCTCTTCCTTTACTTCATTTTTAATCTTAAAAAAATTATGAAATGTCCTGTATGTTATTAAATCCATTTCTTTTTACTCTGAAAATGGATGGATGTGAAAGATAAGTGAAGATATTACTGAAGATTTGTGAGTCATGCTAGAATCTGTCATCAGCTTGGACAAATTAGTACAAGTGTTTATAAGTTTTCTGCATGGTACCATGTCTGTTAAGTGCATACTACTGTGACCGGATGGATGAAAAGCATAGAGAAAATTGTCCAGGAGCCTGGAATTCTAAGTCTCTTTGCTCTTATAGCCATGTGGCAGAAAAGGAAACCCACTTATAAATCAAAAAGAGCTTCAAATTAGTGGTTGAATGGAAAATATGGATCCAGATAAAGAAAGTACAAAGAACAGGGTTATTTAACCTTCTTACTGTCTAGAAAGTACCTTGTGGGAATTTGCACTACTTCAAGACACCTGCTTATTTTGTGCTACTTAAAGGTTTTTGTTTGTATGTTTTGAATAGCTCTGTAAAAAATTGTCTATCTACAGGGTTTGTTTGTGTTTTGTTTGTTCATGTTTTGTTTGTTTGTTTACTTTCTAACAAAAATGTTATCAACTGCGTATTTGGTGAGTCTACTCCACCATCATGAGACCCACACCTGGACTACCGTGTTCAGATCTGGGACCATGAGCATAAGAAAAACACAGACCTGCTCGAGCGAGTCTGGAGGAGGAGAACCTCCTGTATGAGGAAAGACTGAGACAGTTGGGGTTGTTCAACTTGGAGAAGAGAAGGCTCCAAGGAGACTTTATAGCAGCCTTCCAGTACTTAAAGGGGTCCTACAGGAAAGACAGAGAGGGACTCTTTATCAGGGAGCACAGTGATAGGACAAGGGGTAATGGTTTTAAGATGAAAAAGGTAGATTTAGATTAGTTTCTAGAGAGAAGTTCTTTAACGTATGGGTGGTGACACATGGGACCAGGCTGCCCAGAGAAGTCATGGATGTCCCATCCCTGGAATTTTCAAGGCCAGGTTGGACGGGGCTTTGAGCAACCTGGTCCAGTGGAAGGTGTCTCTGCCCATGGCAGGGGGTTGGAACTAGGTGATCTTTAAGGTCTTTACCAACCAAAACCATTCTATGATCCTATGACTGATAGCTTGGGATTTGAGAATTAAAGAGAGAAATGTATTTTGATCATTTTCCCCAAGCTTCCTAAACACTAAAAAACTTAAACAAAGGAAACAGATAAATTGACTGTTATTGTATCTGATTTCTCTTTCATATACAGCCTTAATCTATTTACATGAGGACAAAATAAGGCTAAAGATGTCTGACATTATTTGGTTCATTCATTGGTATCAAAATATAATTTTTATATTACCTTTATGGTAGGTATCACAGTATTTCCCAAAGTGAGAGTTTTGCCATCATGGGGAAAGTAAGGGACTAACTCAAGGTAAGTATTTCAGGAAGCTTCTCAGTCGTTTGTCAGTGTCTCTGAGTTTTAAAATTTCACTTCATTTATAAAAGATAGTTTCCAGCTGTTAAAGACTTGAAGAATGTTTTCAGAGTCTGCTTCTGAATCTGCAAAGAGCCTAAGGAATCACTTAAATGTATCAAACTGAGACATTCCTTCCAGGGATTGCTAAATTCATGTACCAGTCTCTCAAGTATAATCATAGTAATTCTTTTACTATGATCACAGTATATGAAAGAGGACAAGAAGTATCTTTTGAAGAATATCAGTCTTAAACTGGGTCGTGAAAACTATGTCAGAATCTACGTAGTAAGGTCATTGAAATAGTGTGGTGGATTTGTATAGGCTTGGTTTGGTTTGGTTTGGTTTGGTTTGGTTTGGTTTGGTTTGGTTTGGTTTGGTTTTCCACTGAAATGCATGTTTGGTTTCCAAAAGGTAGATTGAGAGCATGGTTGTAATGTGAATACTTTCACAGAGGCAAAACCACCAGATACTTGTGACTTTAGTGATGAAAGGCATAAGGAGGCAGTGGCTGTGGAGATATTCCAGCTGAAGATTACACATGCATTTCTAAGAGTGAGGGTAACTCAAACCACCAAGAGATTCTCAATCTGTTCATTTTTCAGTTCAGCCTCTAACATCTTTCTATAAGCTCCTCTTTAGCTCATAACAAGCTCCAAGGCCCAGTGCAAAAAAACCCCCAACCTGAACATATTGCAACAGTCAGGCATCCAGCCTAGATCATCTCATGGTCTCCTTATCCTTGAACACTCTAAAACTTCCAACTTGCAAAAAGAGATTTGAGAAACAAACCTTGTTTCATGTAACGGTACAACCAGACAACTGTCAGCTTTCTTCTGCTTCCTGGCTGCCTTTTTGCCATTTGTTTTCCTCTCTCAGCATGTCTGGACTTCAGTTAGATTACTTGGCCTTTGAGAGGGAGGGTGGGGTAGCCAGTGTGTAGGGATGCATGCAGAGCAGCTGTACATCGGGCTTCACTCAGTAAAAGAAATCCGTGAAAAAGAAAAAACAGATCTTGCAAAGGGTATTCAAGAGATGGCAGTGTTGCACTCACCATCCATCCCTGCTGCTGGAGATTTCATCTCAGCTGGTCCCGTTGTCAGTGGAAGTTTTCCAGGCTTTTCAGACATCTTTTTTTTTTTCCCCTCTCCAGTCTTTCAGCTTCTGTTTTGCTGTTTTAAATTCTAATTACGCAACTGAACCGCACCCGCTGAAAAGAATGTGTAAAATGCATGGATAGCAACCTCAGAATGAGCAACATGCTAGAGGGTCTCCAAAGCTCCCTGATTTGAGCAGCAGTTTTCCTAACAGCCCCACAATGAAAGCAAGCCATTTTCCTTTATCTGGAAACACCCAGCAGTGCCCAGTTCTGCACATGTGTTCAGCACCAGGTGTTTGAGTGACTGTTCAATGTCAGAGCAATACTCCAGTGAGCAACGTGTGAGCATCCCCAAGAAGCAGCAGAGTTAACCACTTTACTTAAAATGAAAGGAGAAACAAGGGCTGACTGATACAGCCAGCAGTCACTGCTGATGTTATACCGGCTGCTGCCAGCAAGCTGGAGCAGAGCAGAATTATGTTAACATCGTTCTGATGATATTTGGCATTAATAATGCACGGCAGCAAGTAATGCAAATTGTCTTATTGACTCTCTTGTCTTAGTTTGCAGCACTGTGAATGGATACCTGACAGTACAGTCCTTGAAGCAAACACTCCAGCAATTTTTCACCATCTAAGGTGGAAATCAGGTGCCGGTTCCTGCAGTATCCAGCTGGGAGCCAGGGAGTGCCTTCAGGGGGGCTGAAAATGGGATGACACTGGCAAAGACCTGGGTGGTATGACTATTCAAAAGGGTACCCCACACAATGCGCATCACATAGTCTGGGACAGAAAGAACATTTTCTCAAATTGAAAAGATATCAAAGCCTTAGTTACACTCTAAGTACTGTTTAAATGTAAATGGCTATGTCATCTAGAAGAAAGTGGGAGCTTCATATGGATGGTTCCGTTCATCAATACTTAATTCATATATGCAGGATCTTAATTTATATGTTGTTCCACTACACCACTTGTCATCCATCAGCAAGAACAGCTGAGCTATGCAGCTGGGACTGGCATCTGTGCTGACAGGAGTCTTGTATTCACATGTCAAGTGTTGGCACAGGGCACTTTTTTTTTGACCTTATTTGAGGAAGAAGTCTAATGTAGAATATCACAGTACTGTCAGAAGCAAACCATCGTGCTGATTTCAAGGTACAGAGTATCTTCAAACAGAATTCTGAACAAACGCAGTTTTCTGTGCTTGAGGACTGGATGGATGCATATAATCCATTTTAAGAAATAACAGTTTTAAGTGTGTCTGAGTTTTTTCAAATATCTGCCTAACCTATATTTTGGAATCCTCAGAAAAATGTGCTTTGCTCTCTTCATTCCCAGGGACTTCACAGGATGTTGGTGACTCTCAGTCTCTTTAAGCACTAACCCATGGGTGTGTATCTTGCTCAGAGAGTCTTTTAAAAGGTCGTTTTTAATCTTTGCAATTCTCTTTTTGCCATCACCCAAACATCATAAAATATCGCTCTACCTATTCAGTAAAAAATGGGTGAGCACATCAAAAGCAGCTCACTCCAGAGGCCAGCAAGAGAAATGGTCATTTCGCACAGCACACAGTCAAGTCACACAACTACCTAAATCAAGCCTTGCTTAAAAGGGAATGGATATTTGTTTTAAGAGAAATTCCTAACATCCTCAGGAATGTTGTATGAGGTTTGTAGTGACTTCAGCACAACATCACAAAGACAGTATTGTCAGGGCAGGGGGCAAACCCAGAACCTGAAGGGGTCAAAGGAGGTTGTCAGTGTTGTTTGGATAAGACTTCTAATCTACTCTAATGTGTAGATGCGTCTACTGTGACACATCAACACCATTACTCTTCATGTCCTGTACTGCTGTCACGTTTGAACCCTGGAATGTGGAAACTAGGTCTTGGAGGTAACACCTGCCACCTTCACCCAGTCTGCAAAGATGTTGCCTGTCGCCCTGGCAGATATGTCAGACGTGCAATACAAGGAAGGGCAGAAAAGATGGAGAGATTTAGTTTAAACCTCTCTGCTCATTTTCCGTAATAGCATTAAAATGAATATGGGTTTTCACTCTTTTTCCTCTCTACAGGCATTCATTTTGTGATGATCTGAGTGTCCAAGCTCTTTCTAGAGAGAAGTAGAGGCTGAAAAGTCCTGTTAGACTGACACAGAAAGCACTGGAAATAGAGAGTTCTGGTATATATTTGGGTTACAAAGCATAATTGCACATGAACAATGAAAGACACACAAGCCAGAGTAGTTTACTGATGGTTGGTTGAGATCAGGACTCATACACTACCATTCAGTAAGTCAGTATATTCTGAGAAATTCATCATGCATGTAAGTGGAAAGATACTAATCTGTTCTTCATGTCTGGGCCAATATAGTACTTAAATGGGAAAAGAAACAACAAGCAATTCATCTGTTTTGCTTCTGAAAAAACAAATATATTAATAATTCTTTAACAAAATCAAGAGACACATAGGTGTGTTTCTAAATGATAGAAAAATGAGCCCAGCAAGGGACTTGCATGGGAAAAATCATTGATGCCAATATTTTCTACTAGGAAATGGTACAAATAGCTGGGGTGGAGGGTTATGGGAGGTGGTGGCATCCACACAGCTGCTTCTGTCACCAAAAAGTGAAATAATTCAATAAAAGTCTGTGTTTTGAAAATAGAAGATATATTGCAAGATACAACTGAAATTCAATATGTCAGTTAGGCTGCTTTTCTAATTTCTTTTACTTTCTGTTCTATTTAATAGCAATATTTATAAATAGTATCCTGGAACAGACAGATCATTATTCAGGAAAATAATTCTTACAGTTCTTACAAGTCTACAACAAGCTTTCTAGCTTTCACTACATACACTCCATTGAAGTTCTGACCATTATGATACCACTGCCTTCCTACATATTTGAGCTCTGAACAAATTAAAAAATGTCTCAAATGCATATGTATTTACTGTGATGAAAAAGATGTGATAGATATCAGTGCAATAAACCTTGAAACGAGTTGCATGGAAAATATCCCTATTTTTATGAAGTAAAATAGAAGTGGCCCTAAAGATGAATTAGTAGAAATAAGGTAACATACACTTTACCTTGTTTCTGATTTGTTAGTATTTTCTGCGACTACTCCCCATGGAGTTTGAAATAAAATGCAAATCAAAACAAACCCCAAAATATTCAAAATATTCAAGTAGAGAAAGACAGGAATAGAGGAAAGGAGGAAAAGGCAGGAAAGGTGGGTCAATCTTGTCCCTGCCCAGGTTCAAACATAAGGGACATTTTCATGTCCAAAAAAAAAGGTGCCTATGGATGACATCAGAGATGGAAGACAACTTGTTGGCAGTATCCAGTGTTGGTTCTCCTCAGTTCAAGAAAAGCTGAAAAATTGGAGATCATCCAGTGGAGAGCCACCAAGATGGTTGGAAGTTGAAGAATGTGATACATGAAGAAACACTGAAAGAACTGGGTTTATTCAGTCTAGAGAAGAGAAAGCTCAGAGGGGTGTAATCACTGTCTTTTAACACCTAAAAGATCATTCCAGAGTGGACAACAGTGATCTTGTCACAGCAATCCACGTGATGGGACAAGGGACAAAGGGAATAAGCTGCTTCAGGGAAAATTCCATCTATACACACACACACACAAATATATTATTCACCATGAGAACAAATAAAGATTGGAATAGGTAGAACCAAAGAGAAGTGGTGGAATATCCCTTACTGTAAGTCTTAGCTTGATAGACCCTTTTTATTTGCAATAAAAAGCCACCAATAACATTGTTTTAATATTGTTTTATTAAAAAAAATGACATTTTTATGTTATTAATTTCTGAAGTGCTTAAATGAAATACAATTGAAGTGCTTAAATGAAATACAATTATGTATCAATAATTTCCTCAATTGTCTATTTGTTTGTTGAAGAAACAAAATAAACTTTTGTCATTACTATGCTTTTTTTTTTTTTTTAATTAACATACATGTGATCTCTAGGATATAAAAAGCCACATAAATGCTTGTTGCCTTTCTCCTGTGAGTAATTTTGTTTTACCTGATAACAAAATGTATGACTTAATGTAGAAATAATGAACACAAAGATTTGCCCTGTAGGTACCCAGAAATGATCCTAGGTGACCATAAAAATGAAAAACAATTAAGTCTTAAAGGCTGCACTATTATTAAATGAATTCAAATAGCGGAAGAGTTTAAGCCAGGTTTTCCCATCTGAATCACCACTTTTAAAGTGCATATCTTTGAAGCTCAAAATGTCGATTATTTTTACTAAAAAGATGTATATTTTTACTCTTTTTTTTTTTTTCTGTTCCCACAAAGACTTCCTAATACCTGAAGCTTGCTTTCTTCAGAAACCATAGTGTATTTGCCAATCCCCTTCTAATTACCTCTTGGCCAATTTCTGTCACATCAGAGAAAAAAAGAAAGGTGGAAGTCACAAAGATGCTAAGTGTTCCCACAAATTCCATGGAACAGTAATCAGTGTCAGGGTAGAGTTGCCCAGCTCACTGCTTCTGCAGAGGGAAAGGGAAGCAGAGCTCAGGCCTTTTCTGCTGTGCCCAGCAGCACCTGCTCATAACACTCCAGACCTTTTTATTTCCAGAGTTCATAAAGCAACTTTGATTACAATATCAACGCTGAAAAAAAAAAAAAAAAGAAGAAAAACAATGAACCAAACAAAAAACCCCAACACATTGATGACTCCACCTTCTCCTGAAAACAGCCCTGGAGTTCACACTCCTGTTTTCAGTAAGGAAGCAGAAATAGTTTCACCGAGTGCAGCCTCTTCCTCAGGTTCACTATTCACCTCCACTGCTGCTTAAATGTGGAGGCTTCACACAGCCTAACCTGTGAAATTCTCACTGTCTTAAGTCCTCCTGACTTCTGTATGTTCATACTTTCCTGAATCCTTACACAAGGGTAGGGAAGACCTGAAAAAGCTTCCATGCCATATTTATTATTTTAGACACTAGGGCCAAGAGTTTCATGAGCTTAAACTAAAGGCTGAATATCTGTACAAAGAAATAATAGTCTGAATAGTCATACTTTACAGAAATCTGAAGGTATTAAATCAAATAGAGATTTTTCTGGTGAGCTGACAGGCAGAGGAGACTTTGGGGTCACTCCATTTCTTTCAGGGCATGCTTCAGGACAAGCACCGCTCTTTGCACTTTTCTACCCTGTCTTTGTATGTGTGCTATGGTTGAGTACACCTTGGCATTAGATGATTTCTACCACTTAGAAACTAGAGGAAGACCAATAAGAGTACAGATTATCCAACCACAGAATTCCCTTGAAAAATGAGCTGTGAGATACTCTCAGACATGACATCCTGGGACAAACAGACTTTCATTTACATGCTGTGAGGCTATTCCTGATTCTCTAGGCATCTCATCAGGACTGGCATTTTTAAACTGTTGTTGCTAAATGTTGACCAGTTTGCAGACTGGCTTACTCAGTTTTAAGAAGGAGTAATATTTTACTCAATGCCTTTGAAATCATTAGTGAATTAAGACGTTATGTGAGCATGGGCAGTAGAAGTCAAGCCTAGACTCATCTCCGACTCCAATTCGCAAATTCCCTGGATGTCACATATGTGAGTAAATATCAAACCACATGTCTCCATGGAGAGAAAGCATGGAATTAGGTGTGATGAAGCTGAAGAACAGAGCAAATGAAAACACCTTCATACCCTTTCCAGCACAGAATCGTAATAACCACTATGCTGCTGGCTTTAAGGTCTTCTCCTCATGTGAACAGTAGATGATGTTTGAGTAGGAGTAAATGCGAAGTATATTGGTTCTGAACATCTCACTAACTAATAAATGCTATCTAGTGTATCCCAGGTCAGTAAAATCAGATTTTAAAAGCACTGATTACATTTTTCATTATTCTAGTATTTTGAACAGATTTTATCAAGAAGAAAAATATACATAACCAAATATTATTGTTTTGGTCATCTTAAATCAGAGACAGACATATGTCAAAGCTCCTAAGTACTGGATCACATACATAAAGTAACTAATTTGGGCTTGAACAGAGTGTGAGTGTGTGTTTGGGAGCTGCTGGCAATGAAAGAGGAGGAACAGTGTGTCACAGGCTGCCTGGAATAGTCTTTGGCTCAGAATCCCAGATTTCAGAATCTTAAGTAAGTGATGCAAAAAAATTACCTACAGAAAATAAATATATAAAGAGGTCAATCTCTATTTTCAGCAGGTTCCATCAGTACTGATCACTGAGAAATTGCTCCTTGACATCACAGCATAATAAAATCAGGTTAGTATCAGTAAAAGGCAAGCATCTATCTGAGAAAGATTAATTTCTTCTTCAATATGTCTTTTGTGAAGGTGAAACCTGTGCTATTGACAAGAACACCTCCCCCTCCCCAAGGCTGATAGCTAAGTTGAATGGAAATCAAAACTGGAAACCTTCACTAAATTGGTTCTGGAGAAGCCAGATTGAAGCACATTTTACATTGAGCATCTTAAGAGTAGCATCTTAACTGCAAGAGCCAGATTTTTACATCCCTCGTACTCACGTAAATCTAAAGCAGAGTTTTTGCATTGATTAGAGGAGGTCTGTATTTACACCAAGATATCAGGACTCATCCATCAGTTGGGACTATTGTAGCCTGAGATTAAGACAAACAATCTACAAAGAAAGACAACAAATGGAAACCTCTATGCAGAGGGAGGTCACGGTGCCTTATTCTTTCCATAGAAGAACGTCTCCATGGAGACAGACACATTCAGATTGGAAGCAAGACAACTTTTAACAGCAAGAGTAATTAACTGTTGCAACATAATTAAAGGATGTAGCTGATTAATCATCTCCTGGAGGCCTTACATTTAGACCAAATGTCTTTCAATAAGATACACACTGGTTTAGTCACAAGTTCTTGGGCTTCATAACATTCACATTAAAGGAAAGAATTATTTCTTCCACTGCTTGATTTACTGCATAAAATTCTGTGGCCTATGTTATGCAGAAGTTCTGAATGTCTGAGAAGAATGGTTTCTTCTGGCATTCAAAACTATAGACCAATGTGAAAAATCACAACACACAAGCTTACCTTAGAGTGAGCGGGTAAAAAGATTGCACATATTCAGTAATACACAGAAAACAATCTTTAACGTATTCTCTACATTGTTCAATTTAAGCAGGTCTCCTCATGGGCAGGATGAAATTTGGCCTTATGCTTCCCTTCACACAGGTAATTGATAACCTAGGAAAAAGGAAACTTTGCCCCTGCATTTGTAAAACTGGACAGCAGGAGCAGATGAGGGAGTGGAAGACTAGGCAGAATATCGTTACTTCCTCTGCACTTCTTTTTCCCTATATACATTTATATTTTTTTCATATTTGCATTTGGATATAATAGTCCCATGTAATTAATTTGAATGTTGGAATAGACCCTGACAATTTCACATAATAAATACATTAATATTTACCTACTAACAGTAACGTGTATATGTGGGGTCCACAAAAAAGATGTGCCCCACTTCTTACTCATAGAAGTCAATTAGTTTACAGCTACTGGATTATTTAAATTTACTCATCATAGATGAACTCAAATACATCTTTGCTTTTCTCTAAGCAGTATTTATTCAAGATAGAATCCACTTTAGATCTCTCAAAACTGTGAAAAATTGCTTGCTAACTGCATTTATCAGGGGAAAAAAATCAAATCACCAGCACTGAATTGTTGCAACATACACGAAGGTGGCAGAAATCTTCAGTACAGCTCCTGGTACAACCACTGATAATGTCTTTCATCTAAGAATGCGGATGTCGAGTGTCCACACAGTCATTCCATGTAGCTAGAGAGTTAGATTACACACACGTATGAACGAATACACATGCTGTACAGGCTTCCAAATGGACATGCAGTAGTCCTGATATGAAAAGCTTTTGTGCTGCTGCAATGTCCATAAAAACTCTAGTTTGTTTTCCTGAGAGAGTTAGGGTTCAACAATCGTGCTCTGCACCAGTTTGATCAGTGTCTGTAAGCACACAGCATGATTCTCATAACACAAATCTATTTAAAATTAACAGTTAAAAGTAGAGGGGGTTTTTTATCTTCAGTTTCCAATGTTACAGAAGATAATAAAAGGTTAATTTTTCAAAAATATTTAGCAACATATTGGCATCACATATCATCCCACAGCCAATATGCTTAACTCCCATCTTGAGGTTCTTTTTAGCTTTTAAAACTATTGTTTGATACGTAGGAAAGATACCACAGGCCTACATAACTCAGCACCACTTACATTCACTTGCTAAGCTCTAAAGGAGCATGTTATCTTTCCTGACAAGAAACAAGGAACATAGACTGTGTTTTCCTCCACCTACCTCAAGCTGCCCAGAGTCCATTGTGAGGAGAGCTTTCTGGATCAGCTGCAGAAAGTTCGTATTCTGCCCAAATTAATTCAGACACAGTTCAGTGGAAAAGATAGGGGACTTGCAGCCCTACCCCTCTTTGACACAACTCAGTAAGGCATGCCCATTCCCATCCCACAGTGTCAGTGAGATCAGGACTCCACCTGCTTCTGGTTTCTATTAGTTGTAGTTATATCCTACTGCCTGAAACAAGGGCTGATCCAGATTTAGTTTGGGATTAAGAAGTCCTACTCCACCAGCATGATTCAGAAATATCCAGTGACCACTGCCTCATCCTGTGTCCTTCCATCCTGCAAAAAGGGGGATCCCAAACACTCTATCTTATAAGACTGTTGAGAGAGTACTACAATATCTGAGATACTACGTTAGAAGAGAGGAATAAGATTAAGATGGGTCAATATGCACTGTGGTCTATCTCCTTGCTTTTCCCCCGTACAACATTTAATCCAGAGAACAGAATGAAGTTGGAAGAAGGTTTTGGAGGTCACCTGGTCCAACCCCTCGTTCTGAGAAGAGGCATCTTAGATCAGGTTGCTTAGAACCTTTTCCAGTCAAGTTTTGAATACCTCCAAGGATGAAGACTTCACAACCTCTCTGGGTAACTTGTTGGAAGGTTTACCATCCTCTCGGAAAAAAAAAAAAAAAGCTTTTCCCCTTGGTAATACTTGTGATTCCATGTGGATAAGAGAACGAACAAACAAAAAAGCATTCAGGTATCCTGCTATCTGCTATCCAGTTACTCCAGCCTAGTATTAGCTATCTATGCTTCTGCAGTACAAGGAAGAGCCTAGCCAGAGCCTCAAAAAAATCAACATTCTTCTTTGTCCTTTACACCAAATAGACAATATAAAATGCTATAAAGGGCCTGTCCTGTATAAGGATGAAGGTGCCTGATTTAGCTGAATCAAAACCCTTCCTTCTGCTTGAGAGCTGCACCTAAAACCTTTACCTGGGGTTGCTCACTTCAGCAGGATCAGTCCTTTTTCACAGGTGATCCAGGCATAATAATCTCTGTGTGAGAAGTGAGCTTCCATTTCCCTCTGTGCTTGACCTGAAGCAGATACTGCAGATCTCCTAGCAGTGGGAATTGTAAGGATTACCTACAGTTTCTGTAATCAAAGATTTTCATTTTGTATAAATTACTCAAACATTCAGTGAGGCCAGAGAGGAGCAAGAACACAGCTTTCAGGAAAGCATTTCAGTCTCTAATGCAGTCAGTAGTGTAGATTTCATAAAAAGAGAGTTGCAAAACATCCAGTGCCTAGCCATTTAGGAATACACCAAGATATGTCTCAGGTGTTTTTTGTTTCTTTGTGTGGTCAGTACTCAATTGGAATCTATTCCTATACTGAGAAAACTTCACTGATCAATTGATTTTTCCTCCAATTTGTAATTGCCATACTAGGTAGACCAAAACTCATTAAGTGACTCCTTTAGAATTTGCAGATTCCCCCTATGTACAAAACTACATGCCATTCAATCCTGCTTGCTTTTTTTATTGCACGCTGTTCAAAAAGAGAAGGGGATGGGAAAATGAAGAACAAGCCACGGGAATTACCTCTGCTTAAGCTGACTTTATTGGATAAAAGGCCATTTTTCTTGCCTCTTTATCTAACTTGAACATGGCATAACCATTGGTTCGTTTGAAAGACGGTGTAGATTTTAACATCAGGCTCTATACCCTCTGTTTCATTTATCAGTGTGTATTGCATCCAGTTTATAAATTGCTTTTCTTCCCCTATTTGCAGCTATGTAGCTCAACTCATTTCCACGATCATTAATGCCAATGTTTTTTTCTGGGAAGTGAAATTAAGCTAACCTGAAAATTCATTATGTCTCATTGTCTTAATCAAGATTAAAAAGGATGATGTTCTTATAAGCATTTTCTTCTCCTTGCTGTTATTTTCAAAGATTCTGGGGGTGTGCTTTCAGATGCACCTTAATTCAGTTGTTTCTTCCCAAATACACGTGCACATACTGCCAAAGATCATGCATACACTGTAAATGTAAACTTGTCATACGGCCTCCCAGCATGACTTCAGCTAACCTAGGTGACACAGTGACATATGAACAACTTTTCATAAAATTATTCTATTTCATCTCAAAATGAGATGCAGTTTGGACAAAAAACTGTATTCACCTTAGGGTTGGAAATCCTCAACCCACACTTTTCTATTAACATTTTTCTGTGAGCCATCATTACCATTCAATGTGAAGTATTTAAAATTAGTAATTATATTATTCCACCTTTCTCTTGCTCCACTAAGCAAAGTCTTCTGGGCTCCTGTTTCATGATAGGCTCTTCAGATTACACTAATAATCCTTCTCCCCAGCTGTCCCCACTTCGATTCTCTCTTCCTCAGACATCAATGACTACCAGTCTGCAAAAATCAGAAGATGATTTACAGAATCCTGTACAGCAGGACAAACACTCTTTTATTTTTCCTGGAAATAACTATCCAATATCACATTTGCCTTTTTCATATCTTTATCATATTAGTTTCTCTTTTCTCCCGCGCTCTCTATTCCTAAGTGCTGAACTCCCAGGGAACCACATAAGTGAACATTAATCAGTAAGGAAAAAGGAGTGTTTGTGGCAGGCAAGACAGGAACTTCATCACTCTGAGCTTCACACTTAGTCAATAGTCATTCCGCACTTCAGAACTACTCCAGAAGCCACTTAAAAACTTTAGTCTCCCTTGGCAGGTGTCAGAATTTCTTACTGATTTACAGACGAAGTTTAGGATGACTATGCTCCTGAAGCAGACTATTTAAGTTAGATACCTAAAAACAGAGAATATTTTAAGCGCCTGGTACAATTTGTTTTAGCCTAGTCTCAAAGCCATCTAATTCTTCTTGTGCAATTGCTCTTTTTCTCCTTCTTACTGGTTAACTAATTTCCATCATTAAAATATGCCAGGGATTAAACTAATTATGCTTCCAGTAGTTACAAAAGCGTTACATGAAACTAACCTCAGTGTTCATCACTGAAGATTTCTATGAAGAACTTTATACAATGTCATATCTTCTTTTTCCGTGTCAATCAATTTCCTGGCTACCTTAGTTTCATGGTAGCATTTTCCAACTACTAGGAAACCCAAATCCTAACTCTAATTTCCTCTGTAACTCTATATCAGCATTTAACAAACCTGAACAGAGGAAATCCAAATCACATTTCTCTCTTTAGAGATGGAAAAAAATGAAATAAAATCCAGAATACCACTTAAAAAAAAAATAAATTCCTGTTTGCTTCCATACCCTTTTCATTAAAGTATGTTTGAAAGCAAGCATGCTACAGAGACATAGTCTGTGGATAACAAGATCATTCCACCCACATAAATATGCATTAAAGTATGTTCGTTGTCTGTGTTGTTCTCCAGTACTACACTGCCACCTCTGCAACAATGTTTTCTTTGAAGAACCCCAAAAAGATGTTCTGAAAGTCCCTCTAAAAAAGACCTTGCTGCCAAGTTTGTGATTTCACTGATAACTAGCCTTAATCCTCTGGGATAAAAATTATCCAAGACTCCTTTTAATTTTACTGAAGAGATTTTCTTTCGCTTCAGTTGTGGTAATTTCCACTTCCATATTCTCCTTCTTATTAATCAGCTTGCCTTTGGCTTCCTATTCTACAGTCTTTCTCTTTATGAAGACTGTTATTCAGCACACATAAACTTAAATACTTATCTAAAGTACCCAAGTTAGGAAGGCAGCAATCCAAGGTCACTAATGAAGAGGTTAAATAAAATGGAGAGTTGAATCACCCCTTGGAAGTGACTCTCCATTGAGTGGATAGGGTCTGTGGGACAATTTAGTTAGCAGCTTTAAGAAAAATGAAATAGAGCCATCTTTGCCATGACTTCTCTGCCAAGAAATGTTTGTTTTGGCTCAGGGCCACGATTGAATTACTTTTAATGATGACTCAATCTGTTCTTGTTCTTCTTCACAACTTTGAACACAGTAATGGTAGATTTTAGTGATCTGGTTTTATTTACTTTGTGAGAGTTAACTCATCTTGACTTTTACAGTTTTTACTTTACCTCTATTAGGGATACCCATGATTCATTATCTAAATAAAGGGATTTCTGGGGGTTTTTAGATCTCTTCCTTCCATTCCTAATGGGGAAATCCATTCCCAGCAGATCCCATTCCTCCAATAGATATCACTAACTTGGACTAAAATGTTGGATAAGAAATCCACCTTTGCCTTACTGCCCTTTCTTCTTTGTATTTAACTGTCTGGTCCTGAGTAGTTTAATTTATATAATTCATTATCTTTCTTAATTTCTAAAATACCTGTTCTTTTGAAATCAATTCTCTTTCAATAAACAATAATGTTTATATAAAATATATTAATTTAATTAAAACTGACTGAGCTCACAGCTAGAATTTTTTAGTATCTCATTATTCACTCCAATAAAAACCCTCACATTTTATAATAATACATTTTAAACTATTAAAAATTTCAACAAGATGTAGAGAGCTGTGAAGAAATTAAAATCCTTTGAAAATAAAGAAGACTATGCAAAGATCAAGTGAAGTGAAGGTCTATGTGTTTGTGCTTGTGTTCATAACTGCTGTCTTTAATACACACCTGCAGGTATATATATATTTGTCAGGAAACAAAGATAACATTTATATCAGTATATTAAAGCAGCACCAGAGAACATTCCCTAGTACTAAGACATGATATTCTATGGCATTAAATTGCTATAACAGTCCCTGGAATATTTTTTTCCTGAATCAAGTAGATCTGTCCCAAATACTTCCCAGGCACAGTTGGAGACAGTATGAATCATGAAGCATTCAAAATAGGCAGGTCTGGTATGATCAGATTGTACCAGCTTTTCAAGAACAAGCAAATTAAGATTCTTCAGGTATGGCAACTGAAAATTCAGAATTACATAACATTTACTACTGTAAAGCTCACAAGAAGGGTGCTGCCTCTTTAGGTTCATACAAGGCAGGGTTGTCAACTTATTTTCACTGGGGACCACACCAGCCTTGCAGTTGCCTTCAAAGGGTTGGTGTGTCCCCTGGTGAAAAGGAGTTTGACACCCCTGACACAAGGTCTTCCACACAGTGGAAGACTGGACAAGGGACAGGACAAGGACAAGTAATATAGATTAGTTTGCATCCACCACTTAGGTCCAGATCTCATTATAGCAGGTATACCTTGTATAAAGATAATTGCAGTGGTCCAGAATAGGAACAGTGTGTGAATCAACGTTTAGTGCAACGCTTAGGCTCAGACCATGGTGTTCTAATTTTGTGATGTATGCATGCCCAGGAAGATTCTACTCCCTGTTCCAAAAAGCTTCAGGTTAATCTATTCCAAAAAAAGACTAGAATTACTCTTATAAACACAGGGTCTTGACACCAGAACTAGCATAATGTTCGAAGTTGTATGCAGGTGCTTATAATTTTCAGATAAAATTTTGAGCTACCAGCATATTAGAAGTACCATTTTTCATATCAACAGCACAAATATGTGTAACCAGCATTTGTTAACCATCAGTGATCTCCAACAGCAAGTTTATTCCCAGGTGCTGGTCTTACAGAATTTAAAATAACATAGAATTGTAGAATAGAATAATAGAGTTTTAGAATAATTTCAGTTGGAAAAGACCCTCAAGATCATCGAGTCCAACCATAACCTAACCAGCTCTAGCACTAAACCATGTCCTTAAGAGCATCGCCTAAACACCTTTTAAACATGTCCACAGACTGTGACTCAATCACTTCCTTGGGCAGCCTGTTCCAATGCGTGATAACCCTTTCCATGAAGAATTTTTTCCTAATATCCAATCTAAATCTCCCCTGGCACAACTTGAGGCCATTTCCTTTCGTCCTATCACTTGCTACTTGGGAGAAGAGACCAACACCTTCCATGCTACAACTTCCTTTCAGGTAGTTGTAGACAGCAATTAGGTCTCCCTTCAGCCTCCTTTTCTCCAGGCTGAACAGACCCAGTTCCCTCAACTGTTCCTCGTAAGACTTGTGCTCCAGGCCCCTCACCAGCTTCATCACCCTCCTCTGCACTCTCTCTAACACCTCAATGTCCTTCTTATGATTAAGGGCATGAAACTGAACACAGTATTCAAGGTGGGACCTCACCAGTGCCAAATACAGTGACACAATTACTTCCCTGGTCCTGCTGGCCACACTATTGCTGATACAAACCAGGATGCTGTTGGCTGTTTTGGCCACCTGGGCACACGGCTGGCTCATATTCAGCTGCTGTCAATCAACACCCCCAGGTCCTCTTCCTCCAGGCACTTTCCAGCCACTCCAAGCCTGTAGCTCTGCCTGGGGTTGTTGTGACCCAAGTGCAGGACCCAGCACTTGGCCTTGTTAAACCTCATACAATTGGCCTCAGCTCAACAATACAGCTGATCCAGATCCCTCTGTATGGCCTTCCTACCCTCCAGTAGATCAACACTCCCACCCAATTTGGTGTCATCTGCAGACTTACTAAGTCTGCACTCAATCCCTTCATCCAGACCACTAATAAAGAGATTAAACAGAACTGGCCACAATACTGAGCCCTGCGGAACACTGCTCATGACCGGCCGTCAACTGAATTTGGCTCCATTCACCACAACCCTTTGGGCCTGGCCCTCCAGCCAGTTCTTTATCCATCTAAGAGTACACCCATCCAGGCCATGAGCTGCTAACATAGCTGTTTCTGTTTCAGTCAAGATGGAAGAGTCAAGAGGCTTTGCTCAGAAAAAGAGCCTTGCAAGGAAGAAAAGTAATAAAACTGATCGCCACACACAGCAAGAGTCTTTGACAAAACGTGATTAAGGCAAACAGGCAATTCCTTCATCAGTATTGTTCTTGTTCTAGCAGATAATGCTAAAAAACTTGTCAAAAATACATTCAGAAGTCTTTTATCTGTCACCAAAGGATACTTTTTGATTTGCTGCTTCTTGGCCATTTGAACTGTTCACAATAAAAATAGCAAAAGGCTTCAGAGCACTTGCTGAACCAGAACCCTGCAGAGTATGTGATGGATTGAAACTGCCATTTCTTTTTGTCCAATTCTGTTACACTCTCTGGACTAAAGAAATAAAACAGTCGATGAAAGAAAAGGACTCAAGCTTTAACAGTAAAGTAAGTCAAGACTGCATGTGCTACTATTTGGGAAACGAAATTCTTTTCATAAATTACTTATAATAACACATATGGGCACTCCGGGAGAGTACCTTGATGCTAGATGCTATTCAAATGCATAACAAGAGAGAGGAAAAGCTTTCAGTGTAAATATAATAAATAGACAACAGAATCATGGTGATACACAAAGAAGTACAGAATGGTAGGAAAAAAATAGTTCTTGGCTTGTGAGAGAAATCGTCATCTTCCTGTTGAACAAACTGACAATGCAATGTTTGTGTACCCTAATGGCGCTGTGTAGAAGTACATGCTGGGATGTCATGCAAGCACAACATTGAGTCAAGGCTGTGTAGCTCAGACCAAGAGCCAGTCTGAGCACCCAAGGGGTGCTTTTTCTGCAAAGGGTTTATCCACAGATAGGTCAGGTCAGATGTCTCTGCTTGATACTGAATTCCTGAATAACTCAGGAGATTCCTCGTCTGCAGGATTGATAATTTCAATCCTACTGATTTCCTGTAAGAAAGGTTAGGCACTGAAATAACATGTACCTTGCATGTAATCAATAACCTCTTACTATTTGTAAACTACTAATAAACTTGAAGGAATGCATGATTGGAAAGAAGGCAGTAAATATCCTTCCTTACTACAAAGTCCTTCCTATCGAAAAGTGTTACTCGGTAACTTTTTGGAGGCTTTTCACTTGCAAAGATTGTTCTGAGTCAAAAACCTCATTAGGGACTTTAGAATAATAAAACATTTTATATATTAAATAATTTCAAACAACACTCATAAATAGACCATATATACAATCTGAACAACTCCGTGAGATATGCAATTACTTGCTATGTAACCCCAAATACTTTTTAGATTATATTTAAACCCAAAGCAATGTATGTCATTATCTATTCAGTAAATTTTACATGCCAGGCAAAATGTTGATCTCTGAAGTCACAGCATCTTCTCATTCACCCATGCAGACGGACAAAATAGTTTCACTGCAAATGGCACCATTGCTATTTTAGAGGACAACAAAAGCAGCCATGGGGCATATGAACTCTAGCCCATCCAGAGGTGTGGTGTGTAGGTGGTAAGACTATAGAAAATTCCACCAACAGAAAGTGACAATGCACAAGCACCCACTCTTCCCATTTTGAAAAGCATTTTTCATTCAAAAACAAAGGCAAAGAAACAAACAAAAAACCTCTTTCCCTTTTCCTATAAAACATTTATCTATTTTCTACAGAGAAAAATGAAGGGAAATGCTATAAAAATATTTTTTCGCGCTGCAGCAGAGAACAAACACGCACGGAAACCTTTTAAATGTTGTCATAGTTCTAGTTGTGATTTTTTTGCAAACTCCTCTACAGAATTGTGAAGTAATTACTCATTTCTTGCTTATGTAATGAAACAAGTAGCACCTAAACCATGATCATTTAAAAACAACGTATTTATCTAGCCAGGGAGAAACCACGAACTTACGAGAAGCTATTAACATGATTTATCTGGAAGAGACATTTTACAAAGCAAAATTCAGTCATTTCTACCTGACGTATTTAGAACAAATCAACTGCTTATAAATGCAAACACAGGTTTGAGTTATTGCTGTATTCATTAGTTTGTTTTTGCTTTAAATTTAGCTATGTCTGCAGAAATATTTAGTCCCTTGAGAGTATCTCACTGCATTCTCACTTCTTATCTGAAGAACAGCTTCAAGCCCTGTGATCCCCACTGAATTTACACAAATAACAGGTGAAGTATGCAACATTACACTTTCCACACAGTATTAGGTTATGACCATTAGCCATGAAAGGTAGCCTAGCACAAGGGAGACCGGAGGTCTGGGAAACAAGATAGCTGCTGTGGTTGACCTCCAACACGGCATGTTAGTTTTCAGTCCTTTGGTTCCCTAGTAGTAAAATTATATTTAATTTGTGAAACATTTCAGGGCCTGTAGAAGGCATGTTCTAAATAAGGTCTAGGCTGTATTAAATACTCGGGTCTAGAAATTGTATCAGTGAAACTGTTCATTTTAAGCACCACTGCTATTTCTGCACTTTGTTTCTCTTAATCTGTACTCTCATCTTAACCTGTACAATCATCTTTCTCTTTTACCTAGACCTTTGATATTCCGCCTCCTCCCTCTTTCTAAGAGTCCTCTTGGTGTTCATACCCAACCTGCACAGAGTTCACTCCCACCGTTCCACAGACCACCTGATAAAATAACTCATGATGAAATTGCTGTAAGTGGCATTATGTAGCACTCATGTCTTTGAAAAGACATCCCAGTGAGACAGACAGGGCAAGGATAGCACAGCCAAATCCAGGCCACTTCGTCCCAGATTGCCTGTAGACATAGGATGGCAATGCTCCACCGTTTTAAGGATTCTGGCTGCCTTTGGCCAGTATTCTTTATGTACACAAATGCAAAATGCTGAAATGCTACTCTCTGGGAACACCTTGACAATATTTTTCACTTATCAATATGCACACACTGACAGTGCCTCTTCTCCCCCAAACCCTTCTATCTTGCGAGTAAAAACTCACCTTTTATTTCCATTATATATTAAAGTTTAGGCTCTACACATCTTGATGGAGCCATGCATATTGCAGCCTTCAAATGAACTCCTTGGTTTATGTAGGCAAACATACTGTAATTTCTATAGGGCCCATGCACATATAACAAACAGATCATTCGGAACTTGCACCTGTATTTTAGTTGGCAGCATAATTAGGTCCCATATGGTTAATGAAATGTAACGTGTCAGTATTTTGTAGGCTGAGATTTGTCACATGGAGGTGTTGGATGTAACACCCACTCTACCAACTGTTCAAGAGTAGAAAAAACAAAATCAGCTAAAAGCTTGTGTGTGGAAGAGAAATAGGGATCTGCCTTCAGGCTTTCAGTTTTCCAGGCTTCCAGTGTCCTCCGTCTTTCTGCTTTCCTAGAGGAGGTATGTCAGTCAAGGTAATTTTCTCAATAGTGTTTCAAAGTAGCTTCTCTAAGAGCACAAACCTGTCAGTGGTCAGTAACAGACGTGTACTCAAACTTCATGTCCATGAGCTCCTCTGCCCTACATCGTCAGGAGTGCCTGAGCATCCCTTACTCTCCGAAGTGTTGATCCTCGCAACCACGTCCATCACAAATTTGAAACGTGGGTGTTTGGATCAAATGCTTCAAAGACACCCATGTGTGCCAACTCTCATCCTACAAAATGCCAAACCGTTATAAAATCATTAAGCAGGCCCCCTTACAGATGGCTGGAGGCATGTCTACAGCAGGCTACAGAAGGGGCTGCAGGCATAACCAATGTAGCTTTGATCTAGTCATTTGTGCTGAGCCATTAGTTGAGATCCTCAGCTCCACAGTGTCATGTCCCAAGCTGTACTTCCCCAACAGACTGATGAATTTGAGACAAACGCCATAATGGTGCAGCACAATGCAACCTTCATGTCTCTGAAGCAGTCGTTCCATCATAAGGCATTACAATGACCTCTACAACTTCATTGAGGCCACGTGCGTATTCCAGGAAATCACAGAACCAGGTCTCTCATTTCCATGTAAACCATCCCAAACTCCCTGTTCAAGTAGCCACCACACTGTCCTGTTCTCTAAAGCCAGTATTCTCTGGCCAAGTTTTCCAGTTCTGGTGATTTAATTTGACCCACAGTCTTGATTAGAGCAGTTGAACGGGGCTAGAAGAATAGGCAGTGCTATGTTTCCAGCCCACAGAGACATAAGCTAACCAAACAGCAAAGGCAGATCTGTAGCACAGAGTTGAGGACACAATCACCTTCCCTCTCATTGAGTGACTTAGTGTGATGCACACTCTATTGCACGTGGATGGAGAGGCTTCAGCGTTGGCCTGACATCGTCATAAGCAACCATGCATGACTGAGAGCTTCTCAGCACCTTGCCTCCTGGGTCAGCACCATTTACGTGTCACTCCTCCCACAGAGCAGTGCTCAAAGGCACCATCTAGCCCTGCCTGAACAGCCTGTGAACAGCTCTCATAGCAGAATCTGTCTACATAAACTGTTGGTTGAATACACATGAATAATGCATAGAGCTGTAATAAAATCAGCTTGGGAGCTGGGAAAGAAAAAGACTATGTTAGCCTGGATGATTCAGACAGCTCCAGCTAACACGCAAGAGGCTGGAGAGAGAGGGAGGGGGACAACTGAAGAAACAGTCAAACAAGGAATGGCAGAGGGAAAGAGAAATTGGTAAGTCTATAGGTCAAGTAACCTTAGCTTTTTCCAGGATATTGTTATAACTGTAAAGCTACATTCCTTGGTTGAATCTCAGGTAGCTTACCAGAAGGAACTATATTCCTAGCCTATCCCACTGGTTATATAAGACCAATTTCTATACAAAATCTATAAGATTGAGATCCCCAAATGCATGCTGTACCAGATGCTTCATTTTGAGCTACTTAAGTATGCTGACATTTAGGCTTTTGCATAAACGCTTTTGGATTTGGGAAAAAAAAAATAAATCGCTCCACAGAAATTCTGGCTGAGTGAAGAAAACTTTCAGTCCAATATCCGATAAGACATAGACTGTCTACATATCCTTTTCTTTTCAGTAGACATGGAGGTGCCAGGAAAGAAGTCGAGTATTCAAACACCGTGTACAGTGGCCTTTCAAGAGGGAGATGCAAATCAGAAAAAGAGAGCATCTGATCCAACTTCAACGTTTCTATAGATCCCTTAAATTTGACCTAGTCTCACACTTTCCTTTTATGGAAAGAAATAGGTGGGACAAATTGCCTGCCTTTTTTGCATATGTATGAAAATGAACAAGGCAGCTTCATATCCATTGTAAGGAAAAAGAAGGAAGAAGCCTTTTGTATACACATCTGTTATAGAAGGTATATGAGAAGCTTGTATTGGAAAGATANAAAAAAAAAAAAAATCGCTCCACAGAAATTCTGGCTGAGTGAAGAAAACTTTCAGTCCAATATCCGATAAGACATAGACTGTCTACATATCCTTTTCTTTTCAGTAGACATGGAGGTGCCAGGAAAGAAGTCGAGTATTCAAACACCATGTACAGTGGCCTTTCAAGGGGGAGATGCAAATCAGAAAAAAGAGAGCATCTGATCCAATTTCAACCTTTCTATAGATCCCTTAAATCTGACCTAGTCTCACGCTTTCCTTTTATGGAAAGAAATAGGTGGGACAAATTGCCTGCCTTTTTTGCATATGTATGAAAATGAACAAGGCAGCTTCATATCCATTGTAAGGAAAAAGAAGGAAGAAGCCTTTTGTATACACATCTGTTATAGAAGGTATATGAGAAGCTTGTATTGGAAAGATAATATACACTCATATTCTCATTTTGGGGACATATCATAAACATTTTCAAAGCTTCTGTAATGTGAAAAAGATTCTAATCCTGTATTTTTGTGTGGCAAAAATGCAAGAAAAAGGAAGAACTACTTACCTATGAAATGCAATGTTAAGTTCTGTTCTACTCATAAAACTAAAAGCACAGCATCTGCAGGTTTTTACTAATTTTTCTCCCTGGACTTCTTTGGAAACGTATGATAAAATTATTCTCTGAGTTGCAAAGCCAACATGGAAATGGAAAACTAATTGAACCTCACTTCTCATTCTCTGTCAACAGAAGGTATAGAAACCCTTTACAAACTTCTTACTTTTGCTCCTTTTCCATGCATATAGTTCCACTCGCTGTCAGGATGTATCTCTGGTGTCTGTTCAGCACAGTTCTGAGATCACAGCCATCTACAGGACTTTCTGCAAGCCAGGGAACACATGAGCTTATCAGCATGATCCCTGACTGCTCGCTCATCTTGCTTACAAAGACTGCCAGAGGCAACCTGGTGGAGAGAGGGTGGATGGGACATGATGTTGGGTTCCTCAGGTGCAACAGATATTTTGACCCAGAACCCTGTTCCAATGTAATTGAGACTGAAGTTGCATATGAAGATTATTGAAACTGATGAAGATGAAAGGGAGGAAGAATTTCAGCTTATCTTTCACCTTTAAGGTTTTGCTTGCAAATGAAAACATGTCCTGCTTTTCACTAAATGTCAAATCTGCAAATTGAACAACTGTGATACTCAAGGCTCTAAGACAAAATAAATATAGAATTGCTGAATAATGTATCTAGTGAGAATTGGATTTTTTAAATGAGAATCTGGACTTAAAAGCCTGAACTTGAGAAGGTATCTAGGCTGAGTCTTGATTCTCCAGGTGAAAGAACTTTACCAATATTGTGCAACTTTGATGGCCTTTATTTTTGCCAAGGCTCAGCTGGCATCAGTTGATAGCCATGATCACAGAAGCCAAAAGTTTTGGAAATTTCCAAATCACTGCATCCTATATTATTCAGACAATTATCTGCCTCAAATTGTTTGGTAACCTTAGTTTGACCAGGGAGGGATAAGAAAAAAAAAAAAAAAAAAAAAATAAAAAATAGCGGAGGAAGAGAAAAAAAAAAAAAAAAAAAAAAAAAAAAGAAGTTAAACCTAAGTGGGGAAGAGAAGCAAGGAGTTAACATAACCAGAAAAAAAGATGGTAGGAAAAAAAAAAAATCACCAAACATTGGGAAAGGTGAGATAGTAAGCCAGATGGTCAGAAGAAAATTATGACAAGATGGAGGCAGATAACTACAAAACGGAAAAATAAATAGTACAAGTTTATAGACCACCACTGTATTGGTTTGCTAATAGGATAAGAAACAGCAGCTTGTATGCTGATCTATGGAAAACAATTTCCTGTCTGACTACAAGTTGGAGAAGTAAATGGAATACCAATGTCCCTTAAAAGGAGCAAAAGGAAGGGTACATGCTCTTAAAAAGGGATTTGACAAAACAGGAAGATTTTATACAAGATCTATAACAATAACTTAGCATCTGGAAAACTCATTTTACAGACGCGATGGGAGCTCTTCGGTTTAGCCAAAAGATTAGAACAATGGCTGGGAAGAGAAGCTCTGAGAACATATCAAGATAAAAGGGCTATAAGCTGGAGCAACACAGTCAGTTATTTCACTTGAAGAACAGATGATTCAGAGTCTGAACAGACTACCCAAGGGTGAAATCGACTTTGTCTATACATCAAGTCCTTAAGTGAAGACACTCTGTGTGTATCTTTGTAAATAATATGTTTTAACTTAAACAATAACTATCAACGACTAGTTGTAATTTTATTATGTATCTTACAGACCAAAAATAAGATATGGAGAGTAGACTTGTGTAATTTTAAATCAGGGAGAGGTGAACATGTTCTGTGACTCTGTCATGCTAGATCAACTGTAGTTTATGTATATTTGACTAAAGCTTAATGCAACCCAAAATAGCAATGTGGGACAAATGGTTCACGTGCTGTAACGATCTTGTTCCCAAAAAACTCAGCACTGAGGTAAGTTAATTTCCTAGATCCTGATCATAGTCCTCTCGCTACAATTTTGCACTTTTATTTTGGCAGTACTTCTATTCAACTTCCTCCTAATGCCTGTAATGTCATCTAGGAAGTTAGAAGAAATCTATCTCATGAAGAAAAGGAAAAAAAAAATCATCAAACCCTAGTTAGGGACAAATAAGAAGGATTTTACTAGAGTACAACAGACTGAGGAAGAGATAATTTTCTGCATCTTTCCACTATCCTCAACAGTTAAGTTGGATTTGGGGATTTTGGGATTCATTCAGTTTACTAGTTTAGCAGCCACCCAGTTTATTATCTTTCCAACTTTTCTGGTACATACTGCATTTTGAGCAATAGTCATTCCCAAACCAGTGTTTGTCTGCCCTTAGAAAACGTAATTGATTTTATATGAAGACTTCCACATACCTGGATCATATACCTGGCCAGGTGTAAGTGTTGCCAGACACTTTCGGGGAAAAAAAAAAATAAAAAAACACAACCAAAAAAGAAGAAGAAAACAAACAAACAAATAAAAAAACCAAACCCAAACAGACAAAAAAACACAACAAAAACAAAAAACAAAACAAAACAAACAAAACCAAACAAAACCAAAACAACAAACAAAAAACCCCACCACAGTCAAACTCCTCAATTAGAGGAAATTTTAACTGTGTTTTTTTTTCCAGTCATCATATTTAGAATGATGAGTTAAACTATGTTAGTTTAAAAACAAGGATATGATTTAAAACCAACATTTTCTTAACATTCAGTTGCCAAGGTAGACAGTAAGTGTTCTGTTAATAACCTTGCCAGCCACTTCTTTAACGCATACACATAGAACGTATTTAATATTCTGCATTACAGCTATGCCTCCATGCCATCAGGATCGTGCAATCAGATTTTAGTGAGATGGATGCAATGTTATTCTCTGTTCAGTGGCTTCAAAATTTAACTAAAGCAAACTATAATTTTTTATTCACCTCCAAGACCACTGTCTCGTGTGTGATTCAAGAACCAGCTTGTCAGTACTGCCTTAGAGAAGACTGTTAAAAGATCCAGCACGGGCCTTTTGCCTTTCTTAGCTTTCAGAGAAAGCTAAAACTGATCCGACCAAGCAGGCACTGTGCAGCCAGACCTCATTTCCTGAAAGATTTCCAAATCTCATCAGCTTGATATATCCATCCCTGATTGAAGAGGTGAACCCTGGGGACGGGGACAAGAACTGTGCCATTTCCAGGCCTAAGGCAAAAAACAATTTTAAGATGAAGCTGAAGGATGCTGGACTCCCACTGTCTCTTCTCAGTGAAGGTAAGTTTCCTGACACTGAATCTTTTGTTGACTAACTTTAGAGTCTAAGTGACAGAAAAAGTGATATTCGAACACTTAGCCCCTAAAAAAAGGGGATAAAAGTGACATCTTGAAGATCCAAATTTCCTGCTTTTAGCTAAGTCCACCTTGTCATTCCTTTCAAAGTGAGGGTTTTTTTCAAACTTTAGAATAGCATGCCTCCTTGCTCACCTTCCCTTTGCTGTCTCATGGTATTTCCCATAACAGTCTTTATCCCCATTACACTCTGGAGTATGACCCTCATTTTGAGTTTTTCTGTCAGTCAAGACATTTCACAGTGGGTATGTCTGGCCTGAGCAGTCTGCCAGCAATGTTAAAACGCTGTCCGGTTAGTCAGTCACCACCAAACAAAATAAACATTAACTTGATGCTATTTCAGTTTTCTATCTCAGTATTCCCAGCTGATTGATAACATTTGCTCACTTTTCACAGTTCTGATGCTTTAATAAATATTTGAAATTGGGGGGAAAAAAAAAAGCAAGCCACTTCTGTTATAGATATTAACATTAAATAAAAATGAACAAACATCCCAACAGGACAGGACAGGAAGTGTGTTTTCTGTTTCCCATATTTTCTTTCAGATAAGAGGTATTTTTTATTTTTTCTACAAGAATAATGAGATTGAGAGCTTATCAAACTGTGATCATCCTGATCTCAACAATTATGTTTGAAAGAGTTTAAAAGTCTCGAACAATAAAAAATAAAAATAATTTCCAATTTTTTTTAAAAAGTAATTATTTTGCCGAAGGGTAAAAATGAAACATTGCAGAAACAGAACATTCAGGAAATTCTTCAATTATCAGAAACAGGTTTCACAGAATCACAGAATCACAGAATGTTAGGGATTGGAAGGGACCTCAAAAGATCATCTAGTCCAATCCCCCTGCCGAAGCAGGACACCTAGGTGAGGTTACACAGGAAGGCGTCCAGGCGGGTTTTGAATGTCTCCAGAGAAGGAGACTCCACGACCTCCCTGGGCAGCCTGTTCCAGTGTTCCGTCACTCTCACTGAGAAGAAGTTTCTTCTCAAATTTAAGCGGAACCTCTTGTGTTCCAGCTTGAACCCATTACCCCTTGTCCTATCATTGTTTGCCACCGAGAAGAGCCTGGCTCCATCCTCGTGACACTCACCCTTTACATATTTATAAACACTAATAAGGTCACCCCTCAGTCTCCTCTTCTCCAAACTAAAGAGACCCAGCTCCCTCAGCCTTTCCTCGTAAGGGAGATGCTCCACTCCCTTAATCATCTTAGTTGCCCTACGCTGGACTCTCTCCAGCAGTTCCCTGTCCTTCTTGAACTGAGGGGCCCAGAACTGGACACAATATTCCAGATGTGGTCTCACCAGGGCAGAGTAGAGGGGAAGGAGGACCTCTCTCGATCTACTAACCACCCCCCTTCTAATACACCCCAGGATGCCATTGGCCTTCTTGGCCGCATGAGCACAGTGCTGGCTCATGGTCATCCTGCTGTCCACCAGGACCCCCAGGTCCCTTTCCCCTACACTGCTTTCTAACAGGTCATTCCCCAACCTATACTGGAACCTGGGGTTGTTCCTGCCCAGATGCAGGACCCTACACTTTCCCTTGTTATATTTCATCAAATTGTTCCCTGCCCAACTCTCCAGCCTGTCCAGGTCTCTCTGGATGGCAGCACAGCCCTCTGGCGTGTCAGCCACTCCTCCCAGTTTAGTGTCATCAGCAAACTTGCTGATAGTACACTCAATTCCCTCATCTAAATCGTTAATGAATATATTGAATAATATTGGCCCCAATACCGATCCTTGAGGCACTCCACTAGTTACCGGCCTCCAACTGGACCCTGCCCCATTGACTACGACTCTCTGACTTCTCTGATTCAGCCAGTTCCCAGTCCACCTCACTACCCAATCGTCCAGTCCACACTTCCTCAGCTTAGCCATCAGGATGCTGTGGAAGACCGTGTCAAATGCTTTGCTGAAGTCAAGGTAGACCACATCCACCGCTCTGCCATCATCCATCCAATAAATTTTCTTTGAAATTGAAAACATTTTCATGGACTAGAAATGACCATTTCTAATAGATTATTTCTATGTGTTTTTTCCTGCATATAAAGCATGAAAAAAAATCACCTATGCTTGAAATAAAACTAATCAAATTTTCATTAATATTACTTTGTGAAAAGAAAATAGTATTTCTGACCATTATACAGTTTTTGTATCTAAATGAGAAAAATCTAGAGTCTGAAAGAGAAATCTCCACAGCATCATATAAATACAATTTGTTCCATGCAGCAGGATTAAGGTCAACTTGTTGCAGCTCTTTCGTTCATTTCTTCATCTATTCTCATAGACTATGACTAATTTTCATCTTGCTCTTTACTTGTTAGCAAAGGATATAGGCAAAAATAGTCTTATAGCCAGGCACATTTGAACAAATATGAAAAGAAATGTGTGAAATAACCCCTATCAGCAAGGAAAGGAAGTTCTGCTTTTGTTATGTTTGCCTGGGTACATCCTGAGAAAATGAATGTGAACCACCTCTTTATATGCACTTATGATAAATTTAAATGAAGGGAAGTGATTTTAAACAGAGAGGACTTTTGAGGATGAGTTTGATCCAATGTTTACCTGCAGAGCTGTCTAAAGAAAATGTTAACAAAGTGGCTTCTTTCTTAAGGCTATGTTCAAGATTAAACCAGACCTTTTACATAACGGAGTGAAATTTGTACCTTGTCACTCCCAGTAAACTTGAGCTATTGCGTTTCAATTGTACCCCTATGCAGTTCTATTTCTCCAGCATTCATCACATCTTTACTCCATTCAGAGTGGCAAAATATATGGTTTCCAACGGCAGTGAAAATTGCCTTTCGAATTATTAATTCATTTGACCCCAGACAAATTTTAAGCACAGACTGACCTTGTGTCTGACTTGGAAGGCCTGATCCAAATGTCAGTCTAGTCAACAGGACAGTATTGACTTCAAATGGGTTTTCAATGAGACCTTCATACTGCAGCGATGGCAAAAGAGAATACTGTATATATTTTTCTCTGATCTTTCAAAAAGACCAGGGAATGCTTTCATATGAGAAATCAGGTAAACAGACAGTTCTTAGTCTCTTGTAGTAGACAACCAGTTTCTCCCTGGTTTCCTCAATCGTTTCCAATTACTTTGTGGTGTTGAGCGGTTAAGCAAGAAAGGTTACAAAAAAAGCCAGGGGTGCTTGAGCTCCATGGCCTATCTGCATGCCAACCATCACTACCCAAAATCAAAATAAAAGCACAACTTTTCCTCTCTACATTCTTCTACACACATTAGTTTCCCTGGAGTGGGAAATAGTTACACAAACTAAAAAGGGTCCCTAATGTGCTTTGACAACCTGTGGGATTAAACAAGAGGGCTTCCCTCTGATGGGCTACTTTGCCTCAGAGAATGGCACAGACTGATTTCTCAGCTGCATTGTTGACTTGCTGTCTATCTGCAAAGCTGGTTTAAGAAGCGAAAGTTGGTTTGAGTTTACAGACAGTTTGTTTAAGTTCTGCTCCTATCAAAGCGGTGGAAAAAACACCCATGAGGCCAGCTGAAAGAACTGGATGAACACACAAACTTAAAATAAAATTATCTCCAGCACACCCTGCATACTCGTTGTAACAATCTATAAAGTTGAAGGCACTTGCTTCAGGCTTTAAATGGTAGGTCCTCAGTACAAGGCCTTTCCCATCACATTTTCCCTCTTTCCCCACTCACTCCTACCTCCCTGACACATAGGGACAACATGTCTGTTCTTGGGGACCACATGTCTGTTCTTGAGGACCACAGTATGACCTGGATTCCAGAACTGATGAAACTGATGAGGGTTTTTTTTCAAAAAGTACTCTGATGGTAGATGAAAAAGGTTTATTTTAAAGTCAGATTGGTTCAGAGTAGAACTCCACTAATCATTAAGCAATGAAGAGCTGGAGAGTAGGGGAAGATAAGGATGCCAATGACATGTGGTCATTCCTGACAGAGCTGAGCAAGGAGAATCACAACCCAAGACAAAGACTTGCAAAAATTTCTGATTGGCATATGTAAAATACACTACAGTAAGTGGAGATGGTTGTTGTTTTATGAGAAATGTGGAATTATAGAACCACTTAGGTTAGAAAAGACCTTTAAGATCATGAAGTCCAACCGTAGCTGGCACAGCCAAGTACACCACTAAGCCATGTCCCTAAGCACCACATTTACACATCTTTTAAACACCTCCAGGGATGGTGACACAACCAATGCCTTGGGTGGCCTGTTCCAATGCCTGACAACCCTTTCCATTAAGAAATTTTTCCTAATATCCAACCTAAACCTCCCCTGGTATAGCTAGAGGCCAGTTCATCCTGTCTTTTTGCTTGTTTCTTGGGAAGAGACCAACACCCTTCATCCTACAAGTTCCTTTCAGGTAGAGGTAGAGCACGAGAAGGTCACCCCTTAGCCTCCTTTTCTCCAGGCTGAACAGCTCCAGTTCCCTCAGCTGCTCCTTATAAGATTTGTGCTCCAGACCCTTCACCAGCTTCATTGCCCTTCTCTGAACTCACTCCAGCACCTCAATGTCTTTCTTCTTGTTACTCGTATTTCATATTAAATGGATTGCAGAAGCTTCATCCTTAAAATTAAAAGAGCTTCACTGACAATAGTGCTTGTAACCTTCCAATTCTTAGGAAAATAAATTGCTCTTAGTGGTTACTTTCACACTTGAAGACATCACCTAGATTAAACTGTGATGCTAAATGTCAAAGCAGCAAAGCTTATGAAAACCTCTTTAAAATGTTGCATATTTTAAATCTGTAAGTCTTGTATAAGGATTTAACAATAAAACTTCAGATAAACCTCCCAAAATATTAACCCACTGCAGACATAGGCAATTAGTACATAAGGAAGGAAAGATTTCAACAGGAAGCTTTTTATTGTGAAGCTGCTGTCTTATTCCAAGCTTTTCCTATACTAGACCAAAAAGAGACCTATAACTTTGTCTGCTGTTGGAACTACCAAAGCAATGAAATAACCAGCCTTTTTCTGCTTCTTCTCCCAGTCTGTCTTTGAAAGAGAGAAGCCTCCTCCCCGTTGGAAATCCTTCCCAGAAATCGAAAATCATGTTTCAGAAGAATATGGCTAATGCGTGAAGACTAGCTAAAGATAGTGAATGTAAGTGGCCAGAAGTACTGGAGGCACTGAAAGAAGGTCCTCTCTTAAGGGGTGGGCAAGACCCTAAATTGATAGAAATTGCAAGGAGTGGGATTGAACTTTTTTTTTTTCCTATTTTGAAATAGTACCCAGGAATGTAGGACACTGAGTATAGGGGCATATTTGGAATGTTTACAGGTAAACAGATGCTATACTAGGATGAAAACTAATTATAAAAATAAAAATAATATAAACAAAGAATATCTCTTTTGCTTGTTTACTTAATTCTTTTACTTTAATATTCATCTGTAAGAGTATTTTATGTTGTTTTTTAAAAAAATGTTTCTGCACCTGGAAGGGTCAACATCTCCCATAATCTTTGGAAAGTGTCCAGAACAGCAGACATCGTCATGTTTCAAATAAATACCTTGACCAGTTTGTATTTGTCTATCCCATTATACCATCTGTTCTATTGTTAGAAAATATTTGTGTTATGTTGTTTAACTGGAGAGCATATTCATCATCACGACCAGACCATGCAGATACATGATATGATCATAAGGCCTTCAGAACCCAAGTTTAATGTTTGTTCACCGAAGTCCAGAGTTATGTTGCCATAAACTTACTATGAATTATATGAGGCCTCAGGTATTAACAACATACCACCTATCTCGTCCACTTTAATGGTGGCAGAAATAGGTATATGTACTAGATATATCAATCACTCGTTTCTCCTTCTTCACGCCCAGCTCCTCTGTTACCTAATACTCTTGTCATGCCCATAGGAGCTACTTCCAGTTTCAACCCTTGTGTCCCTATTCCCTTCTTTCCAACGTGCAGTGCAATGTTCCTCTGCCATAAGATTGACACGCCATATGTTACCATCTGCTCCAAACAGGGTGTCCACGGGAAGTGGTAAAAGTGAATATTCTCACTCTGTGCAGATTCAGACCTGGTTATAAGCTTAACAATTCCCACACTGAATCTATAAACATCCCCTTTCAATAAAAAAAGTGTAAAAGTTGTTAATAGCAAAAATTATACGAGTCATCAAAAGCAGTCAGGATATAAAATCTTATGCTAATTTGATGCATCAGTGACATTATTTTTGACCATTATATTATTCATACGTATTTGTAAAGCGAAGGCTGCACACCAAGCCATGCCAAAGGCATCAGCTGGCACAGAGTGCCTTCAGTACATGATGTGACATAGGATGATTTATACACTGTTATATTAAACTGCTAATATATTCATGCATCCCTATACAAAAGGGCTGCAGTTATGTGCCATCTCTTGTTATTGTGATGGAAACAAGATTACAACAATCTGCAGGTAAGTTCTAATACTTTTTTTAAAATACTGCAGAATAAGCTCTGTACATATCTGCAGAAGAATGAAGATCTCTACATACTGGTATTGGACAAGCATCACCCCATAAAAGGGCTTTGAATAAAATGAAGGCTGCCAGAGAAGCATACTCAGTGTGTGGGAAGGACAATCTGCTTTCTATTGGTTGTAATAAAGCCAGCAGCATCTGCTGCTGTTCAGAAATGCCATTACCACTACTCAATCTCTTAATAACATTTTTCATTCCCAGATCATATTCTGAGCCTTCCATTCTGAGTTTGTCTGTTTGCACAGAGGCGACCCGGTGAGATCTTAAAATTCATCACAGAACCTAATTCCAGAAAACTCATTAAATGATGCTGTCATTAGACAGAGACTGATGAAACCTGCTTTTAAGGCAGTATGAAAATCTGGTCACTTATAACAAGATGAACGAGCTCAACTCTGTCAACACAGGGAATAATGAAATCAGGTAAGATTTTCCATAGCTTTTCCCTTTAGTTATATGTTATTCTTACACTGGGTAAAAAGCTTAAGCTCTGGCTCAAATTAATAAAAATAAGAAAGCAATTTAGCACACAGTTCTGATTTTCTCGACATCTGATGGAGCATAAGTGTGTGAAGAAGAGTCGAGGAAACTTCCCTTGCTCAGACCCAAAATCAATAGCCAGACACAGAGCAAGAAGTCACTGTAATACTCTATGGGGTATTATGAAAAGGAAAGAAATAGTTCTGGTCTCCTGGCATTGGGACAATCCGCATTCATGTATTAGCCAGAAGTACAGGTTTTCTAATATTTGCGCCTCTGTGCCTCACATATTAAGCAGGAACATGTTTTGACTAAACCACAGTTTCAAATGAAGATTTAGCTCTCTTCTGCACTAGGAAGGCCAGGTGCTTTCTCATTACCTGTTGATACCAATATAGTCAAAATGATTATTCTATGTAAATATACTGACTGGTAGATTAAGGTAAATAATAAATGTTGTCTAAATTCAAGTCACTTAAGAGACTTCAGAGCAAGCACTTTTAGCAACAAGAGGGCCTAGAGCACACACAACCCTGTGTTTCAAACTTTGTTTTCAGCGATTATCAACATAGTGCTACTTCAGCCCCATAGGGAATGTATAATTATTAAGTAAATGTTTGTAATTTTGACAACTGACTGGCAAAAAAACAACAGCATCAAACTGTCATCTATTTGACCACATGAAAGAAGTTCAAAGGCATTCTTATATGGAAAAAAATAACCTCTTACCTTCAGTATGTACAGCAGAAACATAGGTCCAGTTATAGCGCTTGACAATGTCCACCATAGCCCGTGCTTGCTGTGCATCGGATGGCACGACTCTCATAAAATATTTGAACAGAGTTTTGTCACTTAGGTCCATGCTTGTGGCAGAATAAGCAATCTGAGGTATATTGAAAAGCTGCAACAGGTTCTGGACCTGGATAGCAACTGAGCTAGAGCCAGGTCCAATGACACCAACAATGGGTTTCTTGGAGTGGAAAGACGATGACGATCCATCCACACATTTCACCATCCCTTCCTCTTCTTCTGATGAAATAAGAGAGTCCCTTATAAACTCAATGCTCTGCTCCAGAGCCACAGCAGAATGCCAGCAGGAGTCCCTTATTTCGCATCCTAGCGTTATATTTGGCAACAGTGTGGGGTCCAAGTTAATTCTGTCAAGGGTATGTAGCATTGCCTCCACTCTCTGAATGCCATACTGCTCTCTTACCTCTCCACATTTCCTCTCATGAACCTTGTCAACTGTTGGTTGATGGTGGACAGAGAATAGAGCTCCAATGATAATATCACCAGGCATGTGTGCAACCACCCTTCTTTCATTGGCCTGTGCAGAAACCAAAAGCCCAAAATTCCCACAGACATCTTCCTTCAATAACAGGATTGCAAGGAACAGCAAAGGGACCATTTTAGGAAACGGTTTAGGCTGGTAGAGACAACATGATGGAATAAAACTGGAGAGCTGGTGAAAAGCAGTTATCAGATTTTTTGAATAAAAGGAGCACTACGCTGATGATTAACCAGAAGCTTGCGTATATTCTCTAAGGAGTCACCGTCATCTCCAAGTGGACAGATATGCAGAGCTGCACATGTGGTCATAATCCTCATAACCTTAAAAAATGAAAAAAATTAGAGAAAGAGCTTTAAAATCAGCTATAAAGTCATCTTTGTAATCTGTTCTAAAATTGCACCTATTCCTACTGCTGTCAATGACTATAATACCTTGTCTCCTATATACACTTGCCTCCATCACGTTTCAAACTGGGCAACTTCATTGTACTTCAGTGTTTCACAATCTTAGGCTTGTACTGCTGCTGATATAAAACAGTGTCTCTTTCTTTGACACTGTTGTTTAAAAACTTTTTTGGGAAATGTTTTCAAAGGCACAGAAATAGACAAATATTTAATTCTAAAGAAGAAAGATGTTGGTGTTTCTAATGTGTATTTTCAGAAACAATTCCCTTTACTTTCAGATTCTTTCTGTATTACAAATATCTACATTACACTAAGGCACCTTGTGCTCTACTGTGTATCAATTACAGCAGCAGCAAACTGCTGTTAACAAACAGAGCTGTTCCTGAAATATTCTAAGGAAAGCAGAATCTGGTTCTTCAAATCTGTAAATCTATTTTTTTTTCTTTGTAAGCCACAACAAGAAACAAATTAAAATTTAAAATAAGTTAGGATTACGAAAATTTCTGTCATTATGAATATTTCTGTTAGTTTTAAACAATGCGTGTTTCAGCAGAGGAACAACAATTCTAAAACAGCAGAGCAGTGAAATCTTTTTTGTCTCTTTATATCCCTAAATCAAAAGTTGTCAATAAGCAATTCGACAAATCCTGGTGCTGTGGACAAATTTACAGACTTCACTGATAGAAAGAAGTCAACACAGAGACTATACAGATGCGTTACTGCCTAAATATTTGATCTGCTGTGTTTGCTGATAGTCTGCAATGCAATCTGCACTTCACCTTTTGGTGAAGGATTGGTGGAGGATTGAAAAAAAAAAAAAGACTCAGCAAAGAATCCATGCCTTCAGCTGTGGTTAATCAGACTTGAAAATGTACTCCAAAATGTTCTGTACCTAGTAATGGATTTGCAGAAGGATACTTCTTGTTTTATATATAGTGCTTAAACAGTAGTTTGTTCAGGTCTTTATCCCTGAGCACATCTCAAGTATCATCTATTGCTCTACACCTGCCAGTGATAGTACAGAAAGTTAAGCACACTCTTAAATCTAGGAAGATGCCGAGCTAGTTAGTGAACCACATGCCGAGACCATTATTGACAAGACAACTGCAAAATTCTGGGGCAGAGTCTGATCTCAGTTCTACTGACATAAGTCTTTTAATGTAATAAAAAAGAATATTGAAATTTCCATGTATTTCAGACTGACCAATCATTTCTAATCCGTTAATAATGACTCTAACAATGTTTTGATGTTGTAAGTGGAAGAAACCCTTGCCATAGGAAATCTGTCCCTGTTTCTTTCAGGTTGAAAATCTAGCAGTATTTTAATCTTGAATTTACCACTCACCACTAGGTCATTCAGTACAGTGCCACAGTGAAAATTTTCCTGATTCTGAAGATGAGACAGACAAACCTAAAAAACATTTTGTGTTTGCTGTTAACCTTGTTTAATTACTATTTTACTTAGACATCTATAAATTGTAAAGTATTTACACAGAGGAAATTACGTAATAGTTTCAGTGAGTATTCCCAAATGAAATCCAAATCTTTAAAAAGAGAAAACATTGAATAGAAATGGTTTTGTAATATTAATTGCAATATTAATAAGTTCATTTAATATTAATTTATAGTAATAGAAAGTGTTAATAATGAAATAAGGTTCAGACAACTATAGAACTTTTTTTCCAGTCTGTGAAGAGTTAGCTTATCAATACTGCAACCCTTTGCCACTAAGGAATAGCAACATTCAATTCAGGTTAATTAGTCTCTAATTACAGAATATCACTACTGCTTATGTCTTCCTATTGCTTGTTCCATGACTCTGAAGACCATATTGTATAAGTTGCAGGTAGTCCAAAGGATGCATGACAAGGGGTAAATTTGTACAATAGCACAGCTATTAAATTCCTATATCTCCAATTATTTTAATTACCATCACTTTAAAAAAATCTTTATTTACTAACTTGTCCGTATTTGAACATAAACAGTACTTTCTTATCTAAAACCATGGATGCTTATTTTTCTGAACTTCTCGAATTAAGACTACATGTACGGAACACAACTATATGGAGACAAACGCCACCGCTGCCTCAGACTGTAACTGCATATACAGCTAAATGCTTTTTTACAACCCAGCTGCCTGCGCAGCTGCATATCTACAAATAGAGAGAGTTCAGAGGACTTGGGTGAGCCTGTGACAAAAAAAAAGAACCCAGCCCTCAATCACTATTTTAGTGCTACAGTACACACTGACCAGGGTTCTGGTTGAGTTTAGTAATGTTGTTCTTGTTGTTACCTCCATGGATTAAATAATTTCCATATGAGTTATATGGGAAAGAGAGGGAAGCAAGGCCATTTTTATCTTCTTCACACTAAATAACAGCTGTTTTCTCTGTCTAGTGTTTTACCTGTGAGTATAAAATTATGTGACAAAAAATGACATAAAGCTGAAGGTTTATATTTCTGGTTCTGTAATAAGACCAGATCTCATGGCTAAGGGGTTCCTATGGTCCAAAAGCATGTTTTGAAACCAATCTAATCCTCCCACTCCATGACACCCAAGGAAAAAGAAGGAGCCAGATGCAAACTGCAGTTGCTCCAGAATTAATGGACTTTCTTCATACACTCCATTGTACTAAAGTGAAAGTCAATTTATTTGGGACTTACAAAGCTGCTACTAATTACACCAAAAAAAGCTGCTTGTGTTTTATTGTATTAGGCTTAGGACGCATATCCAGAGCACCTGAAGTCAGTGCCTTCTGTTAGCTTTCGTGATACAGTGAAACAACCTGGAATTTACAATGATGTGGTTAAGTAAGCCTGCTAAGTTACAGTGGATTTGCATTTGTATAATAGAGATCTGGTTCTGTGGGCTTACTCTTGCTCTCAGAAACCTAAAAATCACAGAATGGTTGAAATGAGAAGGCACCTCTGGATGTGCCTGGTCCATCCACCCTGCTCAATCCGAGTTCAGCTGAAGTAGGTTTCAAAGGGTCATGTCAAGTCAGGTTTTTACTACCTTTGTGGATGGAGGCTCCACAACCTTTCTGGGCAACCTGTTCCAGTGTTTGACAACAACCACAGTAAAAAGCCTGATTTTTTTATGTTTAAACAGAATTTCCTGCATTTCAATTTGTGCTCGCTGCCTATCATTCTTTCACTAGATACTGCTGGTTATGCCATTCAAAGATGACATTAGGGTAGTCAGGTAACACATCCCACTTTAAGCCAAAATGGCTGAGCAGAGATAGCTGATAGACTAAGCACACTAATTACATTTCCTGGAGAACATCTTCCTGAAGAATAGATGGCCAAGGGAACTGTTCAAATATACAATTTTACTGCTATTCTTGCCCAAGAGAGTCACATACAGTCACTCCACAGTTTGATTACCATTCTTTCCTACTACAAGAAGCTTATTATTACAAGCAGGATGAGTACTAAAATAAAATTAAGCAAAATTCCGTAAGCTTAAATATAACTCCTGTTTAAATTGTTAGGGATAACCCTAAAGGGAATTTGACATACTATAACCTTCAGACTGAGAACAGAGGTATCAGCAGCATCAAAGACAGTGAAAACTTGCACGCATGCATAAAGTAATGAGAATTGTTCCCCAATTAATGATTTATCTACATTTACTTGTTTTAATTGATGGACAAACAAATCAACATGCACAGCACTTAGGGTCAAATTTACTTTTCACACTGCTCAATTTCTTCGTCATGGGAGGTATTTTTAATTTACCGCAACATAGGCAAAATGGAATCGGGCACTTAATTACTAGTGTATTGTGGTTCCTGGTTTATTTCAGCTATGTATCTAACTAAAAATTAATTCTGAAGTCACATACTTTTAACAATAGATGACAAAGACTTTGGTCCTGGTCTTCTGGTGCACTAGCTTCACTCTTGGAGCAACTGCAGAAGTAGTGAGGCAGAAATTCTGCCTCTCTGTCCTTTACTCAGTCTTGCCTTAGACAAAAATTTGAGGGTTACTCAAATGACTGAAAACACAGAACTGATGAAGCATTCGACATGTTCTTATAACCTCTGATCTCCCTGACAGTAAAAGCTCTATGCCAGTCTCTTGTCAGAAGTTCTCAGACATTCCTTTAGGGCAGAGTTCCAGCTAATTCATGTTGAGGTTTAATCGAGTAGAAAATTAGCATCTGTAATACTCTATGAAACATCACACAACTCTTAAAATTATTTATTTCAACCTCAAATGCAAGTCTATCTATAGTTACAGTCTGTACAGACCAAAGGAAACAGAAAGAGCCTTAATATCTAATGGCATTCATTAAATCTTGATGAAAAATCACACTACGAAGAGTAGTTCACAAAGGGCTGATTTTCCACTATGTATGTGGCCAAGAGTTTATACATGGGGCACATATGACTTATTTTTAAGGGCTTCTACTACGACAGGTGTAACCGTGTTGAAACCTTAAGAAAGAAACCCTTTCCCCCTCCGACTTACATTGTTATAGCAGCGCCCACTAGTGACCCCAGAGTGAGAGACTTGTCTTTTTTTGCAATCTGAATTCTCTCGGCTGTGTGGCTTTTAATAGGTAAAACATGTACTCAGCAAATGGGAAGTTTTTGATTTAGCCTATTTTGTATCACAGAGGAAAAAAAAGAAAAGAGACAGAGACAGGGCAACGCATTCGTTCAGGTTTCTTCTTTGTTACCATTTTTTAAGTTCACCATCTGTTAGTTCATAGTCTCTAAATCTTAAGGCAGATTTAAATAATAAACATTAAATGTCAGATTACTGAACTGCAGAACAGTGTTGCGATGGAGTGAGAATTTATAGTCCAAACCATGAAAGTGGTTAAGAATATGCTCACTGCTAAGCACATGAAGAATACTATTAGTCAAACATCTGCAAAGATATATCCAAAGTTTAATATCTTTTTAAAGGATTTTCTGGATCAGAACAATCACAAAAAATTAGACCCCAAAAATCCATTGATTTTTAGTAACAAATTTTACTTACATATTATGTTCGTATAGCCTATAATCATGTACCTGCTGATTAAATGCTTTCCAGGCATTCATTTACAGCACATAACACATTTAATTCAATGCCATCAGGTACGAGAAAATATATGTTGATACAGATAAACATCAAATCAGTATATCGCGAGGAATTAACCCAGGTTTCATCACCAGAGAAGACAAAACCTTAGCAAGCAGCAACTAAATTACTGGTCCAGAGTGAGTCTGGCCATTTATCTCACAGTAAAGATCACAGGATAGCAAAAGATGGAGCTGCTTAGAAAAACAATTATATAAGGAGACCTCTCAGCTCATCTCAGTGGCAAATGATGTGAGGAAAAAGTGTACCTCCAGGATGCTAAGCCATTGCTCAGTTCTGCTGGCTATTTGCGTTGCAAAATCTAAGTGCTGGGTCAAAGCTATTTTGGCAATCAACCTCCCAATGCTATGGTGAGGCTCCGTTTGCAAGAGGTCCCACACACCCGTTCCTCAGAGGTAATTCACTTTGGTCACACAAAACCTGATGCATTCAAATGGTCTTCAGTTGAAAATCAGGAATTTGAGTACACTGTTCTGTTTCAAGATTTCTACTGCTGTTTAAATTTTCCATTCATCAAAAAAAGAAAAATCAAACAATCCTTAGTCATTGCATTACTGTCTCTGTGAATTTCAGCAGGCATTGGATCAAGCCCTTTGACAAAGGAAACAGCCTTATACAACAGGAGAGGCTGTGAAGCAGCTTTCTGTAATTCCATTTATAAACTGGAGGAACCTAAGCAGTACAGAAAAATTGTAGACATTTGGTCGGAACAGTCACTGAAAATGACAGATTAGTGTGCTGATGTCATGCTTTCATAGATAAATAACATAGAATGATACAATTATCATCAAGATGCTTAGCAATACCAGGAAGTTCTTCCCCATATTATGCCCACACACACACACTTTCTGATTGATTAAACAATTTTGGTTTTAGTATGTAGGTGCTTAACTTCCCAGCAAAATTTGGATTGATATCTGCAATTCCACCAAATATACTACTTATTGCTGCTGTTACCAAAAACCTATCATAACATATGATGCAGGAACTAGTAGCTCCGGTGTGATCACAGCTGTAATCCTAGACATTTTATTAATTAAGAAAACTGTGTGATCTGGAGGAGGTGATCAAGAAAAAGCAATGGCAATTCCAAAAGAACCATTTTCTAACTAGTCGCAACAAGAGTGGTGTTACGGTGGCATTCCAGTACTACGACTATACCAAAAAAAGCCGTAAACATGTTGGCAAATAAAATGACAAAGAACCTCTATAGAGACCCCAAAAATATCCTCTGAAATGGTGACTGACCCTGGCATCCCTGATAACGTAGCATAAATACTAGCATGTAGTTGAAGTGTTTGAGAATGCGCAAAATATTAGTATGTGATAGCAATGTTCAGGGATACAGTAATAATATTTTTTTAAAAAGTGATAGAGAATGAAAAGAACCTGGCAGTTAATTCCTCTATATCTTTCCCTTTCAGGGTGATTCAGACCGGTGTATTTTCAAGACAATCCTCCACCCCTCCGCTTTCGAGATGGTCCCCCAACTTGGCTATCAAGACTAGAAGAAATAGACGTCCGGCCTCCCCCTGCACCCAGTCAGCCCCATCCCCACCAGAAAACCCTTCTCGGGGAGGAGGTCGAATGGAAGCGGGGCTGCCGGAGCGGCGGAGCCCCGGGGTGCGGGACAGCGCTGCCTGCGGGCTGCGGGCAACGGGCGGCGGGAACGGCCGGGCGGGCGCTGTCCCTGGTGCTGAGCATCACCAGTTTTAAGAAAGGGAATTAAAAAATACCTAAAAATCAACTAGTGATAAAAATTGCCATGGTGGTGGTCACATTTGCCATTCAAAACCACATTAAAAAAAAAATACATGGAGCTAGGTCTTATAGGAAACTATTGGACAAGGTTAACTCCCAGCATAGCTACCTGTGCTGCTACAACCAATTGGCTGTGCATACAGAGTATGCACTGGTTCGTAGGTCTCTGTCTCCCTGCTCAGCTAGTGCTATCGCTGTCCCCCTCAACCCTTAATGAACCATTTTTGCGTGTGGAGACATTAGCTACGATTATTAACTAAGGAACAGACGGGGCTCGCCGAGCAGAGCCGAAGTGATTTGTCCCAAGGTCACACAGAAAAGTCTATGGCTGAGCTAAGCCTGGCTGTCTCTGGAAAAAAAATACATCCTCATTTCCATTCTCGCTTCCTGGCAAGACAAATCCCCACTGATGAATGAAAGGGCTATATCACACACACCACCAAGTCCAGGTATTGCAGTATCCCAGTCCTCCCCAGCCCCACACCTATCCTGCTCCTGGGGAGGGGTCAGTACTAGCTGCCCTCCAGCACCTGGACCCACTGATGCCCCAGCAGCCTCTGGAAGTGCACCCCACCGGTTGGTTTACTGGCCCCCCCAGGAGCTGTGCTTGTCCTCTGGCAACCAGGGCACAGAGCAAAAGCAGGATGGATGGAGGGAGGGGAAAGAGTTCCTCTTGCATCCACATCGTTTCTGTCCCACAACCTAGGGCACATAAATCCCTTCTCCCAACCCGCAACATTACCTTGTTGGTGGCAGCAATTGCTTCTTCCTACGATGATGGCAAAGCAGTGCTTTTGGTGGCAATAATCAAGATGGGTAGGGGTAGGCACCTCCTATTTTCAGCCACGGCAGAGATAACATTCCTCATACAGACCTTTTGGAGCTGGATAATCCTCAAATGCCTCTGCAAAGATCACCAGCAGGTGAGCCCCAGTCGGCTAACATTGTCAGTCCTCCAGCTTTGGGCACATCCTGTTTTCTTCTGATCACAGGCAAATGCTGAGGAACGAGGATCCTACCGCTGCGCTTGCATGCACATACACACACACCATGCAACACGCTGTTCTCTCAGCATCGCCCAAGTCTCATTTGCAAGCGGCGTGAATGGTCCCTGGATTTAAGCGGGGGGGGGAGGGGGGAAGGGAGGAGGAGGAGGTGTGAGGAGGAGAAATAAACAAACAAACAATGAAACAACAGATGGGTCTTTGCTCTCTGACACAACAGCCCTGGTCTTCCTAAATACTTGCTGCGGTTTGACCCACCTGCTTAAACACCTCCTCCCCTCCTCACATATGCACGGCTGTAACCTCTCTGCATTTATAAGGGGCTAACCCCACATTCTGCCCTGAGAGGAAAGCTCTCCAGGTGCTCTGAAGATTGCAAAGTCCCCCTATAAACCGACACCTCCTCCCCACACCATCCTCCTCCAGCAAGTAAGAAAGCGGTGCTCAGTTCAGAACAGCATCAACTGAAGGAGAAAAAAAAAAAAAAAAGGCGCTATTTGCTGCGGGAGGATGAGGATCTGTTTAAAACCGAGTCGCGGGGAAGAGTTTACCCCTGCGTTCCCGGCAGCGTTTTGCGAACTCGCCCCGCCAAAGTTTCCCTGTCCCCCCGCGGTCGCGCTGCGGGGAGGCCCGGGCGCTCTGCTGCCGCACCTGCGGGTCTGGCGTTGGGGGTCGTGGGGTCCCTTTGCACTGGGAGAGCTCTGGGCTTCAGCGCAACTTTTTAGTGCCACCAAGTGGCATAATTCCCTCTAGGAAACCAAGCAGCCTGCCAGCCCTGGGCTCTGCCTGCTGCTCCCTGGCAAGGCGAGAGAGTGGGATGCTAGAGCAGCGACCACTCTCCGCTACACACACATACACATCCTAGCGATATCAGGCAGGAAGGAGGGACTCTTTGCCTCTGGAAGGACAGGTTGCCCCCTCCAGCCCTCGCCCCTTCCCTTGGTTGCAGGACGGCAGCACCGGGCACAGCAAGAGAGGAGCGATGCCCCTGCCAAGGGCGGCCCGAGCTGCCAGCCACGCCGGTGGGATGTGTCGCTCTGCTCCGCTCCCCCGAGGGCTGACCCCTGCCTGTGCCAGCCCCCCGGCAGGTGCCACCTGCAGCCCCCCCTCCTTCCTGCCGAGCTCCCTCCCCTCTGCCTCTCTCGGGCTCCCTGGTCCCACAGGCACTGCAGTTCCCTGTCAGCCCCCTGGCTCCGCAGCCAGCATCCCTGGACCGTTCTGCGGACACACGGGCAGGCTCCTTATTTGCCCACAAGCTCAGTACCCTCCGGGCCTTCTCCTTCCCCACCCTCCCACAAACTCCGCAGCACCTCTTTCCCCTGCTAACTACCTGCTCCCCATGCACACACCTTTCCTCGGTTAACCCTCCCGCCCGAAGCCAGCCAAGGCTTTACCTTCTCCTCTGGCATCCCTGCATCCTCCCAAAGCTTCCCCCCTCCCTCTCTCCCTCCTCCCTCTCACGGCTCAGCCCCACACACCCAGGTTCCTGCTCTCATTCACACTGCCGTCCCGCTCCTCTCCCACCGGCTGCTCCACACCGTCTCTCCACCCCGGGTGGGCAGGGACCCCCGGCACAGGGCCGGGCACGACGGCCCCGAGCGTGGGATGTGGGGGTGTGGAGATGTGGGTACGCGTGGGTGTATGGGAGGGGTCCTAGGTAGCCTGAGCCCTGACAAACTCAACACCTCCCTGCACTCCTACTGCAGCAGCAACAAGAAACAATAACAACCCATTACAACACAACACTAGGCAGAGATCATCTCTTTATTCAAAGCTATTGTTAGTAAATAAAGACAAATAAATAAATAAAATAAATAATAAAAGCAAAATGCCATTTAAGTAAGGGCTGATCTGGCATTTAAAAGGCTTCTGGGTCTGACCATTTACCAGGCTGTATTTGCAGGGGAGGATTAGCTTGTGCATCCATTTTCAAGAATTAACAGCCATTCTCTGCTGCTGTTCCACAGCTTGGCACTCCCTACCAGTTCCCCCCATTTGGGTTGCTGCTTAAAATATTATCTCTTTTTTTTCTTTTTTTTTTTTTAAAACAACTACTGAATGACCCAAATCCTAGCCATTATTTGATGTAGCTACTTCAGCATGACTGCATTGCCACACCAAACCTGCATCGTGTCCTCTTCCACACCCCTGCCCATATGAGGTAACTTTATCAAAGTTGTTGGGAAACAGAGGAAGAGGGGCAGTCTTGCTACATCTCTATCCATGCCCCTAATCCCCAGTGATCCCTTTATTACCGTCTCTCCCAAATGACCAGCTTGACTGCTGCTTTTATCCCAAAGAGTGAAGGATAGGAACCCCACGTGTCCTTAACAGGTGTGGAGTCTGGGCTCTTTCTCCTTCACATCCTCCTTCAGCCCCAGCCTGCAACTGGCTGGGAGCCCATCAGCTGCCACCTGCTCCACATCCTTCCTCAGCTGTCCTGAATTCTCCACTAGCTGAAGCCCTGGCAGAAGCCAGTCCTTAAAGCAGAGGGCACTGTGAGTGTGTGTATATGTGGTTCTGTTTATTCCCTCTACTCAGCTCTAAGGGCCTCTGTGCTGATCTTTGAAGGGATGGAGGCAGGTTACATGGGAGGGGAGAGCTCACTAGTTACCAAGGGATTCCTCATTCCTGCCACTGCACTGGTGGGATGATGGGGAAGAAGCATTCTTCCTCTTTCTCTCCATACCCACGGTGCCCTCAGACATCGTCTTTCTCATTAACCATGGGCTGTGAAATTACGAGAAGGTCTGAAGGATGGAGGAGAGGAGAGGAGGGGATGAATATCTGTAGAGAAAGCACAGGTCAGAAGAAGGAGGAGAGGGATGTGTCTGTAGAGAGGAAAAGTGAGACCGAAGGCAAGGTGATTTACTGTACACAGGATCCCTGGAAGAAAACAATGCCAAGAGATCTGGACAGGAGGGAGGTGCCGTTGCTTTGCTGAGCTGTCAGAGCAGTTCTCTGCCTTCTCCAGTGTCTGTGTGTGTGAGGAAGGGAGTCAGAAATCAGCCATCTCTCATCAGCAACAGAGGCACCCAGCTAGCTGACAGGATGATGAGTGGCTCACAGCAGACGAGGCAGCTGATCCCCACACAGGCAGGACACACTGAATTGTACGGATGCACCTACGCTGGTTGCAAAGCAGCTCCTACACACACATCCCCAAGGACTCCCCATGGATTAGAGCCCAGTCAGAGTTCACTGTGCCAGATGTTTGGAGCAGCTGGATCACAGATTAAAAGAGGCAAACCGAATGCATGGGGGTGGCCATGGCACTTACATTCCTAATGCCTCTCATTGACCTTTAAAACAGGGTCCTAATAAATACATATCTATAAAAGGTTCTTTTCCTTTGCTCTCTTCCTTTCCCTTTCTCCCCTCCTCCCTTCCTATCATTCCCAATCATTTTACAGAACTCATAAGATTAGTCACTGTCTTCTTTAGTAATGGTAAATTATTTTTACTCTGCCAGGAAATTTCCCCTCCTATTTTGACACTATTTTTAAAGTAAATAAAATGAAATCTTTGTGTACATGTTTGCAACAGCATCAGTAAAAAAATTAATAAACCAGTATCTGAATAAGGAGATAAAGACTACTTTTTATAAGCCAAATACTGGTAACACTCATTAGTTCTGTGGCAGTAGCACCTATAGATACTGACGCATTGGACAAGGATGAATATGTTCTGAATCTCTGCACTCTGAGGAGTTCACGCATACAGAAAATTGCAGGGGTGAAAACAGTGTGGATAAGTCTCCAGGTATAATGGATATCTCCAAAGAGCATGTTAACTACTCCACCACTTTAAGACAGAAAATAACAAAACTAAAGGAATATTGATTTGGCTTTTCCTCTAATCCAGAATGAATAAACCCTGTGGGACACAAGCAGCACAATCACAGTGTGGACAAGAAGGTAACATGGTGTTGACTAAGATGAGCCAGGTGTCTGCTTTCTTACAAAGTAGTCTGCAAAATACGCTCAAAAAGAAAATTATATGGTATGCTTGTATTTATATTTATACACATATATTCTAATAAATACAACAGTATTTACTCCCTACTAGACAAGACGGAGAAAATGGAGCAAGGTAGTAGAATGCTCATAGCTCATTACATAATTCAAATCAAGGCAATTATTCTTGCTTCCCAAGCAAGTATCCTAACGGCAAGTCTAGCCTGCAGAAGGATAGTAAAAAGGTGCAAAATACGATGTACAACACATTTCAAAAGAAAATAACAGCCTGTCAGGACCTGTCAGGGTATAGTAAGGGTGTTAATCTTGTAATGCTTACTTGGTGTTGTCCTTCCAACCTTGAGGAATGCAAGTGCCTGACTTTATATGTCTACTTTGTAGAGATTTATATATAAACTTGATGTTTTCTTCAAAGGGAATACACAGAAATTGACTTTTGTAGGGTGTAATTCGTTTGAGCTATCTTAAACCTTTTGTTTAGGAAGACAGAGTCATCAAGATGTGCTCCATTTTTTTCATAGATTCCAAAGTGCACCTATTCCTCATAGGGATATCTATATTATACCAGGGTTCTTTTAAGGAATCTGTGAGTAATTTTTGGCGCTTGGCTGTGCATAGGTGTTAAGGAGGCACTGAAATGCCCAACACTTCCAAGGCTGTTCTAGTTTTGTACAAGGAAGTGTCCCAGCTCTTATTAGCTGGGAAAAGTCAGAAATCCCAAATTGAACCTAGCTGTGAAACTCCTTCATTATGCAGCCCTTGGGTAAGGATTCTTGCCTTAGATTTAGAATGTACAACTGGAGGTGTCTACAAGCTCTTGCTTGGTCCAGCCTTTGTGCTCATCAGTGGAATACAGGACATGAGAGAGGAAGACAGAATGCAGAGCTCTGAGGAGGATGTTTGCAAGAAGAGCATCAAAGGGAACACCAGCTCATATGTATCTATGGAGATTTATTTAAGTAATGGAGTGCATCGGATGTAGCTAAAAGATTGTGAAAAACAGATGACCTCAGATTTGCCCACAAAACTGTTTTAGGGGAATGAAACCAGCTTGCAGGTCATCTGAATGAAAAAAAGAAAAAAAAGTAAAATGGTTGAATTCAGGGAATTGTTGTAGCTGTACCCCCCGTAATTCCTTCTTTGTGCTTTCCACAGAGTGAATTTCATGTGTAAAGTGGCTGTACTTGTCAAAAGTGGCAAGTAAAACTTTTGCAGCATTACAACTCTGATTCATATTAATAGGAGCATTCAGGGTCAGTAACTACAACTGAGGAAATTTGACTTACGTTTTACCTTTTTGAATAAAGTTAATATTTCTGTTATTCAAGGTCATAATGATGTTATTTTAATTGTTATAAGTATTTTCATTTTTATAAAATTAATAAAAATAATTACATTTATGTGTTTTCTTCTTGTTTCCTCTGTCCTTTCCAATGTCTTTACGTTAAGTACGTAAGCATCATATGTCCAACTACCTTCTCCTACGCAACTCCCATCACCGTTTTTCACCAAATAATTCCAGTACGGTCAACAATAGACTCAAAACTGGTGTGTGAGGATCTTAGTTATATGCAATCAGCACGCACACAGTGAAAGGAGAGCTTAGAATATAGATAGACCTCTGTATGGAAACTTGTAGAAATTTACTTAACCCTATGTTAAAAAAAAAAAAATCGATGACACTAAGATTCTCCGGAAACTCCATACCTTCCTGACTGTTTTCTCTGTATTGGGGAAAGGGATTTAGAGCTCTCACATCATTCAAAATCTGATGCTGGTGCTCCTATTTCTACTCAGCAAGTTCCGATCTGAGTGGGGGAGTGTTTGTAATGAAGGCTGAAAGAATGAAACCTCCAATTATGCTGCCATGTGATATATTATCTTCTCTCTGCAGTGAGAGTGGAGTATTGGCTGGGTGAAACTCGACTGGTAGGTTCCTTTGGGGATGCGGTCTCATCCCTGCTTCTGTCTGTACCCCAGACTGGGGTCTTCTGCTGAACAGCAAAGGGGAGATGGGAATGTGATTGTTTGTCCCCAAACCCACCCAAAGTGAGATCAGATCTGTGGCACTGTGACTGACACGTATGAATACAAGGCAGGGGAGTTTCTGGCTCTGAAGTGGATTCTTCCATGGGAACTTTACTCATTTCAGGATCTAGATTTTGCTCTAATGAGAAATATTGATATCAGAGATATAGAATATGCTCACAAATCTGCTTCATTCCCATTGTGGAGAACTGACCCCTAGTTGGAGAGCCACCCTCAGGACTACCCTGCACAGAAACAAACAGAATGTGCTGGATATATGGTGAATTTCAGCTGAACAGAACTCTGTCCTCCAAATGAAAATGGCAAAATGTCACTGCAATGCTACACACTAGTCACTCTACTGATGTATTTCAGCTGAAACACTGTTATTTCCAGCTATTCTTGGTCAGCTAATTCCTCCTGCTGACATTGTGATCTGATTCCCATTCCCTCCACGAATAAAGGAGGTTGGCAAAAGTCTGGGAAATACATAGCACAGAACAACCTTGCTCCAGCAGTGGCACAGGCTCGGATCAGCACGTGGTTGTTGGCAGTCACCCCACCACAGAAGGTGGCTTGGAGCCAGCTCTGTCTCCTTGCTTTTAGCTCTTCCTGTGCAAAACTTCAACTGGGAAGGAGAACCTGTAAAAGTGGCAGGGATCACAGCAACAGAATAATTCCTGTCCCTTGTCTTCCTGTAGGACATCAAAAAGAGAGAAAAAATGAACTAAAGTCAGCAGTAACTAAAATGTGCTATGTTTGGTATATAGCTTTAAATTATAAAACCTCAACATTGTTTTCCTTGGTAAACAATTACTGTAGTTACCATAGGAACATTGAGTGGACAAAAACATCTTTGTATTTTGAAGATGACTACTTTTTAAAGATTCAACAATGAGAATGGAGATTGCTTACAGATTTATAGTTTCTGTCAAATTAAGTTTTTGCACGGCCTGCTGATGAAGCAGGTGCACCTCAATTTTTTCTTCGCATGACTTCAAGCAGTAAGCAAGCTCTTGAGTTTGTGAAATGGATTATTTTCTTTCCAGATATGGAAGAGGTTGATTAAGAAAATGAGTACACAAATTACTTTGAACTATAGCTAAATACCAAATGCAGTTGCCTTTACTTACATATGCTCTCTTTTTCCTTTGGGTAAACCTACCTACACAAACACCCAAAAAGTTTGCTCTGTCAAACTGTACGTTTCTTACAATAGCCAATCTTTCCTTATACAGTAAGACATTTTTTTTTCTTTGATTACCAGTGCCCACTAAAAAAATGCAACTAAAAGAAAAGCAACTTGGTTGTTGGAAATTGTATGACACTGATGTCTAAGACTTCCTTATTAAGACAAAAAAATCAGTTGAACAGCCATATTTCGTTTATACTTTGGGCTTCCCCAATATCTTTTCTGGCTTCTTCGTTGAAAGACAGAAGAATTGTGCCGTGGTGGTATGCTGGCTGAATAATCTCACTGCTAATGGATCAAAACTATTTTCAGTAGTGCGCTTGCACGAAAGACTTAGGTATTGTGAGTAGGTACACACTGAGATTGTCCTCATTAGACATAGACTACTGTAATGTGATATCCACTGTAACGAGATATCCACCTCTGGTCATCTATACTCCCTTCATAACCATTGGAGAGGAACTGGCAATTGAATGATGTGATCAAGGTCATGCCTAAGAAGGCTCCAAGAGAGTTTACCCTAAGATTGACCAATTTGTGGAAGCAAGACTACCTAGTAGAGGGGCAAATACCCACTTTGTGAACTCTTACAGTTAACAGGATGGACACATAACACAGTTTTCATTAAACAGGAAAAACAGCATTTTAAGAAAGTGTCCATTTAAGTAATTGTCAAGATACAGGTGTAATCTTATTTTTGAGGAGTGAGGGCAAAAACTGGCTGTTTCTCCCGGTATGGGCCACTAGCTGAATATGACGTTTAGATGTTCATTTCTCCAGTTTTTTTATGTTTAAACATTAGGCTGTGCATTAAAGCAGTTCAGAGACATTGTGTGCTCAAGAACACTCAGTGCTATTCATTTGTCAAACCTACCCTATTGTACATATTTCTAACGCAGCTACTCCCACAGCATAGAGCTGACAGAAACGCTTATCACAGTGCAGCTCCACTGAGATTCCCAATATGAATTCTGACCTTAAGAAGCCATGTGAAAAATCCCATTGTAACCCAAAGAAGTTCCAAAAGATAATTTCAGACATAAATAGGAAATAAAAAAAAGAACTAAGTGAAAAAAAAATTGTCTAGAATTCTGTCTCTGAAGAAGGCCCGATGGATAAGCACTTGGATCAACTCTGAGAGCAATAGAAGTAAAAAAAATGATAAACAATGAGTAAGGAACAATGAAAACCCCCCCCTCTTTTTTTTTTTTTTTTTTTTTTTTTTTTTTTTTTTTTATTTTTTATTTTTTTTTTTTTTTTCTTTTTTTTTTTTTTTTTTTTATATTTTTTTTTATTCATTTTTTTTTCTTTTTCCTCAGCTAAGAATACCAATATGGAGCTACTGTCCTGATATTAGAAAACTGCAGTAACTTCTCCATGTTTCTAGTACGCCTCTAGAGAAGGCTGAATCTTTGCTTCAGGCAAATGAGGGCATGCTGAGGAGGGTAACTAGAAAAGACTGAACATGCCAAGTCAACAAAAATGCTCACCCTTTACATTTACAATTCTCTATCGTTTGAAAAGAAAATCATCATTAATCTGGAATGACTTTCATTTAGTGGCTAAAGTTCACCAGAATTACTGGACCCTGGTATAAGGCCATGTGTATATAGTTGTATGAGGTAAATAGCTTTTTGCACTGCTTGCTTCTCACGCTTTTCTTGAAGGTGTTGTTTTCTTGTTAATAAATAAATAAATAAATAGAAAGTAGTCAAAATCTGCCATTCCCTACTTACTGGATGCGAAGCTGGAATGAGAGGAATACAAGTCTGGTTAAAACCATATAATATCCAAAGCTTGCAATACTAAAATAGATTACTTATTCCTATATTGATGGATGGTTTGTTGATTGGTCTTGAGTAGCACCCACTGAATGAAGAGCATAAATGAAAAAAAAAAAAAAAAGAAATAAAAAGCCAGATCTAAGAGAGAGAAACAGCTTGATCTATCGAGAGGCTGGAGGACTTAGTATAGGAGAAGACCAGTGGTTATATGTAATGTCAAAACTGTAGTAACGTCTATGCATATGTTACTCAAGAAAGGCAAAGACATATTGTTTTAAGCAGAGATAATACCTTATGCTGTACAGAAGAAAGAAATAACCCACAGCTCTCACCAAGTCAAAGTTCATATATAAACTGGCCTCAAAACTTTGCGTTGTCCGCTGGTCTATTAATCACAATAGAGGGAGAGAAACAAAACTCTCATAATACGGTCAATTAGTTTGTTAGAGCCATGTTAGAGTAGACATGTCTCTTCTGAGGAGATGCTAGTGTTTTCCCAGTAAAGGGTTGCAGTTTTTCAGGCTGTTTAGAAATACCCATACTAATTCTGTTTTCTTGAGACTGTTCTTTTCTTTACAAATAAAGTAAGGTAGTTTTGCTTACATGGAATTCAACGTCTTTGAAACCAAGGAAATAAGAGCTTTGAGGGAACTAATTGCTTAAGACATATCAACTAGATTTTTTTTTGGTTGTTTTTTGACTTTTGGACACAAAACTTTTGCAGCCTGTCTTTGAGACTGACACTACTGACATTGGTCCTTCAACAGTGAGAAGACACAAGTGAATTCTCCAGAAATACCCTTAGAAATTTCAGTCAATAAATTAATCTGAAGAACAGAAGTTAAGTATGGAGGAAGACTATGAAGAAATTTCAGAAAGTACAATAATTAGGTAATTATTTGTTAATTTATAGAAAAGTTAGAGAATGTACGTTGCCGTATTTTCTTTGTGATCATATTCAAGAAATTATTTCCAAAGTTAACAAGTTTGTTGCTGTTCTTGACTGATTACTCCTGTAGTCTGAAGAAAATTATTCAAAGATTGTTCATGTAACAGATAAGAGAGTTTCAAAATAACATTAGGAACATCATTAACATCACCCTAGCCATCAAAATATTCAGGCCTTTGTCCTTACAATTCAGCAAAGTACCTACGCATGCTATCAGATCAATTGGTTTGATAAGCAGTGTTCATCTCAACTCACTTTGGACTTCTGTCATATAGATTCACTGTTATTTTCTACAACTCCATTCATACCAAGATGTAAAGACAAAGGGAAATTTAACAAACCACATTCTCTTTTCAAAAATCATGCCCTCTAAGAAACAGAACTTTGCTCTGTTGCAGTCCTGTAAACTGCAGCTCTCCAGGGTTTTAATATCTCAACTGTCCACGTAAATTAAGTTTTATGGGGTTTCTACCATTCCAAAGCTCTGCAGATTACCGTCTTGCTGTATGACCTTCTCCTGAACCTGTTAAAATAATCAGGATTTTGATACAAGTAGAAAAAGAAGATGAGAAGTAGTTAGCTCCTCATGTTTTAGAGCTCGCCTTTTCCTTGGTTTTGTGCAATTTCTTTGTCATTTTTACGTGAAAGAGAAGCTGAGCAGTCAATTTCTCTTCTGTTTTATTTTATGTTATTTTGGTTTGTTTGTTTGTTTTTGGGGGGGGGACGGGGGACGGGTGTGTACTGAAGTAAATTTACAAAGAAAGTATTACATTCAAAACATTCAAATGGACTCTCAAAGAAATTCCCATCCCTCCCCACCTCCACACACCACCCAGATGTGTCAAGTGCAGATGACAATCTCCATGGACACCAAGAGGAAGAAGCAGTTGGCACATCTTCAATTTGTGGACTCAGGAATTTCCACCTCACTTTACCACTATAGAACAGAGATTGCTCCAACCTTCATGTAAACCTGGAGACTTATTAGAAAAGAGAGCACGAAACTTTTGATTTGGGATTTTGCTTATAATCAGGATGAAAATATCCATAAATTAAATCAGTAAACTTTGTCTTCTCAAACTAAGACTATAAAAATGCCTGTGTATTGAAATCCTATCAGTTCTTCCATGATGCTTAGCACTATTGAGAATTAATTTTACTTAAATTTTTGGCTTAATTGGAATAGAATACACAGCAAGAATTATCACTGATTGGCACTTTAGTGGACATTATGGGAAAGAAGTCAAGAATTTCTGACAATGTAAAGGTAATTGTAAACTTTCCAATAAAATATGTTTTTTTAATAAAAGCCTATGTATATAGTAATAGTACACAAAAATGAAACACAATTTAATAAATGAAATATAGCATTTCAAGAATTCAGAAATTCTGCATATTTTCAAAACTTTCAGACACTTTAAATGTTGGAAATAAAAGAATGAACTAAAAATTCTAACAAAATAGTAAATGTCTGTTTATTCTCCTTTTATTACTCTTCATCATCTCCTGCAAAAGACAGCAGTGTGAAGCAAATATCTTGATGGATTTTTGGCGTTCAGATACTCCAGAGATAGGAGACAGACTTGGATGATATTCTGCTTTGATGAGCTTTCGATGCCTGCATGAGAAAACAAGGTGGTAACTAGAATTTCTACACCTCTATACAGATCCAGATTCAGATAGAGTACCAAGAAATACCATCTAAAAGGTCTTCTAGTATTTATAAAGCTAGGAACTGACATTTCTTGCTCTCTCTTTCCTTCACTTAGCACAGAAAAAGCAAACAAACAGAATAAAATTACTTTTGCCCAGAATGAGTACTGAGATGCGAACCTCAATATGTTTTTATCCCCGTGTGTATATAATCAACAAGCCGCTTGTTCTGCACTAAAAGCTGTTTGATATGTTGTCTCAAAAGCACTACAAGAAAGGCTGATAACATACTTCACCATTTTAGAGACAGCAAGGACCGCGCACGCTCAGTGCAGTTGTCACCTAGGAAACAAATGATTGCATCTTATTTTTGGCATAAGGCTGTAGGTGTACGAAAGATCTGAAATACGCTCCCACACAGCGTTGAACTCATTCCTCATGATGCCAACAAGAGTAATGAGCGGAGCCGCTGGGAAGCACCTCCTCGAGGTAGCCAGAGAACCACCCACGAGCACTAGACATGATGCTGGACCTCCTCACCACATGCACCTCCCAGGAACGCTCTGTTACGACTGGTGTAATGCACAAGTCAGGCCAGACTATCATAAGAGGTTCTTCAGGACTGAAGATCTCCAAATAAAATCTGCGAGGCACCCAGAAGCAGCATGCATCAAGATGTAAAAGCATTCAAATGGATTTTAATGAAACAATTAATTTAAGTGCTCTTCAAATCTTGATGTAAATTGCCTCTGCAACACAGCATTACAGTGGGTTGCTTAACAAATTGATAGATTTTAAGGCCAGAAGGGACCATTACGATCATCTAACCTGACTGCTTGCATAGTAGAGGTCAGAGACTCTCACCCAGCAATTCTGTAAGTAAAGCCCATAACTCTAGATTAAGCAAAAGCATCTCTTCCTGAAAGCCTTCCAAACTTGATTTAAAGACTTTAAATAATAGAGGATCCACCATAGCCCTAGATAAATAGCTTAATAGGGCATCATCATAACTCTTAAGGTTTTGCATCTTATTGTTAATCTTCAGCTTCCAGATTTTTATCCTACGTTGTTTTTCATGCAAGCAGCTTGCAATGTAATTGTGACCTACTTGGAAAGAGCTTGATTGTGAAATCTTAGGCAGCTTTGTCAGTCACAAGGTATGTATCTACAATTGCCTTTCCCTCTTTTTTCCCTCTCCCTGAAAAGCCACCTCTATAACATTCCTGAGATAGACAGGCAGTCCTTACCTTTGTTCTGTGGATCAGCACTATTCTTTGCATCTGTTACATTACAATATTTGCTGGGAAGATGTAGCTTTTCAAAAATACACCTTTGGTTTGATTCTGATGCATTACACAAGGTTTTCTTGAAAGGGGAATGTCTGCAAAGCAATATTGAGCATACATTTATACAGAAATTGATAGTTTATACTACCTCTCCACATAGATTTGTTTACTACATAATAAAAAAAAAATGTTATTAACTCCAATTAAAAAAAAAAAAGAGCTCCTGCAAGATCATTAATACGCTACAAGTTCACTTCACACATTACTTCACAGTTGTCTCACTTTGTAGACAAACCCAGAGTGCAAACCGATGTCTCATTCTAATCTTAACACACATATGTGCAACCTCATAGGCAGCAGGAAAGATCACTTGTGATTTATACCCAGAAAGGAAATGAGAATGACCTCTTCTAAAGGGCTGCACATTAAATGGAATCGTAGAAATATGATGGTTTCATTAAATCTGACAGAGTAATACTGATATGTGCCATTTAACAATCTAGTCTGCCAACATTATGGCTTGTAGCGTTCATCTTATTTGTGCTGTGATGGTCCCTTTCTAGCACTAAGATTAAGTGTTTCTTTTTGTCTATACAGGGCCTTGCGCAACAGGGTTCATGGTTAGGGGCACATGCATGTTACTATAGCAGAAATAAGAAATGTTAACCATAGTTCACTTCAATGGAACTCAGTGTGCACATATGGTCTGTCCATATGGAGCTGATTTCAGGATGGGTTCCTTTATGTGCAGAACCTTATGGGTTCATCAATAGAAAAGATGAACCTTTCAATAACGAAAATAAGTAGAGAAGCAAAAAGAAAAGCTGATGGCCAGAGGCCATAATATTATTTTTCCTTTCAAATTTCATCTATTAAAAACAAAGACAATATCAGCCACACAGAAATTAAAAATCATGACTGCCCAGACTTGAGCTGCCTGGTAATTCTGGATATCACTTTGTGTCACACAATGTTAACACTATAACAAAGATGCATGCTAATAGAATTAATAGTTTAAAAAAACGATCCTGTATGGGAAGGGCTGCTTCTGGTTTTGAGTAAAATTGTGGATAGCTCTATCTCAGCCTGATGATGTTTCACAGCTTGTAAAATACTGCTTGGTAGGCTGAGGTTAAAATGATCATCTAAAAATTCCATGTCCTGAGACATCTGCAAAATTATTTCATCTTTGCAAAGGAGAATGCACACAAATCGGTGTTAATTGCCACATTCATATTTTTGACTTAGTCAAATGCCTTTAAAGCCTGATGACAGCAACAAAGCTGAAATCAGCAAAGGGAATGTAGCAAGATGGAGCTGAAATAAGGATCAAGTGATAAGAAAGCAAAGTATTTCTGGCATCTAAGCCACTACTTTGGAAGGCTCTGTCCATTGAAAACAGCTTGACCACCCTCCAAAACATCTATTCTTGAAAACAACTCTTCAGAGAGGCTGTGCAGCACGGTTGCTGGCGGTCCAGTCGCTTCAATACTGGGTCTGTAATGAAAGGTGCTGCAAAGTGAAGATGAGAGAGGGTATTTTTACTTGGACAGCTATGACTTCCTATGATGTAAAGGCTACAGGACAAAAAATGAGCTCTGTAGGTAAAGTTTAAGAGGTGTAAATGTACTTAAATGGATAACAGCTAAACTGTCCATCTCTGTAGCCTTCATTAACGTTACTGTGAATTGCTCTATGTGTCTAAGTGAAAGAGCAGATCACAGAAGTCCGATGCTAGCACTGCACTTAGTCCTGTAATTACTGGGTTTTGTTCATTTTCATTTTGACATACTGAAGTCCCTGTTTATAGCAAACTGTCTTATCTCTCCCATGTTTTTTGCAGTTTTCAAACTGCCTTACTGCAACTCTGTTAAGATCCCTTTTTGGGTACTATAGCTCCAGAACTGACCACCTCTCACCTCCAACCTGTCCAACCCACACCTGCATTCCACAAAGAAGCTTGTGTGGGATACTGGGACAGGGGAACATGGGGAAGACACTACATATTTTGCAGGTATGTGTGCTGTAATAAATTCAGGACTGCCTCAATTTCTCATTGAGTTTTATAGTTATAATATTTAATCTCTTGTTGACTTTCTGCCTTTCTAAAGGAGATGGATTGTAAAATGAAGCCTCTACAACATCCAGACTCATAACAAGTATTAAGTGAAATGATTGATTACATAGGCCACAATACATTAAGACTGAAAGTGTCACTTTGTAATTAAAGTGTCAGAACAGCTGGGAAGATTTATAAGGGTGATATAATGAAATTATTATTCTGAGGTTTGTCTGTTTCTTGTAAATTTTGCCTGCCACTGGCAGGTGCATTAGACATGTGATATTTATAGCATGGGCTTTCAAAGCATAGTTTCAGGGATTAATGTATGAAAAATTAATGTATAAATCTTTGAAAATCAGATTAGCAGGATAAAATAATGAGTACATTGTCAAAATAAGAATAACAGCCTGAATTCCCAATGTGTTAATTCTGTTTCGTAGGTCTCTGAAGACAGAGCACAGGTTTAAATGTCCTTTGCCTTACACATAACATTGCTGGACCTAGCTGTGTGCAGACTCATCCCACCCAAGGGCGTCCTCCTAGAGAGCACAAGCTAAAAGCATTGAGGACATGGACAAGCAGAGGGAAACTTGAGTTCACAAATGGTGGTGCTTATTGCTCATAATGTTGCTTCAGAGCCACACAGGTAAATAAATTCAGCCTGCATCCTTAACAGTTGTCAAACTCTGCTGTGAACTACTCTTTCATGTAGCTAAACTCCAGTTCAATGTGCATGTAAACATGACATTCGACCTATGTAGGCATCACAACGTATTAATACTTCCAAATGACTTTTGAATACTAATTTTATTTTGCACTCTTTATAAGCACAATTTGGGTTGTTTGTTTTTGTGTTTGGTTGGTTGGGGTTTTTTTGACTAATTACATAAAAGTGATCATAAGCTTATTCAGCAAGATTCTGTTTCAGATCAGGACTCGCTCGTTTAAGTATCACTACAGAGGTATTGACACAGGAGCTGAGTGTCTAAGCGTTTTCCACTTCTGCTGTTGGAGATGTAGGGCAGGAAACACTTGTCTCAATATAGATATCTGCTGACATCTGGGATGCAATGGGGCATTTGAGACTGCACTGGGCTGGCAAAACAGCGTGGGAGCTGAGGGACACTTGCACCTTTTAGGATTCTGAGATGGGACACTCTTGGGATATCCTCAAGACTCAAATGTCACTAGGTGCCTGCACTTCAGCTGAATCTCTCTCCTAGTCGACATGGCTAGTGGCACCTGGAGACACAAAACCTCCAGGTGGATTCCTACACTTCTTCAGCTGCACAGATAAATGGTATCTGGAGCCATTTGAGATGCCTAAGGCTATTTGACCAGGTTTCCATCTGCCTTGTCCAGAAGGTGCCAGTTTGTTTGGTTGTCTAGAATCTAGACCTTTCCATCTGCATTGGCTCAAATATCTATGTTCAGAGACCTGAACTAAGTCTCTAACTCATCTGTGACACCTCCACGGACATACCTGCATGCAGGTATCTAAATTTATGCATCTTAACTCCCAAAAGAAATCATGTCTGTCAGATACAATTTGATTTTGAATTGGTTTCACCTTTTGCTTTTCATGAGGCCACACAAAGCTGTTATACTCTAAAAAACAAACATTGAAAAAAAAAGTCAAAATAAAGGTGGTTTAATTTTCTACGTAGCAATTTATAAAATATTTTGCACATATGAGTTTTCCTCTGTATGTGAGTGTTTTTTTCTGAAGACAGATTGTGTGTTTTCAGATCTTTGAACAGATATTTAAAAGAAAGCAAACCATTTTTTCATTAATAGCTATAGGTTTGAAGCAAATTCAGCTTCAATTCAGCTAAAAGCATAAGAGGAAATTAAGATAGATAAAGATTTACTTTGAGTGATTTTAATAAAATACATGGATTTTTCATTTAAAAATGGCATTTCAGGTTAACTTTCAGTAAGCTAAAATAAAATAAAAATTAAAACCTTCAGATAAATCATGTAGTAAACTCAAAATGTAACTAAAGATTTGGATATTTATGTGAGAAAATGATTTTTTTTTTTGCTTCTTTTTAATGTACAGTTATTTTTTTTCCGCTTTGGGAAAAACGGAAGAAGAAAACTGTACTGAAGAAAACTGTAATAATTATTATTATCCAAACCCAAAACTTTAACACATATTAAAATAGGGTCAAGAATGAGGATCCTCAGTCTTCTCTGTATTGATAGATTTTCAGATGAGACTGTTTCTCCTTCCCTCGTTTTAATTGTACTCAAATCCTTCCTTCATCGCCAGACAATATATGCAGTAATAGTAATTAAGCTCTGAAAACTTAATGGCTCTATGCTTCAAAAAGTGGCAATACGGCTATTATTTAATCTCCTGCATTTCCAAGAAGTATATAGCAGCTGCAAAATCCTTCTCAAAATTCCTGATTACTCCTTGGTTCTTTGCAAAGACATACATTTAAAAAAATTTTTACTAGACGTATTTTTTCTCACATTTTAATGAAAATTACATCTTTTCACTTGCAAAATTTTTATGCCAACCAGTATGACATATTCTATATGTTGCAAGCTTTAATATTTTCTCCCAACACTATCTTTCATAATATAATTTTACTACATTAAAATTCGAAATTTCTGTGATATATTTTTATTTCTGCTAAAATGCATTTTTAAACGTGCGTTTTCAGTAAGTGGAAAAACGTTTTGGTTAATAAAAGGCTTGAAACACACATTCAAATTGATCAATAAAAGAAACAAACCCTCTGGAAGATTCTGTTTTCATTATTTCTCAAAATGCTAACTAGTTTCCAAGTTTCTCAGGATTTTTGTTTTCATCTTCCATAATTCTTTTTAAAGTGGGCTGTTTGTCAATGGGGAAATAATCTGGGAAGTACAGATTGTCCTGTATGTGTACATACTATATGTGATATAACACATGATAATACAGTTATGTTTAGCAATATGTTAATATATACAAATGTAAATGTGCTGCAGACTCCCTTTACAGTAAATAGTTAGAAATAGCTGTTTATAGTATGCAATTCAGATCGTTATGTGGCAGATGTCTAAAAAGGTCATATGGATTGCAACTAAAATTGTCTATTTCTCTCTCTTGATTGTAAAAACCTGGAGTGACATACTCAGATGCATATACTCAGATGCATACACCTGCAGTGCTATTTTCACTTGGTAATTTTTGAGAGTGAAAAAAGGTTTTAGTGAGTAGATGCCCCCAAAATTTGTGCATTCAAAATTATTAGTCTTTAAGAAAAATATCTGGGTTATTCATGCCTTGTTATCAAAAAGGAGGAGGGAGAAGTTGAGGAATGAAAATAACATGCTAGAAGACTTTTCCTACAGAATTCAGCCTGAAAGCCTTCAGCTGCAGGTCTCAGCAAGGAAAAGATTTGAAATCAGTCCAGGCATGATTTTCAGCTTGGCACACTCTGAGATATCCTCTTTGTTTGCTGTTTCCATAGTAATTGCATTCCAAAGTCAACATATATATAGCCTCCTTTATTCAGAATTGGATATTTCATTTTAAATCATTCTGCTTTACATCTTCAGTAATATTTTTCTAGAAAGGGAGAAACACTCCATGTCATGCATTTTCTTATAAATCTGATAGCATTGAACTTTTCTTTCCGTTTGTAGAAAATATACTGTTCGCTGTTTGAGGAAAGGCTGCTTATCTCTTAATATTATTTCTACCTCAAAAGGTTGCCTAGAAATATAATAAAGATTACAAAACGACTGATACTGCAGGAATCTATCTCCTCTGGTTTATGGGTACTCAGAAGTATATAGGTGATACAGGTCACATTTAAAGGTGAGAGCGTTCATCTAGTCCATCTCTTTGTAAGGACAGTTTGTACAGAATTAACGTAAACTTATCAGTACAGCTGAAAAAAATGCATAGGCAAGTTCATTTTCGTGATACATGTCTTTGGCAACTCAATCAGCAACTCATTCAAGGCTGGTTTTATTTCTGTTGCTTTGAAGAAATCAAAAAATGTTTCAGGTGAGGCTTAATGCAAAACAGTGCCATGCTGGCGGGTACCACATGGCATCTCTGCTGGGTTCAAGGACCACTCAGGCTTACTCTGGTGAGGCAACGCGTGGTCAAATGCAAGGTTAGAATCACCTTGCTTACATCTCACTCTGCTTCAGATGCCTGCATCTGGGCTGGTCAGCTTGTCTTTTTTCTGTGGTAATGAAGAGAAAATGGCACTTTCTGCGAGTGATTGAACTGAACTATATTGGTCCTCTATTTCAGGGTGAAATGACTGTACTCAAGATGTCCTGGAATTCCCTCTGAAGGAAGCTCACTGTTATTGGCTCAAGTGTATAAAACTGAGGTTAGGGTAGACAAGTTCCACTTGGAGTTTTATTCATTTGTATTTATTCATTTATCACATCTGCTATATAAAGCTCTGCCTGTGATATGTGCTGTTTCACTATTGGCAGGAAACAAAGCAGTAAGTATCCCCCAATTTTTCAGCCAAGTCAATATCTGTGTGTTTAGATTATACAGAAAAGAATAAATAAAGTTTTAATTCAACAACTGTCAAACAAAATATTTGAATACTTCAGATAAAACATCCAGTGTCAGCCACATCTGACCAAATTTTAGATTTCTATGATGTGGATATTGTACAACTGAGTAACTTAAACTCTCATAGTAATAAATGGAAAGGAATAAATGCTTCAATTGGACCATTTTAGGTATTTGCTTTGCTTTAGGATGAAGTAATTTACGTCCTAACATTTTCCAGTTCACAAAATCACAGGATGGTTGAGGCTGGAATGGACCTTTGGATGTCATCTATTCCAGTCTCTCTGCTCAAGCAGGGCAACCTAGAACCAGTAGCCCAGGATCATGTCCAGACAGCTTTTGAATGTCTACAAAGATGGAGGGTCCACAGCCTCCCTGGGCAACTTGTTCCACTGCTCAGTCACCCTCGTAGTGGAAAAGCGTTTCGTGATTTTTAGAGGGAATCTCCTGTGTTTCAGTTTGTGCCTATTGCTTCTAATCCTGCCACTGGGCATCACTGAAAAGAGCCTGGCTCCATCCTCTTTGTGCCATCACTGCAGGTATTATACACATTAAAGAGATCCCCCTCAGAGCCTTCTCTTCTTCAGGCTGAACAGTCCCAGCTTTCTCAGCCTTTCCTCATAGCAGAGATTCTCCAGCTCCTTCATCATCTTCTTAGCCCTTTGCCAAACTCTCTCCAGTATGCCCATGTTTCTCTTGTAGTGAGGAGCCCAGAGCTGGACACAGTACTCGAAGTGTAGCCTCACCAGTGCTGAGTAAAAGCTAAAGGATCTTCAAGTAACTTCTCTCCTGTAGGCTCTCTCCAATAACTGTAAATCAGCCCAGATGAGTAGCTCAGATTCAGGTAGTTACATTTGACTAAAATAATTCGACATGTAGGGTGGGCTCTCCATTGACAACAATGAGGTTTATCTATACCCTTTTCCTTGGAAGATTTTTTTCTTCATCATAGTTTAATCCACCAGTGAATGTAAAGGCCTTTCCTGTACATAGGAAAAAGACAATTTATTGACTGAATAAAGAGAAAGATAGATACTTGCTGCAAATACGGCAGGTACATATGTGACATGAACTTTCTTAACTCTTAAGCTAAACTAAATGAGGAGATAGAGAAACTGGCAATGGTACTTCTGCTTTATGTTCTTTATTTAATTTTGTTATTTTTGTTAGTTTTGCTACAAACTCTCAAACACAATAAAATAGGCTTTGTGTGGCCCCAGAACAGGTTATGTTATCTCTCTTGACCTTATTTTCTTTACCTGTAAATAGAGGCAAAATACGTTATTATGTGTCATACCAACACATGAACCATTTGCAGTTCTCCGGACAACATAAAGTACTCAAAGCACAAGATGTTCCACACAGAAACGTATTGATCACAGTACAATCAAATGCGTGCAAGGACAGTTTAAAAGTGTGGCATGCCAGCAGATGAGTTTGGTTCCTTGTCCTGTTCATTTAAATGTCTTTTTATAATTTAGCTAACACCAACTTTGGCCAAAACAGAGAGAATTTTTGTTACCAAGGTTCCATAGAAGTTCATTGTGATGGACTTGCAGTGTATTGTAGGTCTACTAGACATATTTCAGGAGTCAAATAGGTACTGTTCCTACGGGGTTTTTATTTATTGCATATTTACAAGAATTATCTTTGGCCCAATTCCACTGCAGTTAGTTGGAGTTCCTTGGAGGTGCAAACTGATTCAACACGTCAGGGTGAAAGACTAGCAGAGTTCATCCCCAAGTTGTTAAACGTGATACAAGAATCAAGGTGTCACGAGCAAAAAGGTCAGAGTAGACAGAGACTTTATCACCACTTTAGTCTCTAAAATGAAGGAGCTATGAGGTTTTCCCCATGGCATTGACCATTTCTCACAGCAATTTCACAAACTGCGTACGTGACACTGATGGTGAGAAGGAAAAAAGCAGCCACAGTGAGAGCAAGGTATCTGTGCTACCACCTCACTGCTGTTACTATCTGTGTCCCAGGAGAAGGAGCTTGCATGGGGACACATTTAGTGAAAGGAAGGAAGGATACAGCCCTTTATTCTCCTGAAAAACCATCTCAAGAAGCCTGTGTGCTAAATATAGTTGCAGAACTGATATACTTCTTCGAGCAGTTGAATTCTATCCATTCATCTTTTAACATGCAATACAAATAGAAAAATCAGAAAATGAAGTAATCCATAAAAGCAACCTCCCTGCAAAACACCAGTTACCCAAATAATAAGGCTGAAGTCCAGACTTTTTCAAGCACCGAAAGAGAAGATAGGAGCTTTGTCCCCATGAAATAAAAACATTCCCAAAAGTAGAGCAGAACTGACACTTCCTTCTAGTTCTGGGAGATCCCAAAATATCAGACCTAGAAAACTTGACACATCACTCCATATAGAAAAGCTACAGGCAATTTTTTTCAGGAATTTCTGTGCTTTGTATCTTTTCCATGTGGGAATCTGATGTCAGCTTATAGCACTGGGGCAATGTTTGCTTTTAAGCACAATGTACAAAATAAACATAAAATAATAAAAAAATAGGTTAGTCGAGAAATAATTTTCATAAAAGCGGTTGAAGTCCAATCCTCTCTTCATTTCTATTTGCTCTTTTTTGGTATAAGGGACAATTAAGATTAACCATATGCACGTTGTCAGTAATTTTCACACTGTGACCCACTTTTGGTACTTTTCTCATGCTGTCGTCATCACCCCTTAGAGATGAATCCATCTTTGGTCACACTGGTAGGCACATGCCATCAGGATAAGCAATACCGTCCTGCAGTTTCCACATATTTAAAAGCATTTTACCTAACATAATACATGGCTTTGGTTTTTGTGAGTGGAAGACCAAGTGCAAAATAAACTCATCTGTGTTTAACGCTAGATCACATTAACATTTACTAGCGTACACAAAGCTTCTTCTAGCAAAGCCTTTTTCATGTCTGACACTGAATTTATTTTAAAAGTATAGCAATTCATTGTTGCTGGTGTGTCAGTCCAAATCTCTCTAAATGCCCAGCTTTGCATCAGTGCCAACTGCTAAAATTTCACTGTCACTGAAACAATATCTTTTACCATATGACACCACATCATACCTGCTTGTTTTCCATAACCAGCCAGCACACACACACACACACACACACAAAGTAACACTGGTGCATTTATAATGTATATAAATATTTCTTGTAGGGAGATAGGCACATTGTGTTATTGTATCTGAACACAGGCAAGTGGGTGACAAAAAAATCCTGACGTAAGTATGAAGGCTTTTGGTATTTTTATGTGTTCTTATTAAAAATGTAAGGAATTGTATAAAGTTCCCTTTAGGAACTCACTCTGAAGCCTTTGTGTCTCCCATTTCCCAAGTGATCTGCCAAACCTCTGCCCTCAGAACCTGGTCAGTCCTTCACACTTTGTGAAATTATCCTTCCCCTCAAGACTTTTGACATTTTACTGGATTTGTTTTTTTGATGAAAGCATACCTTGATAAAAAGATTTTAATGATAAAATTGCTTAGACCAAGTCCATCTGATGTGACTAAGAATAACTGAAGCTTAATTTAAACATTCTAGTCACAAGAATCCCTTTCACTTTCATCAGAAATAAAAAATGTATTTGTTCATAAATAAATCTCTTTAATTTGTCTTAGTTAATACCCTAGTACTCTGCACAACTAACGCATCACTTGCTTTTCAAACTACTTATTTTTGGTAACTTTTACATGTATATTCTCAGGCTTGGGGAGAAGAAAGGACTTCCAGGAACATACCTGGCCATTCATTTATTTCAACTGTCTTTCTAGGCACATGAGCTCTCCCAGGACAAAGGGTGCACAGATAATGTTTACAGTATCCATGTGAATAACCTTGGAGAAACCTATGTTGTTGGCCGCAAAATCTATTTTGATTTTTTTTTCTTCTTAATAGTTGAAAACAGACTTAATACTTAATTTGTAAAATAAACCCAAAATCTTTTGCATTTTCCTTTCTAATTACTCTGGGATCCTTGCTGTCGAATATCAAAGAAGTGTTATAATATTTGCAAGCTCAACAGTAGACACCAGAAACTGTCTGGTGACATCTGTGTTAAACATATCACTGGTTGCAATGGAGCAATATTTAATCTCCTTTTGTCTTAGGAATGGTCAAACCAAAGGAACACGTTGTACAGTATCCTACCCTCACAATGTGCCCTGACAGATGCACTCACAGGTCTGCAAACAGAACATGTCTATAGAGACATTTCCCTAGAGTGATCTCTCATCCTCAAGTAATTTAGGGTTCAGAGGTTTCTGGAGCCAGGAACGGTGTGTTCATGCTGAACGGGCTTTGATAGCTTTGCTTCCTGAATTTGTCTGGTCAGTTTTTGAACCTATTAAAATTTTTAACCACAAGGGATCTAGCACCTTAACAGTGACTTGTAGGAAGAAAAATATCTTTTTGCTTCTTTCAAACTTACTGCATCCTAATGGCAAAAAATAATGAGAAAAATAATTTTTAGTTCACTTTCTCTGTGTTACTCAAAACTGTCAGCTATTATCAGAATCATCGTACATTACTTTGGAAGGATTTTTTTCCCCATTTTCCCAGATGCTTAGTGTCTTACTAAGACATTTTGTTCTTTATTCAGAGAGTTTGCAGTGTGAGAAACTGAGTTTCCTATCCTCTATTTGCATTGAAGTGAAAATGAATGTCAGGGTCTTATTTATATATTTATTTAGCTGTGGATTAATTAGTGAAGTTCTACAGAGAAAGTCAAATTCAGTACAATTTGATTCTTCATGACAGTCATTATTTGGAAGAGGGGGGAGAATCAGAGACTACATCTGATAGTTGAGTCTTTTGTGTAGCTGGGCCTTTGAGTATTGTCAGACAGTTATGGAAGGTTAATAAGGTTTTTTGAATTCTAAACAATGTATGTCTTTTCCCCTTATCTTTCATTTGCTGTCGAGAGGTTTAAATTAATAGAAATGTGAGTGGAGCTATTATAATTGCCTAATTTATTATCTGCATTTTCTGCCTGCAATGATCTGGGACTGAAGAACTGCGCAATGTTCTCCACTCTGCAGAGTGGGGGAAGCAAAAGGCAGATGTGTGTCCTTCTCCTGTGGGTGTTTCAGACTTGCAGGTCGTCTCTTTACCATCCATTGCAACACAGGAAGACCTTTCTTGAAAAATGTACAATAATAAGCAGATACACAGGTAGTAGTCTGGGAGATGAGGGAATATTTGCTTTCCACAGCTTTCCTTCTCCCCTTATGTCTTCTGGAAAATGTCTATATGTAATAGTCTGCGTTAGCCTGGTTTTATCTGATTTGATCCTTCTACCAGACTAACCAAGATAAGGGTGTTTCAGGCAAAGCAAAAGCTGCTGACTTTGAGAACCCATTAGCAATAAAAAGTCATGGTGTTTAAGGGATTCTCGGAGGTTTCTGAAAGTCTAGCCAGCCAAGCTGCTTTTCAGACTCAAAGGAGGTAAAGCTTACTTCTGTACATGTTTTTCTGATAGAACTATCCACATTTAATCACATTTTTCGTGTTCTTTTTTGTGCTAAAATTTCTTCTATAGATATGAAAACATCAGCTATCTTTCCTCATCCACAAAGTTTTGATTTACCTTAGCAGATGGGATACACTTTAGAAAAACTGTAGCATTCTTCTCACCATTTTTGAGCATGGAAAGGCATTTTTAGTAGTATGTTAAAAGGACCGATTTATGACTAAAATAATGTGTTCTTAAACACAAGAGAAAAATATGCATGTGAACTGCTTATCTGATACACATCCCCTCCTGTCTACAAGCAAAGGTTTCATGGAAGTCCAGCTGCTCTTGGCTCAGAAGTGATTATATGAGGTGACCTCAGCCTCAGAGGGTCCCAGCTGGTTTACATATACATGCCTGTCCAAACTGATCCTCTCATTCCTTTTCCAAATTTAGTTTTTGACATGGCAAAGCTGTGTTTGCCTTACCATCAAGATCTTCTGAGACTCACTTGGTGCTGAATGTCACTCTCACGTTTTTTAATACACTATTTGATTATCTGTTTTCCAAAACATTCACACACACACAAAACCTACAGGCAGCTACTAGGCGTTGTTATTATTCTTCTGCGTCTGCAGACCTGGATAAGCAGAGCAGGACAAGTCTGTGAGAAGGGCCTAGAGGCACTCATTAGAGACAGCTGTTTCTGAAGAGGAGCCAAACACAGTGGGCAGCTCTGGAGGAAGGTCCACCCCTTCCCGTCAAGCTGCAGAGAGTTAGGTTTATCAGAGGACACTGGAAAGGAGGAAGATTATAGGTTTTTAAATACAAGAGTAAGACTCTGCAGTTGATTGGGGTACCTGCCACAAGGATTCAGGACACAGCTTTGCAAAATGGGTGACAGTCTAAGAGGTCTCCAACAGAGCAAAGACCAGCCTTGCTTCTCCCCTAATTGTCACCACTCATTTTGCATGAGTTAGAGTGGTTGTCTGACTCCTGAGCAGGCCAGTTCCCCTTGGAAAATGAACAGAACATTAACCCAGCAGAAACTATTAATAGTTTCCTTGCAGGTTGCTGATAAACTTTATGTGCTTTCAGCCTCAGTGAACTGTTAGATGAGACAGGGATTTCCCCAAACAGCACACTATTATCCACCTAGTTAAACCTGAGTCCTAGGCTGCTATCAAGGCCAAATTCACATATCAGCCACACAGTAGTAAAATATTGCATGGTACTTTTCCTCTGAAAGGTGACAGGAAAGCATTCAGACCCATTTACCAAAATTTTTACTCTGTTCTGCGTGATCCCAACAGCCAGAAGGCAGGCTGCCTTTCAGCAAATACCTGAAAGCAGAGGTGAAGCACAGGTAGAGTGTAGTAGAACTACAGAAATTATTGCTTCAGCATCCCCCTTAGATGTTCTTCTGCCATCAAGACTGAGAGACATCAGATAGGTATTGTGTCACCTGCAGTAAAAACCCAGACTGTAGATGGGTAAGTCGGTAACTACTTTAATATAATCTTCCCCAAAAATATATACTGAGCATGACATTGTATGGTATGGAATATCCCTTCGGCCAGTTTGGATCAGTTGTCCTGGCTGTGCTGCCTCCCAGCTTCTTGTGCACCTGGAATGGCGTGAGACACCGAAAAGCCATTGACTACGTAGCAAAAACCAAAACATCAGCATATTATCAACATTATTTGCATACTAAATCCAAAACACAGCACTATACCAGCTACTAGGAAGAAAATTAACTCTATCTGAAACAAACCCAGGACACAAGATAAAACTGCCTTTTGTTTTTGCTGCTGCTGCTTACATATTTTTATTGCTCTGACTGCATCAGTGTCTCTCCTCTCTTGCTTTGGACTGCAGATCAATGACTTTTTCATGCTCCTAGGTGTTGCCTGTAATATTTAGCTTGTGTTTTTAGACCAGTTTCAATATCTGTTTTCTGGTGCACTAGGTCTGTCTCTATGGCTCCCGGTATCAGGTCAAAAATAACATGGCCTCATAATACAAGCACAGATCCAGTAAAACTCACTGGTTCAATGTTGTTAAAATGGATATGCTAACTTTGTGCCAGCAGGATTTGTAACTGATCAAATATTATCTGTTCACACCTTTATGTTTTTCCTAGAACAGGTATTGCTCCTCTTTATACACAGTACAAAACCCACAAAACTCTAGCAGTGGCCTTTGACTGATTCAAGAATGCTGGGACTAGAGGTTTGTGTGTGGACCAGGTTACATTAGGATCAGGAAGGGGATTGATTAACCAATGCAAAGATTGTCATCCATAACCATGAGAACACAACTTTAACCTGAAAAACCAACTACACTTGTGAATTCTTTCTGCAAAAGTTCAGGGCTAAGGCTGGCTGGGGTGACAGGAGCACTTTGAACTGCTGCACAAGCCAAACCTAATTGAACCTTGCACTGGCTTTCAGATTAGGGGCCCAATATTCTACTCATGGCTGAATATGCCCATAGTTGCATCTGTCAGACCATCAGCTGTGTGGACGTCAGGTTAGGTATGCTGCTTTTGAGTTAAAAGTTGATTACGTACAGCATTCAGAATCATTTTTCAGCCTGGAGCTGTGCTACTTTAGTACATCTAAAAGCGCTTTTAAACCTTATCTTTAACTATCATACCAAAAGGTGTGAGGGTCTTCAGTTTAGACAAAAAAGCTTCTGGGTATTTCAAGTCTATTTCTTAGTAAGAAGCTTTGATTGGTAGGAATGAACTTAGTAAAATTCTTTCTAAACAGAAACTTGATTTTTTTTTCCACCTAAGGATAAAAAGTTGATTGTAAATAGAAATTGAATATTTTCCTCTTTCTTCTGTAATGTTTAGATACATTGATGCTTCATGGCTTTTAATGATAAGCAGGACTCTTCTTAAACATCTCCTTCCCTTTTATTAGTAACCAGGAGACAGATTTTCCATTCTGACCACAAACTAGTATCTACGACATGCCATCATCCTACATCCACTCCTGTTTTCTTTCTCCTGGAGTCTAGGAGCCAAATTTGACTCACTGGCAAACTGCTGAGGAGTCTGATAGTTCCATCTGGCACAAGGGTCATGGGGCAAGGCAAAACAGTGATGCTTTGTCCTTCTGCTACGCGAAATGTGAGCTCAGCAGGAGCTCAGGAAAACACCTGAAACCAGGTGCCTTGTGCAGTGCATAAGGATGCTGATGCTGAACAGCAAGTAACACGTAAGGATCAGAGAGAGCACAATCTGAACCTACTGGTTTGTCAGAATGAATTTCCTGGCTGGTTAATAGACCATCTTCCCTTCGATTTGTCAGTGCTCTCTCATTGTCAAAAGGTCTTTGTACTTATCCATCTCAAACAACCATGTATTTTTTTTTTCACTTTTTCTCTTGACAATTTTTAGTTCCACTGGAACTGAGTGGAACCAACTTTTTCTATCCAGACTTTGCTTCTTTATAGTTTCACACTTGACCTTTAAAATAATTACAATAACATTATTCTCCACTTTCCCATCCCAGATTTCATTTTTTTTCCCACTCCACATAGAAAACTGGACCTCAAAATCCCCACAGAATGTCTTAAAAGTTGTAACAAGTGATATTGAGAGATACTTTCTTCTTGGTGTTATCCAGCTACCAGAATTTTTTTAAACCCACTAATATTACTTGAAACTTTGATTGCCTCAGTATGAGCATCCCAGAATTGAAATTTTCTGTAACATCTTCCAAAAGGAAGAAATAATCTTTTGAATCAGCCCAGTCAGATCTGAGGAGACCAAGAGTTATTTTAATGAGGTAATGTGAACCCCTTGTCAATGCCATGCTTTTCTATTTGGATTGTTGGGGTCTTTTTGTCCATAACCACATCGGAAAGCATCAGGCTGTGTACATGGTTCAGCATTGCAGCATTGTGCTGAAAATCTGATCCTAAGGCCACAAGGAAGCCAGCAAGATATCTTCAGGGAGATATCCCACTACTCTGTGTCTGGGGTTTTTCCTTCCAATAACTACTGATGTCTTTATAAAGCACTTAAGGACCTCGTAATGAAAATGCAAGTTTGATTTTAAATGCTGTCATTACTGTGTTACTCTACCAGACTGAAACCAATAATTTAACTGATCCAGTTGTGAACTTTAGGGTGGAGCTGAGATTCAGGGACATGAGGTAGAGCCCCATGCTGATTTATTGTTGAATGTTGCCTCTGTGGAACGCAACTGCAAAGTGATTCCTGGTCATTTATGCTCTGGAATCAAGAAATCCCTGTCCAAAATCCCACCAAATCCCTGTCTTTCCTGTTCTCAGATAGAGAAAGTGTTTTGCCTTAGCCATGTTGATCTATGGTCCACCTAGCATTTGCAGACCTTCAATGAATAAGTCTTGACCTATATTCAAATGCGAGGATCCAGGTGTGAGAAATGGGTCTCTCAGAGCATACAGTGAGATGATGCCAACCCACTGGCAGAATGCAAGGGGAAGTGTTCTCAGTCAAAAAATACTAAATTCGACTTATGCACAAACTTCATGCAGATAAGATCACTTTGTTAAATGAACGATGAAATAAAGAGTGCTGGGTTGAAACACAAGAGAGATGGAAAGTCCCATGAGGACTTTTAGTGAAGAGAATTTTGCCCAGATGAAGCACGTAAGGAATGACTGTCTCATGGTTTGGTAACGCTACAGTCATGCATGGGAATAGGAACACATGTTTCCTTACTTGTTTAATGCTTATGATTGTTGATATATGAAAAGGTTGATTTCTCAAATAGTATCTGAATCACTGACAGTTATTCAAAAGAGGACTCTGCTCAATAGTAGGTCAAAAAGGGCGTGTGCTGATCCTCAGTCACACTCCTCACCCAGAGGTTCTCATTCATACCAGTTCACAGTGGAGTCTTCTGTTACCCAGTGGCTTCAGAAACTTGTCATATGACAGCTGTCAAGGCTTGTATTAATATTTTTTAATGTTGAACATAAAATCTCATTTGAATATAAAATTAGAATATTGAGTGTATTTGTGTGTATGACCATCTGTCTAAATATATATTTGAGGGCTTTTCTGGTTCGCTCTGGGTCTGTACCTCAAGCCTTTCCCAATCCCTGCAGCTTCTCTGTGTAGTTTTGAACTGCCCTTCATGGGAGAAACAGTAAATGAAATAAATTGCAAAGGTTTCCCAAACAGCCAGACACAGAGAAAATAAAATCAAGCAAGTAACATTTCTATGATTAAACCTGGTTTACAAACCTAGCATGGAAAGCAGGAGAATCAATCAAACAATAGTAAACATCAGCCTGTGGTTAGAAATATTTTCTGAAAAAGCAACTCTTTTTCCTTTGCAGTTCTTTCTCCAAGCTCCCCAGTCACAGGCTCCCTGGCAGCGGGACTCAGGGATAATCTTCTGGAATACCTGACGCGTAGGAGCCGACAGGATTAAAGCACCTCGTGCTCCTCAGCACGGTCATGTGATGTCCTGCTGATGCCAGCAAAAGGCATCATTTCACAGCAAAGTGCTCACTTCCTCTGCCTATATGTTGTTCCTACCCAGCTGGGATTCTCCCAAAGCATAAGGAAACAATTCACAACAAAACCACTCTTACTAAGAACAGTGCTAGCTGAAAAAAACTGTGGATAAGTCATTTGCAATTTGACCAGCTATAAAGTAACTGCTGTCCCTTTGCTTCAAGGGGCGACTTCAAAGGATGTAAATGCCACCCATAGAGCTCTATTAGCTCTGATCAGACTAATGTATAAGAAGAAAGGGATGCATAGTCAGGAGGCTGCCCAGTAACTTGTTGAGTAAAGAACATGGTGTTTGCAAACTGTCTGACGGCAGAAAAACAGGAGCTGAGGTTTGTATTTCAAGCCCGGAGACGACTGCTTGGAGTGCTTTCTGAAAATCTGTTGGCAGATTGCCTGTATTCGCCACAAAACTTCAGGGAAGATTTGGGTGCAAATTTCAGTGTGTCATTAACTTTCAAAGGGCTATGGCTTCCAGAGGAAAAAGGAATTATTTTTTTCTGAACAGCTTATCTCTTCCCCTGTGAAGTTACTTTGCTGGATGCTGGCCCAAAACAGGTAGCTTACACTGAAATATAAAAGTGCCAGGCCAAACCATTTACTCTGGTTCTATCTTTTGTTCACACTTAAACTGACCACGTTTTATGTTTGCTTCCTCTTAAAAATTGTGCCCCCAAATTGTGGATTTTCTCATTTTTAGGTTCACTGTTCTTATTTAACTGATCAGATTCTTCTGTGTCTTTTTTTAAACCATTTACTCTGAAGCATAATGTAAAAGAAAGAATTCAAAGAGCTGGCCATTGTTTCTGTGTCCAATTTTTAATTTTGCTTCCTCTTGAATTGCCAGAGGAAAGCGATCATGTGCTAGGCAGAAGACGAAAGTTTATAATAATTGCCTGTATTTTGAAACCTGTAGGGGGTGGGGAAAAAAGTCACTTGCTTTTCACCCAGAACATGTGATAACCAGATTAACCCTGAAGAGTATTCTGTGTGTAAATGCATCCAGGGTAGGAATGGGGGTGCACTGGAGGGTGCACTGTAGCAGAAGTCAGCAGTGAAGCGTTCCTGGTGGAGGGAAGGAATTTCTTTCACACCCAGGACTTCGGAGGGGTCAGAGAGAGTGCTCCATGCACTGAAGCATAACGTCGGTGCTCTCCTGCTGCTCTGTGAGGATGTTGCTCTTTGCCATGGGTTTTCTGCTAGTCATCCTTCAGCCGTCCACCGGGCAGTTCCCCAAAGCCTGTGCAAACACACAGAACTTGCTGAGGAAAGAGTGCTGTCCCCCCTGGGATGGAGACGGATCCCCTTGTGGGGAGCTTTCCAACAGAGGGTCCTGCCAGAACATCCTTCTCTCTCAGGCTCCGCTGGGACCACAGTTCCCTTTCTCAGGAGTGGATGACAGAGAGGACTGGCCCTCTGTATTTTACAACCGAACATGTAAATGTGAAGGCAACTTCATGGGATTCAACTGTGGGGAGTGCAAGTTTGGTTTCTCAGGACTCAACTGCACGGAAAGACGACTGAGAACAAGAAGAAACATCTTCCAGCTCACCACCGCTGAGAAGAACAAGTTTCTTGCCTACCTTAATTTGGCAAAGAGCATTCCTAGCCGGGACTATGTTATTGCTACTGGCACTTATACTCAGATGAAAAATGGCTCCAATCCCATGTTCAGAAACATCAATGTGTATGATCTCTTTGTGTGGATGCATTATTATGCCTCTCGAGACACACTCTTAGGTGGGTCCAATGTGTGGCGGGACATTGATTTTGCCCATGAAGCCCCTGGTTTTCTGCCTTGGCATCGGGTCTTTCTGCTGATGTGGGAACGTGAGATCCAGAAGATAACAGGAGATGAGAACTTCACCATCCCCTACTGGGACTGGCGAGATGCAGAGGACTGTGTGGTTTGCACTGATGAATACATGGGTGGAAGACATCCCACCAACCCTAATCTACTCAGCCCAGCATCATTCTTCTCCTCATGGCAGGTAAGGATAGGCCAAGGGGAAGGGGAAAGGTATTATCCTGCCTGACTTCAGGCACTTAAGTGAGGTGCACAAGCTGGGCACTTAGCCATACTGCACTCCCTTAGATATTCCTGGAGACAAAGTAAGCAGTAACAGAGAGAAAACTAGATTTCGTATGGACTTGGTAGTCATTTAGAGCTGTTTGTCTCTCTGTCTCCTCTGACTGTAGGATTTAGGCTGCTTAATTAAGAACCTAAAGTTAAGGTGGAAGGAAGAAAGTTACACTTTTGTGTCCAAACACGGCCTTTAGCAGGCTAAACAGGCTTGGGTCTGTTGCAGCAGTCAGGTGAGAAAAAGTAAGATTTATGTACACAAATTACAAGCACACAACCATTGCAAGACTATTGGTAACTGAATTATGGCAATAGAAGCAAAGATTTTTCAGACGTGTTACTTCTCTCCCAGTGCATTCCTCCATTCAAGAGTTAAAAACTATTGAATTAAGCTAATCTGTTTTCATCTTTAAAACAAACAAACAAATAAAATAAATCTTTAGAGCACAGAAGAACCAGATGTGTAATTCACATCAGTATTTCAAAAGAAATACAAGAAATAATCTCTGTCGCTCAAAGGAACCAAGAAGTAAACTCAGTAGCTATTCTTGCCAATTAAAAGCACTGCAAATTAGCCTGTAAACCAAAGAAAATTTACAAATTTACATAGTTGGCATGGTCTTATATAGCTGAATTATGTTGTGATGTTTTAACACTGAGAGCTTCTAGACTTTTTTTATGTCTTGCTCATTACTACCACATCATCTAAAATACAGTGACAAAGGTCTATTGGCTTCCACAAACACACTCCATCCTGACAATAGCGGCAGTCACTTCTGGCTCTGAAGGCTGTGATTATGGTGGTGTAAATCTATCTTCGTTCTATGTATTTCTGTAGCAACATCCCTAATGAGGGCTGGGCAGTTTCAGTGATTTGATGGAAAGTGAAAGAGATACAAGCTGCAGCAGCTCTGTGAAATTCTGGCATTATAAACCAGCAACTGCCTGGGCTTACTGGGCTGGTTGTATTGAGTTTGGTCTTCATTTGTGCTCTTTGAATAATGTAGGCTGTGTATATACCTGTATATTCAAGCACTCCCAGGTACTGTGTCAGATCTATTTTAAGAGATTCTCTGGCATACATTTTTTATGTATTGACTAGTTCTCCCCCAAACAAGTAGTTTTCAGGGACCATTCTCAGGAGAATGCTTTCATACAGCTGCCCTGTTTGGGAAGTTAAGGTGATTTTATTGGCGTAGAGATGGATTATTTCATGCCACTCGGCCTCAATGCCAAAGAAATTTCCTGACCACCTCTAATTTACTAGTGTAAGCATAGCCATAAAATAAATATCACTACAAACATGTACTTTCGTCCAATTTTCTAAGATTCTGCTAATTTCTAACAGTATTAATCTGGATGAACTCTGCTAACTTAATTAGACTGTATTACCAGAATGAAGTGGATCTGTAGCTGTTCTGCACTGAGCTGAATAAAGAGTTATGTGAAAATGGTACAAGTGTTAAAGTGGATTAAATGAAACTAAAATTGCACTGGTTACATGTGTCAAGTGGAGCTATCAATACAGTGTATTGGATAAGATCACCAAGGTAGCAGGAGGCAGGTAGTACAAAAGGACCAGTGAATTGTTAGCAGAATTTTCTAAAAGACCGGGAGGGGTCAGATGGTTATATTTAGCTCATTTTTTCAGAGCTATTATTAATGATATGCAGATTATTATAATTTTTCCATCCTGTTAATAAGTACCCAGACAATGGATATATATAAGAAACACTCAGGTTTATAATTTCCCATTTAAGGTCAATTCCCACAAATATATCCTGAAAATAAATACATTTTTAATGAAACAAGTTGTTTTAACAGATATTTATGTATAATTTAATAGGTGCAACAATAAAAAATCTGCCATATTTAGAACACATTCAATGTCAGTGTGTGCTGAAGTTTTTCAAGTAATTTGTGCAAATGGGTCCTTATCACCTACAATTTTCAGCCACTACTGGACATTTTACACACTCATCAAAATTTCCAAAATAACTTTATCTTCAAAAGGTATTATTCCCCTTTAACACCTTCTGTCTATGTATATCTCTGCTGTCTTACCTAGAAAAAGAATGAAAGATTGAACAGATCTGCATTTTCAGTCGGTGGTTTAGGATGAAGATACAATACAAACTGATATTTCTTTATTAGCCTTGAATCCAAATTTACACAGTTGCTCATGATGGAATAACAGTAAATACAGTTCCTTCAAGTAGCACAAAGTAAGAATTCAGAATCTCACTCCAGAAAATCAAAAGGGAACAAAAATAGCCTTATCTGGAACCGGAAAACAGCCACAGATCTGCTGCAGAATATGCTGATTATCCAAGCCCTGTAGCTNAAAAAAAAAAAAAAAAAAAAAAAAAAAAAAAAAAAAAAAAAAAAAAAAAAAAAAGAAAAGAGGATCCAGAAATGTGAAGGAATTTAGGTTTTTAATAAACACTCAAAATAAAAAGAGGACAAGAGCAACCTTTTGAATAATATTCCATAATATGGTGTCCTATTTAGAAGTTTAATTCCCTTTCCAAAGCCTGCTATGTTAATAAATAGCTATAGATTTTTTTTTTTTTTTAAAAGGGGAAAAAAGTGCCTATTTGCAGAACAGCATCTCTCTTTTTTTTAATCCCTAAAGAAAGGAGAAAATACTTTATTCCATTGAGAAGTTGCCATGGCAACATGGATATCCATGAATACATGCTGAAATTCTTGCTTTTGCCTTACTTTTTCTTCAACATGCTGCTGTCATCACTTAGCTGAATGAATTATCCGTCTACATTTTTCCCATCTTTATCTTCTAAGTGAAACTTCTGATTCCTGCCTCTGTTTTTGCCAGCAAGGCTATCAGGAATCTTTAGTGTTTTTAGTTGTTTGCTTGGCTCATGTTTTAGGGTAGGTGTGAAGGATTTTCTCGTGTTTTCAGTTACTTGTTTGTGACGATTCAAGCATTACATTCAGAATCAGGATGGCATGAAGCCTACTAATGCTTTACTAATTGTTGTAATTCTACATTGACTTAACGAAAAGCTATATGGGAGATGGAGATCTTCCATGACATTTTGAGAGTTTTGTATTTTAGTGCCCATTTCTATAATTATTCAAGACAACGGATTTGCTGAAAAAAATAATAGTCACGCCTCACTTAGGTGAAATTCTGCTCTACTCCACACCAGAACTAATTTAGAGACATAACTGAAGTCAGTGGAGTTACAAATGCATAAAAAGCCTTCTGCAAATAAAAGCAGAATCTTTCTACTGGTAGTTAGCATTAAAATTTGGAAATCCCCACAGTGCGCTAGACAGACAATGAAGAAAATAAAGCAGGAGAATGTAAGTGCTGTTTTAGTCTTGTAATTGTGGCAAGCAGGTTATACCACCAACTTTAGTCCCCTGTATTTTGTCTCTCCTAAAAGAAGAGTGACTGGAGAGAAGCAATTGCATAACGTGAAGAGCTGTCTGCTCTCACATGTGCTGGTGTAAGCCTGCAGCCAGTTCTTTGTTGCAAGCACCAAGAATTTCCCTCAGCACTTCATTCTGTGTCACTTACACAAATGCAAAGCTGCTGAAAAAGAGAAACAAGTTACACGAATAGAAAACTAATATAATGCTCCTGAACTAATGATGATGGTACTTTAGAATCATTACCTGAAAATATGACTTCGTAAGAAATATAAAATCTAGCTACTCAGACATATTTAATTCTAAGCATAGTTTATCAGGGAGCTGTATTTTTAGCTGGATAGTCTGAGATCATTTGGAGCAGTATTTTCTGTGCACCTTTAAACACTGTAAGAAATTTTCAAAAATACAAACACCGAAAGCCAACAGTTCTGATTCTTAAATCAGTCAAAGACTTACATGCATCTGCTTGTGGATGTCTGCGTATCTCGTGAACTCAATTATTTTATATTGCAGCTTAATACATTTTGGTGCCAGCTACAGGCAGATAAATTGAAACAAACGAATGAAAACACCAGTAGCCCAAATGGTAACTGTAAAATTTGACTCTATCAAGACTGGTCTCCTAATGATATGCTTACATGGATTGTACATTTGAAACATGTTTTATGACAGAGATGATTCTCCCTATGCTGCATCTCAGTACCACAGCCTGAGGGAATCAGGATCTGTGCACAGCAGGAGCAGCCACTCCGGTATCCTCAGCCTCGTTGTGTCACTGTAACCTCAAAGTGATACCGCTTCTTCCACGGGATCACGAGTGGGTGACAGCTGAGATGTTGCTGGGAAGTCCTCGAGTACACAGCCCTGCTTTCTCAGAAGTCATGCAGTGTAAAGATAAACATCTTCAGAAGTGTATAAATTAATAGCTAAGGAATTTCATTAAAAATTGGGTTTTGTTCATAATTCACCAGAAAATGAAGCCTATCTGTAGAGAGATGTGTCTTAGTGAATTTGCGGTAAACATGGAGACAAGCAACACTAACAATGCAACAGCATAGAGACAGCCCGAGAGCAGAAATATTTCAGCAGTAATTGATAACAGAGCTTCCTACTGCATTCCAGCACCATTTTAAGGTCCTGAATGGGGTGTATGTTACCCCCCAGTTCTGGGCTGCCTCTGAGCAAAGAGATGAAACTCAGCCAGCTTTTACTGAAGGCTGAGAAAATACCTTGAAGGCTCTGGGTTTGTTTCAGAGCTGTCACTTCGTGTTTGTCTCATTCTCTTTTAGCTTGAGTTTCACAGCTCCTCCAGTTAATGCATACACAGAAAGATAATTAATGACCTTATCCTTGCTCAAAGATGTTTCTCAGGAGTTCTTTGAAGCTTTGCTTTCCAAATTTTCTTCTTTTTATTCAGTCTTCCACCTATTTTACCTTTCCTGCTAATATTCAGGAATACATGAAGAACCAGGTATAAATATACACAACTTCTTAAAAACTTTTTGGTCTGCTATAGATAGAGCACCTTTTAAATTCTGCCTATAAAAGTAAGCTCCCAAAGTACGGTTTGTTCTGTGGCAGGTTTGGGGATTTCCTTGAATTATCTCAGTTTGTTGAGTGAATGGCTCTGGATGCTACTTAATTAGGATCAGATTATGTCAAGCCCAAATGCAGCCAAAAAAAGTAAAAATCAAACCTCTTTACAATTCCCAAATGTTTTAAAATCTAGTGTGAGGGCTTCACTTTAATGCTTTTCCCAAGCAAGGATGTGAGAATAATTGGAGAAAGACAGAGAAAGGCAACGAAGCAGTACAAAATCTCTTTTGGCCACATAGTGGGACACAAGGCTCCAGTTCAGGAGTCCGGACTTCATGTACGACAAACGGAGACACAGGGATGGGTCAAGGAGCCAGGAAGTTCCCACATGACCCCCTTGGGAGAGCTGGCATGGGCAACACAGAGAAGCAAGGCATGTGGTTTCCCTGGCTGTAGTCTGAAGTGGTTCTTTTAGGCTATTTTAACCTGGAAAATAACACTGTGAAAACATGCTGATATAGGTTCCGGATGGGGGTGGGCTCCTGCTCAGTGGGGACAGAAGAGGAGCAGAGCAAGGGACCAGGTCTAAAGGGAGCAGAGGTGAGGATTAACTCTTTGAGTGGCTGTACTTCCCCAGCAAACCAAGGAACTTCAGATCACTTCGCTGGTGAGCATCTATTTCAAAGGATACAAAAGCACCTCTGTCCAAGTGTTTAGGCATATATTACCTCTATTGCATGCCCCTGTGAGTACAGATTCAATAAGACCAAAGCAATCACAAAGAATTTGTCACCAAAACCCCCAAGTTTTGCATTTTAAAATAGCAGACAAATGACTGAAGACTCTTGCAATGCAATTCACTTTATTTAGGTGCAGGGGCTGGTCTGTGCAAGCAGTTGCGAACTAAAAGACAAAAGGCTTTTCCAATTGTGAAAAGGTGTGAGACAGCAGCAACGCTTCTGCACACTTACAGTCTGTTTTCTAAGAAATGATACAAAGAGCTGTGCTAAAGATCTCAACTGCAGTGCACGGAGGGATTTATTTTTTGCTGGGTGCTATGTAGTCTAGGAACGATGCTGTGTATTCTGGACTGCCATCTACCGGCAGTTGCTCTGCTAACATTAATACTTACATAAGCTTTTCCTCGGAGTATCTTCCTGACAGTTTCCCTGGAGCCAGTGAATTTACAGATGCAGGAAAGCAGGCACTGGGTGCATTTTGAATATGAAGCTTTGTCCAGGGTGAATTGAGAAATTTGCTCAGGACTGTTCTGAAAAGAAAACAAAACATCACGTGTTGAAACAGCATGCTCCTAGTAGAAAGTCCTCCTGTTTAATGAAAAGAAGGCAATGATGTGACCTATTTTGAGTGTGTTTTATGAAGATTACATCCAGAAAGAAGAATTTAACTGGCCTGTGTTCTGTTACCATTTACACATCACATGACTGATAAAACAGCAAATTATAGTTTCAGGATAGACCCGTAATTTATATTACCTAAGTTACACCTTTTTGGAAAGGCATCTTGGCTAATTTTATAGCCAGACTTTAATTTCTATCTCAGAACAAATAGCAGCAGAAGGTCACAGGTAGCATTTTCATCCCTGCCCCTTATGCCGGCATGTCTTGACCACGAGTTACCAGATACCATCTGGCTTCTTTTTAGAATGAATTCTGTTAGTCAGACAGTAAACGGGGGCTACACTGAGACATAACTAGAAAAAACAAATAGTACTCTAACCATTTATAAGTCTCACAACATTAATAGTTGTATTGAATGCCACCAAAATAGATAAACATAGCAAAGGGGAAATGTTTCTTTATTGAGATATATTTGAGCTCACGCTTGAAGACTTCCTGTGTGGATATCTGAAAAGCCGGTTCTGAAGGCAGCACGTGCTTCATCTTTAGGACCAAACAGGGCTATATCCCCAGGGCAACGTGGAGAGGATGAAAAGATAAGAGAGGACAGAGCAGGGAAACCAAAAGAAGACATGGACCTAGAGAAGGTTCATAGGAAACAGAGCTAAACAGAAAATCCACATGTATGTGTTTTCTAAGCCAAGTGCCAACTGAGAAATGGGTCTTCTTACCTGATGCACTTCCAGGGACATAGGACTGTGCATTTTTAGGCAAATAAATTACTAAAGCTTCTCCCTCAGCCTGAATCATCCCTCTTTTTTCCTTCTAATGGGAATAAACTCTCTCACTAATACAAAACAATCATAAAAACAGCACTGCAGCTACCCTTTGTGTTTAAACCTGTAGGTCTCTCCCTGTCACTACCTCTCCTGTCTCAACGAGGATTCTTAAAAGCAACTTCTTAGAGGCACAGTCCTGACCTTCGTCCTTCTTAGAGGCACAATCCCGACCCACTCAGTGAGCTTCTGGGGGAAAAGTGCACATGAAACTCTCTGCTGGACGACTACATCCAGCCTCCAAGGGCACCTTGATAGTTTAATAGGCTAGGGCAGATTGCAGCTAATAGAACAGTCTCTAAGGATAAATTTATTTGATAAGCTTTCTTATCTCCTCAAAACAAAAGAATAATTTATTCATGAGACTCATATTAATAGGAAATTTATCATTTAAGAACTCTGGATTCTTAAGAAATCTAGGTTATATCACCAACTCTGTCACACATTTTCTGTGAATTTATGGTCAAATCGCTTAGAAAAGGATTCATCTCGTCTCCTTCCACTCGTTCAAAAGTTAGTTAAGCAGCAAAGTAACTTGCCTTTGGCTCTGTCTTTAGGCACTTCAGAGGCACATCCGTGCCTCCAGGGTGCAATTCATTCCATCCTAATGCAGAAGCACAGCATTAAGTTGAACACTCTTAATTTTGTTTCCCTTGCTAACTGCAGTCTGTAGACAGTTTCTGCATTGATTTTTTTACAAATTTTCTTTCATTAATTATGTCAATGGAGAGAGTTAGGCACCCCCGGAGGTAAGTACATTTCACCTACCTGACATCTGGCTTAGGAGGGCTGAATCACACTCAGGAGATACCTCTCTCTCTATCGACTGCAGAGGTTGTCCTAAAGTGTTGCTTCAGTCTGGCAATTTATACACAGCAAGTGCTGGTGAAATGAATTTCACACTCACTTCCTTCATTAGATAGAATTCTATGTTCTTCCATTCCATTCACAGTAGAGATTATTGTTTTCACTTACCTTGTCATCCATTCTTTTGGTCCACGAAACACAAATATGTCTCCAGGATGAAAGAAATCTGGAGGTTTCAGTGTTATGTGTTTTCTTCTGTGATGCCTCACACAATAGCGGGACCTGTTCCTTCTCTACACAATGTTCTCATTAACCATGTTGATTACCTGAACTAGCCACAGTGTATTTTGAAGGGCCCTCTGGTGGCTTGGAGTTGTATCTATTACGGTGNCAAAAAAACCCACCACAACAACAATAAGCAGTTTTGGTTCAGAGCCTCAACCTCACCTGAAAGGGATACAAGACAACTTCTGGAAGTTTTGAGCCACTTTTGCTCTGTCTTGTTTTCGTAGATCCATCAGCTGTACCACTATACACACACACCAAACCCTCTACTCTCATCTACTGGTCATTGTGTCATTATATTTCTCTCCATCCTCTATCCTGACTACAAAGTAGAAATACAAGTTACCGCTTGTACTAACTCCCTGTAGGTTTACTGTACCAGAATATGAAAAAAATTCTCGCTCTTATTCTAATCACTTCTCTGGCCAAGCAGGGGATTCAGTGAGACCTACTATAGAAGCTCATGATCATCAAAGCACCCACGTCTTTAGGCAACAAATAAGTTATTGTGGCCTAAAAAGATACTGAGCAGCACCTTAGTGACGCAGTCTGTGTGGGCACTTTTAATCCATGGCAAATGTGAAGGAGTTTGACTCAGCCAAAATTAGCTTGAACTACCTTGCTCTTTCAGGAATCTCAAACTGGACTGGCAGCTTCTATAGCTCATCCGACAAGTAATGACTTGTTATGCCATGGTAGCCGGGCTTTGGCTGTGAGTCCAGAACATTTATATAAATGATCCTGGTTTCTGACAGTATTTAACATCTGTCTGTTTAAGGTCCTTTCCCAGTATGTTTCACTACGGTATCTCAGCTTGTGATATGATGTTCATCCCCACAACATTCCTCTGAAGTAAAGCAGTGCCATTTCCCATTTTGTACAGGTAGCATCCTCAAGACATGCCTAAACTAAATGCCCATTTAGTATGACAAAGCACAGACAGATATTTTCAGAATAAAAGATTTTTTTTTTTTATATTCCGAGTCAACAATTCCCCCTTTTACTGTGTGGTGAGAAAAATCGGTGATTATGGCTGTGTTCAGCAGTCTGCTGAAGCTGAAAAACCTCCATTTAGCAACCGCAGCAGCAGATTTAACTCCATTTGTGTCCTGCTGCACTGGTAGGTGACACTGAATTTAGCCTCAGTGAGTTTTCAAGGACATAAATGAGAACTGATGCTTTAGTCGACATGGGTAGTTTCAGATACAGACTAGTGTACTATTTCAAAATATGTACTGTAATAGAGAGGTGTCTTCTGCAAAATAACCCAGGTTATATTAAAATCACACATAGAAAATTTTAAAATTAAAGTATCATTTTGTAACAAACATATTACATTGTACATTTTCTTTGCCCCTTAAAAAAACAATTGAACTACCTCTTTTGTTAATAACTGCAACTCTGCTAACAGAAAGTGTTTTTTACAGGTAATTTGTACTCGATCTGAAGAGTACAACAGCCAACAGACTTTATGCAATGCCACAAGTGAAGGGCCTATACTGCGAAATCCTGGGAACAATGATAAATCAAGGACCCCAAGGCTCCCATCTTCAGCTGAAGTTGAATTTTGCCTATCACTGACTCAGTATGAATCTGAACCCATGGATAAAATGGCAAACTACAGTTTTCGAAATACTTTGGAAGGTAATATGTTTTATTCTATTATGCTGTTTCCATCTGTAAACTGATCCTCTCTGGGGTTAGAGTCCTTCAGTTCTGGGCAGTTTGAGATAATCTCACCAAACACCACTGGAGAAAAAGAAAAAAAGAAAAAAAAAAAGTTATACTTTCTTCTGGAATAGCAACAGACAGAAAGAACCACATTAAAGGTATTTTATAAGAAAATAGAAACTGTAGACTAGATCAGACCATAAATCCATTTATTAGGAGACATTTTGTTTGCTGTTATAGTCAGTGCCAGCAGATAAATGTAGCACTGCATAAAAAGAAATCATCTAATAATCTACTCAAACATGATCATAACCACATCCCTGTGGGTTACAGGTTTGCCCTGGAATCCACTGTCTCCCAGAGGCCAGGATAAACAGCAAAGGAGAAAGAGGATGCTGCCAGACGGCACATTATGTCTACAGGCCTACTGTGAACTCAATAGCAGTCTTCCCAAAATCTAAAGAGCAGGGACTAAGTTATACCTCAAAAGTGACCCTTAGTATCTTTTCCAAAAGGATTTTGTTATTTATATTAATTACCTGACTATCCAACTTGTTTTGAATCTTCCGAATTTGATAATAAGCAAGGGGTCTTTGCTAAAAGGAATAGTTATTATTAATTATCTATCTACCCAGTCTCTTTTGAATATTATTGAATTGCTAATAAACAAGGATAGCACATTATGTATTTAGCAATAAATATTGTTGCAGTAACACGTAACAGCTGAATCAAATGGGATGTACTTTAATTGATGTCTCCCAAGATTTTTTGCTTGCATGGAACTTTGCAAGGGCTGAAACAATGCAGTACAGGAATTGATGTGAGGATAAGAAACTAAAGCTGTTAATATGCTCAGTATTCCTCTTAATGCAGTGTAGAATGCCATAAAGCGTTCACTAGGAGGGGGAAAAAAAAAAAAAAAAAGGTGGAATTACTCTGCTGAAGCCGATAAAGAATCCAGACATTAACTGACTTGAGACATTGACTCAGAGAGGTGGTGGATGCCCTATCCCTGGACACATCCCAGGCCAGGCTGGATAGGGCTCTGAGCAACCTGATCTGGTGAAGATGTCCCTGCTCATGGCAGGGGTGGCACTGGATGAGCTTTGAATGTCCCTTCCAACCCAAACTGTTCTATGATTCTATGACTCCCACTCTGGACACAGCTATGCTTTCTACCTTTGAAAATAGGAAACACATCAAGTATGGGAAAGAACAAAGTGACTTAACTGAGTAGAAGTTTGCTCACATTCTTCTCCATAGAGTAAGTGAATAGATGCAAAGGATGGAATTGGAAGAGTAGATAAAAGGGAACAGAAGTAAACAAGTCATGAAATAATAAGGGTCTACCATGACACGGCTTGTATTGTAAACAAAAACAAAGGCACAGTCTGAGGAAGGTATACAGTCACATATGGGTTTACTGTGAAGCAGAGTCAAAGCCAACCGCTCATTTACAAAACCTAGATTTCAGTATCATGACTGCTCATTAAGTAACAATAATCCACTGAGTACTCGGAGAGAAAGGGCAAAACCCGCTTTTTGTCAATGCTAGGTCTAAACCCACAGCTACACAGAGTCATAGATCAAGTATAACAATTTGATACAAATGGATACATTTTCTCACCGAAAATAACAGTAGCTATTTGAAAAAAAGGTAACAACACAGATATTTGACGTAATTTCACAACGATCAGGACGGCACCTGTGGTTCTCAAAAAGCCTGGAAGAAGTTATTTTAACTCTAAAATCAGAATCAGTTTTTGTTTGATTAACCTATGAAAATCTACATTCCTGTCTCTTTGTCACATTAATTTCATGGCTAGCAAGCACAGTCACGGCTGGTGTTTCTTAATAACATAGTGTTGTCTGCCAATCGCACTTGAAGAGGGTCAAGCTTTAATCTGAATAATGGCAATGTAACTGCATCTGAAAGTAGCTCTTCTGGATCAAATTTTGCTCCAAGTGAGTTCTTTTGTTCTCTATAACAATTCTTCAGAAGCTGAAGACTGTTCATCTTGCACCCAACTGAGGTTATGAAGATTCAGCCCATCACTGTGGTCATTTGGAGCCCTACAAATGCTACACAAGGCATGTCACATTTGCCACCAATAGATTCTAATGGATTTCATGTGATTTAGATAGTTCTTCCAATAGACTGTGGGAAAAATTAAATGTTCTTGAGGATATAAGCAAGTCAGATATTATTCAGAAGCCATACAGCTTAGGTAGCTACAGAAGCAGCATATATTATCTTGGTCATAGTGTTGCATGGCTTCTGGACACATCCAGTTAGCTAAACACAGGGGCAGAGCACATCTGTTTTATCAGTCCATCCAGATGTGCCCTCCCTGACGTGCACCACAGCCCTTTCAGAGCATCCATAGGATCCCTCTTATGTGATTCTAAAAGGCAAGAAAAGAGACTGAGCAGTTCCTTTTCTCGTGGAAGTGAAGGTGGACCTTTACAAGTCCTAGGATCCGTGTAGAGGGATCCTGGGGATCTGTATCACAGTGAGGAAAAGCTCATTAGGGTAAGACTGAGGCAATGAATGTCCCCTCCTTAGAAGCTCTGTAGACAAAAACACAAAACAAAACAAGAAACAAACAAAACCCAGCAAATAAAAAAAAAAACAAAATAAAACCAAACACAAACAAACAAACAAACAAAACCCATCACCCACCTAACATTAGATCCTCTCTAGGGGAAATCCTGTTAAGAAAGCAACCATGTTTGCTCATAGTCCTACTCCCTGGGCAATTACCAGATCCTATACTGCTGTCTAACTTTTATAACCTAGCTAAAGGAGATCTACAGTATGCAGGAGCTGGTATGGAGGAGAGTAAAGGTCAACAGGGTGATGTTACCTTTCTTTTCATAAGAACATTTCATTAGAGCCAGAGATCACTAGACTGAAACTGTGTCCACAGCATTTCATGATAAGTGGCTTTTTTGGTGACGAGTCTGTCTAAATGTGAGCCAGATATAGTTCAGTAGGCATTTATTGATATTACTATGGAGATGGAGCTTATTCCATCATCCATAGTGTTATTCTGAGACATGGTTTTTCTTTTTTTTGTTTTTTTTCCTTGAGGATATTTTTATTTTTTAACCTGAATTATTTCTACACTAATCTTTATACCACAGGAACACAGATGTTTCTGTCAACTAATTTGTTTAGCTAACAAGACAGTGTACTGCAATGCAAAGTCAAGAATACATGGGTAATGTTGGAAAATATGACGGAAAGTTTTTAAAGCAGCCTTACTGTGCAATGGCATTCTTACAAACCTGTTAACACTCTATACTTCCTAACATTTACTTCTTCTTCTAAGCAAAAACTTCTGAATCCTTCTTTACTTGTTTACACAAGTTTGTGCGAATACACCTAAGGTCATATTCTAATCTCTTTTAGATCCAGAGTAAATCCAAAGTAAGTTCCTTGACTTTCCTGGGGTTACTCTAGATTTACAAAAGATGACCAGAACCAAACCAGTGACTGTAACGACGTGGCTTCTGATTCACACCAATGTGAGATTTACTCCTCAGTTTTAGTTCTCTAATGGAAAACAGCTGTGATCACTTAGAAGAATAAATCACATAGAAGAACTACTGGGCAAAATTTTATGCTCTTCCATGTTTTAATGTACTAGAATGAAAACAAAATCTTTTTATTATTTGAAGGGGTAGGTATTATATCAGCATCACTATGAGCAGATGCCAACAACACAGGCTGAATCTGTGCTTGACCAATAGAAAATGCTTCTATAGAGATCGAACTTATATCACTGAAGAGTAACCACCACAGTGATAAACAGCAATGATCAATATTATTCAATAAAGCAACATGCCCTGAGGCTGAGCCCCTCTCACTCTGGGACAGGCTAGTTTCTGCTTTGACTGAAAAGCAACATGTTAAAAGCAGTTTGCACATTTGTCCTTTAAGTGAAAGCAATTATTTTAAATAGGATTTTTTGAATAGTGGCTCTAACTGGGGAATACTGTTGGCTTCACTAGACACTACATGGACACAAGAAGACAACAGAAAGTCAGTCTCATTTATAAGCAGCAGGTGAGATCAGAAGTGGATTAGCTGACTGGAAATGAAATAGTTGGGTTTCTTCTTCATGCAGTTCAGTTTTTGTGTGACACCTTGAATACTGCCTCCTGAGAAAAAGAGATGGCTGAAAAATGTAGAATCTCTTTTTCTTTATGAGCAAATTCCACTTTTGTAATTATTTTATTCATGGAAACTTCAAATGAAAACCAGTGCCTCCCAAGTTTTGCACAAAGTGACAAAGTAACATTTAAAAAAATTCTAAAACTCTATATGCCTTTCATTATTCATTAATTAACTCATGACACATGGTATCAAGTCAAGCCATGTCATAGCATTCCACTGTCTATCACAATTATATATTGTTACTGCTGTTCTGTCATGAAATAATGGAATAAGACATCAAACATTTCAAAATGTAATTTCATTTTAATCGGACATTTTCCCTTTTTTCTGAAATGAGAATTTTTCATCTGGAAATTTTTTCTCAGTATTTTCACTGTGATCCACATAGCTAGTGAAAAATGATTTCTCAAAACAAAGTTTGCCAACAGAAAAATTCTAATTAAAAAAGTTTTAGCCCACAGCCAACATTTCTCAGTCTGCTCAAACTCTCAACCTCTGCACACCGAGGAAGGGCTATCAAGTTGCAGAGGGTCATTACCAGAGAACTAGAAAAACTGTTCAGCCCAGACCAGAGTGAAGCTCTGCAAAAGTCATTTTAAGAAAAAAAAAAACTAGATAGTGACATGGTCTAAATTAGATAGTCACAAATGTTCATTTACTACAGCCCTCTAGGCCAAATTCTGCAGATCTTGCAGCTACCTCACTCTAAAGAGATTACAGTGATAAAATAGTTTGATAAAATATGAAAGATTGAACCCTGAAGAATTTATTGTGAGATTGCCAGTGGCAGAAAAACTCCACAAACATAAGCCAGAATAACATCACTAACTTCAAAGACCAGAAAGGATATGGCTTTAAAGTTTTTATATCTGTATCTTCCTTCTTATTTTAAAGTAAATACTTAATCTGTCCTGACCTTCTCTGAAGTTATGAAATCCTTATTAAAGAAAAAATCATCCTCAGGGAGGCTGGGACTAAGTTCATCAGCCAGTTGGACTCAGACATAGGATCATAGAATAATTTTGGTTGGAAAAGACCTTTATGATTGTCAAGTCCAACTGTTAACGTAACACTGCCAAGTCCACCACTAAACCATGTCCCTAAGCATCACATCCATACATCTCTGAAATACCTCCAGAGATGGTGACTCCACCACTTCCATGGGCAGCCTGTTCCAATGATTGACAACCCTTTCCATGAAGAAATTTTTCCATATACTGAATCTAACCTTCCTCTGGTGCAACTTTAGACCATTTCCTCTTGTCAATTGGGAAAACAGACCAACTCCCACCTCACTAAAACCTCCTTTCAGGTAGCTGTAGACAGCGATAAGGTCTCCCCTCAGCCTCCTTTTCTCCAGGCTGAACAGCCACAGTTCTCTCTGCTGCTCCTCATCACACTTGTGCTCCAGACCCTTCCACGGCTTTGTTGCCCTTCTCTGAACCCTCTCCAGCACCTCAAGGTCTTCCTTGTGGTGAGTGGCCCAAAACTGAACACAGGCTTCAAGGTTCGACCTCATCAGTGCCCAGTACAGTGGGATGATCACTACCCTGGTCCTGCTGACCACACTATTCCTGATACAAGCCAGGATGCTGTCGGTCTTTTCGGCCACACCGGCACACTGTTGGTCTTTTGGGCACACACTGGCTCATGTTCAGCCAGCTGTCAATCAACACCCTCAGACCGTTTTCCACCAGGCACTTTCCAGACACTCTTCCCCAGCCTGTAGCGCTGCCTGGGGTTGTTGTGACCCAAGTGCAGGACCCAGCACTTGGCCTTGTTGAACCTCATACAATTGGCCTCAGCCCAATGATCCGGCTGGTCCAGGTCCCTCTGCAGAGCCTTCCTACCCTTGAGTAAATCAACACTTCCACCCAACTTGGTGTTGTCTGCAAACTTATTAAGGATGCACTCAATGCCCTCAACACACAACATTACAATGCAGAATTTGACGTTTAAAGTCCCTGCTGTCTTAAACACGGGTCTGTAAAGTTGTACATATTTAAAATTTGTTTTGTAATACAGTTTTTCAGTTAAAAAAAAGCAACACCTGCAAAACTGTTATGAATATGTCAGTGATGTTAGGGGTGCCACAGATGTCAAGCAGTCCACTAAAACAATCAGAGGAGATAGACTTGTTGAGGTGGTTCCTTTATTCCTGTAGCACTGAAGGCTGCTAATGTTCTCTGAGCTCAGCACTCCCTGTGCTCATTGTACTCACAGCTCTTAGTCAGTGGCAAATGAGCAACTGAAGAAAACACTACCTGCTTTCAAAATATAAAGCTTTGCACTTGAGTGATTGTACATGGGCTTCTGTGATCCCCTTTATCAGATTGTAAAATTCACAATTAATATAATTCAATACTCCATTATAATCCTAAAAACTGTCAAGCAGCCTTAATTTTGAGAGGTATCTTTAGCTCCTCCTATAGAAAACTTTGGGCTAAATGCCTATGTGATTTAATTTGGCTTGGCTCCAGTGAAACTACTTCAAATCCACTGAATTACTGTTGCTGATTTGCAGTGCTCTGAGCAGGAGCAGAATCAGGTTTACAATCTCTTGAAAATGTGATTTTTCTCTTGGTGAAATCACTGGTAGAACTTCCATTCACTTCAGTGGTGTATGCCCTGATGGCTATTTCTAATGCACCTTAATTAAATGAGGGTTTAAAAGGAAGTCTGATAACTACAGCTTCCTGTGCAGGCCCGATGATTTAACAGCTCACTGCCGTCAGGGACAGTTCTGCTTCTTTATGCAACCTCCTCTATCAAACAGCCAGGCGCTCTCCCTCCTTTTTTGGTACCAACACTGGTTTTCATCATATCCTTACATGAGGTACTGTACCTCAGTAGCCTGGAAAAAAGCTGACATCCCACACTCCAGGTTAGTTTAAATCAGTTCACAGAAGGACTGATGAGGGGCAGTTAATGCTTGGGAGAGGAAGGCACAGCATGGGGAAGGCAGGTGGAGGAAATGGAGCTCCCTTTTCTAGAGGTGGAGAGCTCTTATTTCAGCTCTTTGCGCTTATAGATCTCTAGCCTCGCATTTGCTGTAGAGGTGATGTAGATGTTGCAGCCACCTCACCAAAATTTCCTGAACTCTGCGAAACTCCTCATGTTTTCACATATTCTTTTTACTTGGCTCTACCCCTTTTCACAGTATGTCATCCTGAATAGCTGATTGTACTGAAGTATTTTTAAAAGCCTGAGAGAAAAGAATAAGACCCAGGCTAATAAAATAGAATGATCCCACATTGCGGTTTTATTCCTGCTAACTTCAGTATTTATATGAAGTTATCATAACTAGAAATCAGATATTAGAACTTCTCATGCGCATGGTTAAATATGAGGTCACCTTTGATACTGACTGAATGCACCTCAATTAGCTGGGAGCTGGAGGGTGGGGTTGCTAAAGCTGTCCCAGTTACAGTGCTTTTGATTATTAAGATAAATTACTTGCTTTCAGATGTTCCACAAAAAGTTGTCCAGAGCCAAAATGAGTATTCTGTATATTTTTTTTAATGAATGATTAGATCAAGTGTTTGCAGCCTATTAAGAAATGTTAAGAAGCATACAAACATCTGCCTAGATTCTGCATAAAGTTTATCTTGCCTTAAACATACTTATAATGCTGCTGAATATAAGTGAGTTGATTCAAAATTATATACAGATTGATATTTCCCAGTTAATATTCACAGAAATTTGCTACATCAACTGGTCTCAATGATCATGTGCTGTGGCCATCAGCAAAGAAGGCCAAAATTGTTGCCATCAGTTCCTGTGAGTTCTGGCCAGACTGTCAATGTACATCATTCTTCATAGTTAATATTTTACTCTGCTCTCCTGATTGGCAGCTAGGTAACGAAGCATTTACCATTAGGCAAATTTCAGTGAGCAAGATTTTCCCTTTGAGAACTCATTGCTGTTTATGTCACCATGCAGCATCTTCAGTAATCCTTGTCCACGTGTGATGTGCTGAAAACCTGCAGTTATCCGTAGGCATTAGCATGTTTCTCTTTCTCTCCTAAATCCAGACTCACTCCACCTGGAAGTCTTACACTTTTCATCATAAGCAAACTCTGCCTTCTCCAACTGTACAGATTATGTTTTCTACTCTGACTTCCCTTTAATTTCTCAATTTTTTTGCCATACTATTACAATTAGAAAGATGGATGGCTATTACATTGTATTGTTTCCTGATGCCACAACTACGATTTAATCCTTATTATAATTATCAGTGGGTTTATGCTAGATGCTTTTCCCTTGTTTGAAGTAACAGAAAAGGCAAAGCCCAATGAGGGAATTTAGTGACAAAGTGCAATCATTTCACACAGAAGATCAGAGTCCCAGAGGGGTCTAAAACTCAAGTTTCCAAGTTCACAGAATATGACTCTGCTCATAAGGCATCTCTAGCCACATCTCAATTAATACTTTGTGTGACTCACAGAGGAGCAAATCCAAAGAGCAAAATAGTTGGTGCTGAGGACCTGACTTCCATGTTATGCATGTGGGTTTTGACATGGGTTCTTTCACACTAGTTCCAGTTCAGTCCTGTGAACTGAATACCCACTGATGGTTGGTACATTTTAGATTTGCTCCAAAACTAATTCAGCTTGCAAAGTCAGAAATTGTCCCGTGATGTGACTCACAGCATAAAGCAGAAGGACTGTTCGGAGATTCACTTTAAAAGTATATTGCTGATCCTCTTTCAAATGCTAGTTCTTGGCCCCCAAAATATAAATAAAGCAAGTTTTCAAAATGTGTGAGGTATTTCCCAAAGAGAAGAGCTAAGAATTTTCTCCATCTTGCAGACCTGATGAACTGAAAAGATATTGGGAAAACACTGAGGATCAGCACAACAAACATACCATTCACAGTCCTTTCTTTTTATTATTATTAAGTTGTAAAGATGTTTTAATATGTCTCAATTATGCTTCCTTACCCCTTCCTCATCTTACAGCTTACAGAAGCTGTGAGAACAAGACATCTCCAGGAATCAAATCAAAGAGAGAGAGCGGAGAGGTTTTGCAGTGTGGGTTAAATAGTAAAACTAGCAATAGGTTAAGAAATAGACTGGGAGGACAAAGTATTTTTGTGCTTTTGTTCTTCTGGAAAATCCCAGAGATGGATCAGATGGTTGAGCTGACTTTTATTAGGAGTCCTTACAAATCAGGAGTAAGCTTTGTTGTCAGCAGACTGAGAAGGGCTACCAGCATCAGAGCTGAGGTATGGACAGGCTACCAAAATAAAAACTAATGGAGAGACTCATCTTCCAGTATTTCTTATTTTGAGGCTGGCTCTTGTGACCTCTTCTCAAAGCCCATATTTTAAGTGCCCTCTAATATAACAGAAACCCACAGACTCTCATCCTGCAAGTCTGACTGTGAAAGATTATTGATTATTTACCAAATCTTTTTTTAAAGATTACAGCTTGTATTGTGTTGGCTCCTATCAATAAAATGTGTTCTATAGTGACAAACAATATAAAGTGACTGATTATATAATGAGATATAATAGCCTGTTTTTTCTTAGGAACGTATAAATACAGAAATCAAAAATGAAAATAAAGTGAATACATTTTCTTAACATGAATAAATGTACACACATAAATGTTTGCAGGGATTATGCTGTCTTTTAACAGCCAAACACAATGGACAAAGAAATTTTAAAATATAGAGCAATTAAGCAGTACATTTGCTGACATGCATTATTAGCTACATGGCAGGAGTTTTAATTTAGCTTATTCTAATTTCATCTTTGCTATGCCTCTGAAATATATTATCAGTCCTTTACATGTTTTCTGAAGCCCTTGTCCAAAAAGCTGAACGTAAATGAAGCGAAAGTAGGTACTTTGATCTTTGGTCTTACTGGAAAAAGAATGAAACGCATTGTCACATCAGCATGTGATTTCCTCTTGAATACACAGGCTTTGCTGATCCACGGACTGCAATATCAAACATATCTCAAAGCGGTTTGCATAATGCACTTCACATCTACATGAATGGCTCCATGTCCCAAGTACAAGGTTCTGCAAATGATCCTGTCTTTGTACTACACCATGCATTTGTTGACAAGTGAGTTTAATTCTTCTTAGTAAACCTAATTTATTTTGTGTTTTTACAGTGTGCTTTTCACCTACATTTCAAAACTACAAATATTTTACATGTCTTTACATGCACGGCATTTTCAGACATGTACAATTGAGCTCTGCTCTTATTTGAGAACAAGAGTTTTTCCTAACCTGTCTGTATGTTCACTGAATTAAACATAATTTGAGAAGTTGACAAATGCATTCAGCTTTTATTACCAAGGTAAAAATAGTTCTTCAGTGATGTCACAATGATTAATATATATGGATGTGCATGTCAGGAAGTTTGGACCAAAAATGTGTGACTCATTTTCACACGACAATAATCATTTGGAGCAATTCCTTTACATTCTAAATGTCAGTGCTGTTTTAATTTCTATTCCATAAGGAGGATCTGAGTGTGTTATTCATCAATAAAGAAGCAAAAAATCTGTATTTCAGTGTAACAAACAAAATTGTGACTGTCTTTTGATGAAAGAGAAGAGTACAGCTGTGCAGACTGAAAGGAAAGCAAACAGAAGGATATCATGTTTATTAATAAGAAAGGGTAAGAGAACACAGTTTTGCAAGACGAGAGTGAAATTGCTGTGTTAAGAACAGCATGACCAAGACCTTAAAAATTTCTGTATCACTATAATATATGCAAATGGCTACAAACAATCTACTGTAAACTGCATTACACTAAATTGTGATGACTAAAGAGCTATAAAAAAGAAAGTTAGATAAGCAAAGGACTGTAAAATCACACAAACACCACTTGTTCTGGAGCAGTTATATTTTCTTACCCATTTTTCCTCTATGTTCCCACATGTACTGACCATGACTTGGCTACTGCAATGCTTAGAACAAAAGAGCTATCGCTCCTGACAAACTTCTGGGACTTTTTCATAAGCACTCAGAAACCTACTGACTGAGGCCTTGCCTGCACACAGCAAGGTGCTTATTAAGATGAAAACCAAAATGTTTTCTTTATTGTATTTAGCATTCTGGAGGTGTCAGTTTTGTAATTCTTCTCTGTGAAAAGCTTTTTTTCAGAACATTTTGAAAGTTGGACAGTGTACCTTAGCTGTGATTTAGCATCTCAACCCACTGACTGCTTGACAGGATGGATGTACAAGGATTTCAGGTGTGGTTACAAATTTTGAGTTTGGCACCTGGAAATTAACTTTCCAACATCTATGCTATTAAAAAATGGATCATTTGAAAATTCAGAGAAAAAGAACACAGAAGAGAAAGCATTATGCTCTGCAATATCAAAAGAATCGTTTTCCTTAGACACTCACATTTGTATACGACCCACGCATCTCTTAGCTCCCACTCATTGCAGGGCTTAAGTAGCACCTTGGTGTCCATGCTGACCCCTCCCACAGAGGCATTTCAGTCATAGGCATTATGAGCCCCTGGAAATACTTTTCGTAGCTGTAGCTGTTATCCCTTTTAGAAGGTAAAATTAATTACAAAAGATAACAGCATTAAAACCTACTAGTGTTGAGGGAGTAAATCACTGCACAGGCACTGTGGGGGCAAAACAGATATCCATGATGCAATCTCATCCCATCTGCGGCAGAAAGAATATTACAAGTGCTCTGCAGCTGCTGTGTATATGGGCTTTGGTACACATGGATGTAAAAACTGATAATAATGCTGCCTTTTGTATAAGTGACAGAAATGCATTAACATGATTAGGGTTACTTAGCAGCCTTATCCATGACAGATTAATCATGCTTTTAGTTATAATTAATAAGTAGGTGACTGATAGGTACGTACAGTACCTTTAAAAAAACCCTCTTCCTCCCCTACATAGGCTTAAAATCTGAAGGGCTGTGAAGAAGTTCTTTTCTGAGAGGCAAGCAAGAATACAAAGAACAGAGTAAATGGGCGAAACAGTCTCCACAGCTGCAGAAGCACTTTTTTGGACCTTATCAACTGTTCTCTTTCGGGCAGAACACTTTTGAGCTGATTGCTGTCACTGCCTTGGGCCATTGGCCTTTTGTTAACTTTTTGACTAAATATTCTGCCAAGGAAAGCATTTCTTCCAGGCCTTGGTGAGGACATGGAGAGTTGTGAGATGGGGATTTACTGGTAAAAGGTGTAAAAAGACTGGACACCAGCAACCACAGGTTTGCTGGGTCTTGCAAAGGCAGGGAGCAGCTCTGTGTCAAGAAATCAAGAGTGGGTACATTTCAAGCATCCATGTAGGACCCAGAAGAGGGATTCCTCCCTCCACTGCAAACTCCTTGAGTGAAACTGAGCATGTAGTTTGCTGTCCCAAACTCACATATCCTGTAGATGTGTTTCCTTCCCCTTGATTTCAACAAGAGGTGCTGAAAGACTTTTGAGGAGCTGTTGATCTGAGCTTCAGCTAACCCATCTGTAAAGTGGGTGATATTAGATGCCTACACAACAGGGACGCTGTCAGGGTAAATGCATTAACGACTGTGAAATGCTCAGTTATGACCATAATAGGAGTGATAGAAGTAAGGCAATAGATCATTGGAACTCATTTTACATAGAAACATATGGTACAGAGGAGGATAAACAAGTGTATACGGAGTCTGTTGACAGGTGTGAGCCAAATGTTAGGAGCTGCTTTCCAAACTGAGCAACAGTCAGCCTCCCATCTGCTATTCCCCTGCCTTTCTTACCCAGGCCTGATGCACAAAATGAGGGAAGGATGGACTGAGCAGAGGTGTAGTTGATATCTCTCAGGTGAAAAGCAAAGAATTTGCTTACAAACTTTTTCCTTTTTTTTTTTCTTTTTTTGGGAGGATATTCTCTTTCAGTAGTACCGAAGTATGAAAGCACCCAGGCAACATCTTTCTTAAGAATGATAAATCAGGCTCCTCACCCTCTTGTTTGCTACGTAGAAGACGTAGGGATAAAACCTCAGTATTTGGTAAAAGCAGCTGACCACCCTGAAAATTATTAATTGTTAATTGAATAGCTAAAAAAAAAAAAAAAAAAAAAAAAAAAAAAAAAAAAAAAAAAAAAAAAAAAAAAAAAAAAATAAAAAAAAAAAAAAAAAAAAAAAAAAAAAAACAAAAAAAAAAAAGCAACAAAATATACATTCCGCAAAAATGACAGCTTTTTTAGCTCTCTGAAGCATTTCTCTTAATTGCAAATCTCTGCTATTCAGATATGCTCTACAGTCAGCACAAGGGAATAACAAGGGAGGAGTCAACCCACTCAAGCTGGAAGGAGCAGCTGCAGAAGCAGTGAAAACAAGGACCCACAGTCCCACTTGAGCTCACTAGGGTGTTTTATTTGCTCTGAAAAGGAACTCTTTCCTCTGTGCTGACTCTTTCAAACCCTCCATCCCTATAGCCACATAGTATCTTCTCCTGTTCTCTGCACACTTGTCTTTTAAATATTTCTTCCATCTTTCTTCTCATTTGTTCAGTACCTCCCCTCTCCTTGCCTACCACACCCTGCCCTAGCAGTTCCCCTTGTAAATCTCAAGAAAAATTAAATAACAATGGGGAAAATAAGTTGCCATTCAAGATCTTCGTAATACTTTATCCCTATACAGCAGTTAATGCAATAAGGACCCCAGTTTTACCTTCTTTGTAAGTTCTGCAGTAACTGAGAGGGTTTATTAAATAACACAGATGACTTTCAAAGGCCCCTATTTTACAACAAGCAATTTAGAACTGATTTTCTAAAGAAACACAACAAGGTGTAGGCTTTCAGTCGCTTGCACCTCTAAAGTCCAGTCTAGTTAGACTGTTTGTACAGCTAGGCCTGGATTGTCAGCTCTAGTGGTTCTGCTACTACAGGACCTTTTTCTCCAGCTTTCATGAGTAACCACACAGCTCAGAATACTGCTGCAACCATCATTGCATTAACCTAATGCTCTGCCCAGGTGTTCCTCTCTGTTCATACCCTTCTACCATTTCTTTGCCCTCTGTCACTTCAGATGAACTGCTGATCTCTATTTTCAAGGCCCTCCACTGCTCAGCTCCAAATCATCCTTTATCCATTGCTAAGGAATTCACTCACCCCTCCAATAAGTTTGTGATATTAGTCTCTGTTGTACATCTGTTTGGCATTCAGATGAGTCCCTCCATATTCCTCCTCATCGGGATTTGTTCACCCTACACATAGATTCAGTCACTGTAATTGCCTTAGACATGACACTTGCAAAAAGGCTCAGACATTGGTAAGCTGAAACCTTTGCTTAGTGGGTGGACTGCTGCGGTCCCACTGCGTGGTTGCCTGGTTCTCCTCACATCTGTTTGTTTCCATCTGTTGGCCCTTGTCCTATGTGTAAATTATAAGCTCTGTCATTAAGGGACTGTCTAATTGCCATGGTCTGTGCAATGTCTGACAAATTCTTAGCCTCTGACCACGACTCTCAGGTATCAAAGCAACGTGAGCAATAGGAGATAGCAATTTCTTCATTTATAATTATATGAAATGGTAACGACAAGGGACTGTTGGACATCCCGATGCTGATCTTGTTGCTTCAGTTACTCTTTTGCTTGCTGTCACACAGGACTAATATCTTGCATCAAAACCACAAAACATGTTGGGGGGGTGTATGTGTATTCGTGTGTGCGCACACACACTCTGCCAAAAGTAATGCAAGTCAAGCACAAGGTCACATAAAGGAATGAAGACACTCTCATTTACAGCCACATACGTGCATGCACACTTCCAAGCAGGTGCAGAAGAAACTGTCCTATGCATCACCTTCAGAGCCCAGTGAAAATGTCACTAATTCTGTCTGATCAAGGCAAACATCTCCATGCTGCTCAGCAACATCAGCTGCCTTAGACTCCTCTGAAGGATGCTAAAATGACCCCTTCTGCCTCAGCAGCAGGCTGGAGCTGGGACCTTAAGGAAATGCCAGGCTCTGGCTTATCTGGGGATCTAATAATAAAATGTTCGTTATCGTATTGTTTATCAGTAAAATGCCAAACTGAAAAGAATGTACGGGGCAATTTGTTCAAAAGTATATTAGAGCCCAAAATCTACACATCCTGAGTTTCATGCCAGCAACACCGCATTCCCTACACCAACGTTATGGACACTTTCAGTCCCTGTGGACTCAATATACTCACCTTCATGACAGTCCCTCTCCTTCCACACAAGAATAAATAAATAACTAACTAACTAAATAAATAGCATTATGTTAAAAGTTATTTTCTTGGAAAATACTTTAACAACAGGAAATAAGATCTTCACTCCCAGGAGATGTCAAAATAAAAGCTTCTTATTTTTACTCTGTTTTTCAAACAGAACATTTACTCTTAAATGTCATGTCAGGTTTTTTAAACCAAAAAATGGCACAAGAAAAACCAAGTTGTTCTCTTGTTTTGAAATGTTGACAGGTAACAAGAACTTTTTTTAGCAGTTCAAAACTATTTGCTTCAAGAATTTGGAACATTTGGAGCGAAAGCATTCAAAAAGAATCATTAGAAATTCTTGTAAGGCAACATTATATTTCCAGACTTGTTTAATACATGAAATAAGAGCCATTCCTTACCCTGAACTGTCTCCAGTGGGAGGCAATACAGACATAACATGAGACCAAGGAGGTATTATCCCCATTTGGTACATGGAAACTTAAAAACACCAAAATAAGGGACTTAAGCACAGCTGAGATGGATGTTGTAATACAATGATATATCAGCTAATAATAAAGCAGTGTGAAAATGGATAAATCACTGCATAAACATGAAGCATATGATTCATTTTCTTCCTTGATATGGGCACAATAAGAGTCTTACTGCTTTCTGAGGTATCTTTGCAAAAAATGATGACCCAGCCTAAAAGTCACATTTTTCTGAGGGTGAATAAAATATGGCTTGGAGCCACATGAAACCTGTTAGACAAAGGCAGGTCAAGAGGCTGCCAGTAGCATTATACCTCTTTCTGCAGTAACAGTAAACCTACGGTCCTTCTTCATGGTGCCAGCTCAGGATCTTACAGCCTGTACCCAGCACTGTACCCTCCCAACTGCCCATGTAAAGGTAGTGCATGAGGTGAAGTCATCACCATAATTGTCCTTGGCATGAAGGTGAAACATGATTAAAGTCCATCAGCTCCATAAAAGCATAACATCACTGGGCTACTGCTATGCCCAGGGGTAAGCAAGTACAGCTTCTATGAGCAAAGACCCATGGATTTGCTCCTGACCTATGGGTGTTTTGCAGCACTTCCAGAACAGAGCTGAGATGATGGTGTGTAGCAGGACAATCCCTAATGCTCCCAAACACTACTTTGCCTGCTGAAAGCTTTCACATTTTGCTAATTATCTTTTGATATCTCGCAGCTGAGTGAAATCTTGTGGAAGCTGGTGGGTGTTACAATGATTTCTTACTTGGGATATATGTCCATTACCTTTAGGTTGTGTTTTGCAGTTAAACATCTGGATTATAAAATGCTACGGCACAGAAAAGAAAAAAGAACCATGTTAATAGTGTGGCAGAAATGGGAGAGGTGGGATGATATCAGTGGGGGCTGTTTGGTTTCAGTGGGACTGTACACATATCAGAATCTTAGAATGATAGAATAGTTTGGGTTGGAAGGGACCTTCAAAGCTCATCTGATCCAACCCCTCTGCAATGAGCGGGGACATCTTCAACTAGATCAGGTTGCTCAGAGCCCCATCCAGCCTGGTCTTGAATGGCTCCAGTGATGGGTCATCTACCACCTCACTGGGCAACCTGGGACAGGGTTTTACCACCCTAAGTATAAAAAATTTCTTCCTCATGTCTAGCCTGATTCTTCCCTCTTTTAGTTTAAAACCATCACCCCTTGCCCAATTGTAACAGGCCCTCCTAAAAAGTCTGTGTGCACACAAGGTGGATGAAGAGGGAAAAAGCCAGACACTTCAGAAGCAGACGGGGAAGGCAGAAGGAAGCCAAAGACAGCTGGAGAAGAACTTAAATGTGATCATTGTGGAGGAGTAGCACGATATCCAAAGAACCCCTATAAGACATTTTACCTGTAGGGCTATGAATAGTGAGGATGACTTTATAGGAGATTACCCTGGCCCTTCTGTATGAGAGAAAGCCCTTGTCCCCTGGCAACTGGGCAAGTGAGGGCACCAGCACTGGAGCTCATGACCCACTCACACTTTAACTGCCTGTTATCAGGAAGGCCTGCATCAGAGCCATAGCTGGCAAAACTGCTGTTTTCTCCCTGTGAGTAAACACACCTTCAGTATTGGTTAAGCTGTATTGTTCCCCAGCAAAAATGCAGGCATCTCTTTTTGAACCCCACTTCTAGTCAGTAGAGACTATGGTCGAAGACTCATTGACTAGTAACCAGCTCAGCTGCAAACAGCTCTGCTGAGGCACCTTTTTGTCTTTTGATTGGACAAATCTACTCAAAATACTTCTTTTTATCTCTGCACAATAGGTAGCACAGAGGGTTTATTTAAATTCATGTTCAGAAAACACTATAAATACAAACACCCACAACACATGTAATGTGTGTATAACCCGTTACTTGTGTATGTAGTAAGACCAAGTCTGAGAAAACTATCAATCCACCTCCAAAGCTCTTGGGGGAATTAATTACATTTTTGCCTTGCATCCTGGGTGGCAGTTGCCTATCAGCCCTCTTCTTCCTTCCTTGTGTGTATTACATGGCTCCTACCTGGAAGAGATCTCTGATCAGCATCCACAGCTATGTCGCACCAGCAGGCTCTGCGGCACAGCAGCAAGGCAGCCTAGCTCTCAGAATTCTCTGATGCTGATAAAATCACCCCGCTACCAGCAACTGCTGTGCTGGAGGCTACCATATCACAGAAACCAACTCTGTTTTGTCAGGAGGGACATCAGAGAAAGAAAACTGCTCTCCAGCAAAGCATCTCATAGGAGGGTGGGCCAGGAGTGACTTTGGTCCCAAGACTGATTGGCACACAAGTATGAGATGCAGAGCAGATCAGCACTGAAGGGGTGGGAAATTCAAGCATAGACATTTTTAGAAATTAAGCAGGGAAGAATTTGTCTTAATTTTATTTCTCCTTGGAGATGTCCACAAATGTGCAGGAGAACACAGACACCGTCTGTTGCCACAAGCCCTCAGTTGGCACTGAACCAGAGCTGCTAACCTTCCCCTTTTAACCTCTCAGGCTTAGTAGCATGTTAACCAGAGCTACTCAGCTTGTTTGATGGAGATGACTCACTCAAAGTGGGCTCAGTATGTGGGTAGAGTGAGTTCACATGTGCTGCAAAATACCACATAAATATATCCACAGAATATAGAGTGTAAGTGGGAAGGTTGTGGTGTTGCTGAGAAACACAGCTCCCCAGTATCTTTCCTCTGATACCCCCATGTCTGGGGCTGAAAGGCAAATAATACCTGGAGATGCTGAAGCTGGACTCCTAACATCTATCTCAGCAAGGGTGGGCAGTTCCTTCTACTGCAATTGCATAGCAACTGAAGAAACGCAGGAACAGTCCTGGAGGGTTACACCAAGGTCCATCTAACCTGTATCATGACTATAGTGGTGGCCAGAAGCAAAAGCAAAGGAGTATTGGTTTAAAGGAACCCTCCTCCAGAAGACCTCCCTGCTTTGCCTACTGGACCGACAGGGGCTGTCTCTACATAGTACACCTGAGGTTGCACCTGCGCCTGAAGTAACCCACATTCTTAAATAAGTTCTCTAGCAGTGCACAGATAGACCATGCAGAATCAGAGACAGAGAGAAATAAGGACAATTTCTCTCTGGAGATAAATGTTCTTTTTGTTGATTAAGCGTATATAAAACCTATAATGCTGCTGATCCATCTTGCTTTAGCAGAACAGCAAGAGGAAGGTTAAACAGACCTCTTCTGGATTATATGTGAAATACAGTAGTTGGCAATCTCGCCTGCCATGTCATTTTTCAGGCTAGTTGTTTGTAATGACCCATCCTGCTCTTAAAAATCAATAGTATAGGAGGTTCAGCTCAAATAGTCCCATTTAAAGTACATGTTTCATATCACTCTTACTGCAAGATTTTAGTTCAGCCAACGCAGTTATTAGAATGGATCACTTTGTACACTGCATATTATGCAAGCGATTAGTGGCTTTTAAAAGGAAAGGTTACTTTGCCCTGAAAGTTGGCAAAAGCTGCATAGCTAGTCTTCACCTATTCTCTTAACGCTGGAGGAGGAGAGAGCTCTCTCTGTGACACAGCGATCAAGACAAGCCCTGATGCAGACAGCTAGCACAGCGTTGAATTTCCTTCCTGCAGCACTTCTGCAGTAATAGCTGCTGTAATTGTCCAAATTGTAACAAATCACAGGAAAACATGGTACTTTTCTCACCCACATGTAGCCACCTTCTATTCATCAAAAGAAATTATCACTTTGCTACCATAGATGTGATTTATATATTACATGCCCTTGTGAACCTCAATAATGACAATCTCTCAGTCTCAAAAGAATTGAATTACAGAGCACAGGAGTAGGTTACAGAGAATCAGTCCAGCTACCTCCACAGCAGCCCATTTTAATCTGCTTGTTATCTTTCTCTTCAGGGGAAACTAGTTATTAAACTTTGGAGCAGCTGGCGTTTGTGCTATCTCTTACTTCAACTGATGTTTTCCTGTTAGCTGCAAACCATGACAAAGATGAACCTGAGAAATTTAACACAGGATATGCACTCAAGCAAATGTTAACTTTTTTTTTTTATTTTTATCCATGCAACGCATAGCTGCCTTTGCATTTTCTTACTTACAAAGTACACAGGACACACCATCATGTCTCATCTATATCTTGGCTCTTGCAGCATTGGACAGCAATGGACACCTAAATCTGAATGCGAAACAAATATTTCTAGCCAAAATGTTCCATGGTTTGACAGCAAGGGGTGAAACAATACACATGATGACAACCATTTCAAGGGACAAGAATTTCTTCCCTGCACGTAGGTAGAAGCACTGCCAGCTTTCATTGGGGTAAAACAGGGGCTGACTTGACTAAGAAAAAGTGAAGAGTTTAGGTCAGATATCTGACTGAACCTCAGCCCAGTGAAGCCACACATAAACTCATCATTTCTTTCCAGCAGAGATGCAGAATAAGCTTCCAAGCTTGCTTGTCAATAGCTGTGTTACAAGGAGATACTACCCAGTCCTACACTAGAGAATATTCACATTCCTCTGCACAGATTCCTACAAAATTTCCAACACTCAGCTCCTCCCTTCAGTGCCGTGAGCAATGTGTCATGCTCAGCTTATCCATTATCTCCTTCTCCAGTAGGAATAAAGCTCTTTATGTTGTAATCCATCAGCAACTGAGCAAACGTAAGCTGGGCTCAGCACTTGTTTGTTCACCCTACCTAACTTTCCAAGAAGGCAGAAAATGAGAATATTTCTGTGAGGTTCATTGACTGGTAAGGTGGGTTACAGGGCTGCCCAGTAGGTTACGCTTCATGGTACAGGAATCATGTCCCAGACTTACATGCAAAGGAGTTGAAACTGCAAGCAGCTATATGGATTTTGTGGGAAGAGTTAGGCATTTTGCTGTGTGACTCACAGAAATCAGCATAGCAAAAGGAGAATGGAAATCCAGGATTTCAGCAGCTCTCTCTAAGAGCAGCACTTGGTCCTACGCCACCCACAGTGATCCCTGCTCAGGATTGTTACATCTGAATCCTCTGCAGGACCCAGGTGCCTCAGCAGCTTTTTCTCACAATGGAGGGTGGAGGAGCTGATGCCATTTTTATTCTAGAGGAGAAACACTTGGAGCAGTACATGATTACTGGAGCAATGACTGGAAGCTGTGCAGCCCTCTGCACCCAAGTGAGCACGTTGAGCAGCAATGAGAGATCCAACTGTGTCTTCTCCAAATGGCTACAGATGTTTAAATTGTTTGACATAAAGAGGAAGAGTTTCAGCTGGAAAGGCTGAAGACCCTTCCTCTTCCCCTAATCCTACAGAGGTGTTTAGGGCATTTTAAAGACACAGGGGGAAACTGCTCTAAATCACATTGGTAGGAGGAATATTAAAAATAACTTTATCAGCTGCAGTAACCTTGAAGATTTCAACAAAGTGAGACATGGGCAAAGAAAGTGGCATTTGTTGTCTCTTAGATGGTATTGGTTGTGTAGCACCATACCTTTATTGTCTCCTTCCCTTTCATTTCCTTTATCTGACAGTTTCTAAGCACCCACTTTGAGCAGTACCATAAATGAGAACAAAGGAGATGGAAGGAAGTACAGATGCTTGTAGTGGGATGGTGAAGAAGAGCTGTGCCAAGATCCTCAGGCACCACATGGCTCTCCAGCTCTGGTGGTACTTTGTAACGGGTGGGAAGGTGTCAGCATGGTGCACATTACTACGCCTCATCCAGAAAATGGTTCTTTAGGGGGCAGCTTGCAGCCAATGTCAATCTGGCTGGAAAAGTAAGGGGCTACAGGTCATCTGCACATTACTCCTCAGTGTTGCAGATGGTCTAGTCCACTGGGGTCTGCAAAAACAACCTTTTTGTTCAGAAGGTGAAGCAAAGGAAAACAACAATGTAGGCCAGACCTTTCTGAAAAAGAATATTCATGCTTCAGAGACATATAGTTGATATACATAGAATCATAGAATGGTTTGGGTTGCAAGGGAACTTCAAAGCTCATCTAGTCCAATGCCCCCTGCCATGAGCAGGGACATCTTCACCAGATCAGGTTGCTGAGAGCCCCGTCCAGCCTGGCCTGGGATGTCTCCAGGGATGGGGCATCCACCACCTCTCTGGGAAACCTGGGACAGGGTTTCACCACACTCAGTGTAAAAAACTTCTTCCTTATGTCTAGCCCTAAGTGACCACAGAATCTCAATAAACTGTATTCTCCAAGAAAAAAATCAGGAGCACAACCTTATATGAGGGAACAGCTCATCTGGGCTAAAGCATCTTTATTTGTCTGTTTTGTGCAAGTCTGTTCTTAAAGTGTTAGGTTTTACCAAATCTGGTAGCATAATAGACGCATGGCTACCACAGCTCCAAGGTTTCAGGTTTAACCAGTAGGGAAGCTGAGCAGGTGTTCCCAGTAGGCACATATAAACACAATAGTTATATATATGCATATGCATATATGCACATGGGGTTGACTGGCTACACAGATTGACACAAAAAATGCAGCACCCACACAAATTCCAACAGCATCAACAACCTCATCCTCTTGTCCTCTTTGGTTGACCAGGGTGAAAGCATGTTATGGGAAAACACACATACACATACACATACATACACATATATATATATATATATATTCGCAGTCTGGATTCGCTAGTAACTGGCCTAAGACCATTAAATGTCCCTGGAACTCCTGGTCTCCCAGTTGCCTCACCCACAGGCAGACACACACATGCACAAACAGGTCTCTCCAGCAGCTGGTCCAGTGAGTGACCCAGAAGTAACTTGACAGTGGTACTGCAAAGGTTTGTGGAAGAGGCATTGTGCCCAAGGATGCTTGCTGCGTGCTGCAGCTTGGAAGTGATGGTGGAAGCCTGGGTATTCCCCAGGACCTGACACTGGACACAGAGCAAGCACCGTAAGCCAGGACAGTCCTCAGCAGTGATTCAGCAGTAGGGGAGAGACATAGCCTCAGAGGCCTTGGATGGGTTTCTCACAACAATTGAGGGCAGCATCTTAATTTTTAATCAAACACTTGGTTTATGACCAGTGCAATTTGTTTACAACCTGCCTGACAGTCCCTGTAGCATTTTAAGGCAACTTAAAAAGAAAAAAAGGGCACTGCAATATAACTGCATACATTGGCAAACAGCACAGTGCCTTGACTTTACAACCTCAGCATCAGCAGCTTTTCCAGGACTGAAGCACCGATGTTTCTCCCAAATGTTTGGGATGGGAATTACCTGAGCTGACTTTGTAATACCAGCTGACTAGTGCCAACTTTTAAAGTGATGACTACTGTGTAATCACAGTCCTTGGACTGGCACTTCAGTTTCCTCAATTTGTTTCCTTTTCCCTTTCTTTCCAAATGCAGATACATGTGGCTTGCCAGATTTCTTTTACAGAATCTCAGATCTCATGTTACTGAAATAAATCATATAAATTAGTTCTAAGCAACAATGCTCTGCCTTCCTTGTGTCATAGTTAGCCTAATCTAGGCTCAGTCTCACAACTGTAGGTGAGGAATGAAAGTCTCTGTGTCAAATCTGGCACAACTAATGACATGGCTTCATATATGAACATGATGAAGTTATCAGTGGCTTTCAAAATTGCAGCTGAACCATTAGTACTGTCTGTGTGCAGGCTTTGCTGAGGCATGGATTTATCAGGCTACTAGAAACAAAGGGCAGAGTTTCACTGCTGCTTTAAGTCAGCTTAACATGGTGCAAGGGTTAAAAAGAAGAATCAGTCCTGCTCACTGATTAGTGCTACCCAGAGGTGCTCACCTCTGTTCCTCCCTTGTGCTGGTACTGTCCGTCACATGAAAGCATAATGAATCAGGTCCATGACTTTATCTCACCTCAGCTAGCCCAGAACAAATGAAAATAAATGAGATGTTTGGTTTTAAGCTAAATCAGTTCCTTAATCTTGGTTATGGCATGGTTGTGTAAATGCTTACAAAGAAAGTGGAGACAAGGTAGGGGAAAGCAGGACTGTGCCTTCTCTAGTGGTACAGACCTAGACTGACCATGACCCTTCACCATAAGGGGATGGTAGTCCTCCCAGTGGGGACACCTGCAGAGTCACACATGTTCCTGGTTGCCTGGCAGAGGAATTCATATGGAGGTACCGAACCCCCTTCTTCCCCCTTTCCCTCTCTCCAGCTGTCCTTAATAGCAAAGTAAAATGCACCAGATTAAACTTCTCCTAGAAAATCTTCCTGAAGGGCCATAGGTTTACATTATGTGTCAGTGTCTCTGCAGTAGTTCAATACAAGGGAATCTTTAATAACAGATCTTTAAGGTCTGGTTTCTCCTCCTACACTGCAATTGGTCAAGTGTAGCTCTGTTCATGAGGTGGGAAGGCACACTGTTGGGAAATGGCTCTTAGGAGAAACTCTTCAAAATGATAAAGAAAATGCCTGCTTCCTTTGTTTTACTCTACTTTTTCCAGGTTGTAAGATTTCTTTCCTGTGAGCGGCATCTTTTTTTTCAGAGTACACAACACTATCTGGAACAGTATGAAGTTATTCAGCTTATATACAACAGTGCTCTCATACTCTGCTTGATATTTCCCACTGGCAACATACACCCATTTATTTCTTGACTCATCCTTTCACTAGCTATAATCCCATTGCATATATTATTCATAGAATAATATGAATTCAGAAATATGTATTGGTGGCCTTTTTTAAAATCATCTTCAAATCAATCTTATTTCTCCCCCCATTCTTTAAACCAAGGGATTTTTTATCAAATTAATTTTCCACTAAGGCTCATTTCATTTCACTTTGTATAATATGGTATGTACGGCACAGAACAAGGAAAATATTCATGTCTATTTATATGCAATTAAATGGAAGTGATATATCCATTTCTTTTATAGATGGCTTTAATTTTCTCTGTAAAAGCACCTTACCACACTACAAGTCTTTGCAAAAGCAAAATATATTTCCCCAGAACGAAAATTTAAACTACCAAAGCATCAATATACCAGGTGGGAGTCTTTATTACTTTTTACCACATACCAGCTCTTTAGATCTATCAGTGCTGGTACACACAAATGTTAAGCTCACTAACAGTTATAGAGATCTGTATACAGATACATAGCAAAAAACTTAAATAAAATTGAGACTATATGTTTTGCAATGGTATAACCTGGTTCCAAGAGTTTGGTAGGCACAAAGTGGCCCCATAGCTGAGGTCCTACTCCACCATAGCATGCCTAGTGTGAACTTAGGTAATTAACTTTTACTCTGTGCCTATTTTCTCTGAAGTAAAATGGGGCCTCTAACACTTTCTAAAATTCCTCTAATGTGCAGAAAGAATATTCTTTGCCTTTATGACCTTATGGGGATCCCTCTAACCAGATAACCTCCTTTAGCTATTTTTCCATCAAGCACGTAGCTCCTGACTGAACCAGAGAGTTTAAGTGATAGTGAATTTATTATGTCCCTAAATAGGTTTTTCCGTTGTTTAACTACAATGAGCCTTATTTTAGCTTAAATTTGTCTAAATCCAACCCGCTCTACAATATTAAAATACTGTTTCTTTCCACAAAAAGAATCTCTGCATAAACTGTTGATCATTATAATCTAGTAATTTTAAAACCTTCAACATTTACTTTGACAAAAAAACCCACTACAATATAGTTTCTACTTCAGAAATGCAGTATAGAGAGATTGAGCCTTTCTGAGTTCTAAATGTGCGATAGGGCATCTTTCAAAATTCAAATTATTCTTCTATCTCTTTTGGTTCCTTAGGCTCCTGTTTGGGGCATACAATTTTGATTTCTTCAAGCAAAGAAAGGGTTCCAGATGGAAACAGTCTTTGCTCCAATGTAGATACTACTATTTTTTAATTTGTCCAAGGCCTTTACATAAAAGCTGCTTCTTCTGAGTCACTTTTGCTTGCTGCTGAAGAAATACAAAGGGCACTAGGGCTGTAAGGAGACTAATCTCCGTTGCAGTTAGTTCATTTCCATATTCTAAATTTCTGTTTGTTAAGTCCTGATTGCCCACGATCCTTCTAGGTAAGTGCTGTCACCCTGAAGGATTTATGGTTTATTCTTGATATATCCCAGGTTCAGTTCTTCCCATTTCCATTCCCTAAATAAAATTCCTGATGACTTTTGATTAAGTCTTCTCTTCTTTCCTTTATCACTCCTTGTATTCTCCACCACGCTTGCATCCCATCTGGTCTCTTCAGCTCTGCCAACATCTCCCAAATGACGCGAGTCTAGTTGGGATTGCTATACTAAAAAGTGTCTATGTCTGGAAAATGTCACTTCTACCTATACAAATAACTAATTATCTGCTTTCCCTCTTTGTCTACACGCTGAGTAGGAAAATAACCAACCAGACTGCTGTAGTTCACTCTCTGAACTTCTGCACAGTATTTCTTTTACACAGAAGAAATATGGAGATTGGATATCACAGAACCCTAATCTGGTTCTTTAGCTGTCTTTTTGTCACCTTTAGTCTCATTACATCAAGAAAGGGAGACAAAGTGGAGCAAAATGACCCTTCAGTTGCCATTTAATTCATGGTCCTGCTTTGTTAGGCTCTCAGGGCCAGTACAGGACGTGGAGGTTCATATGAAGAGGACAAAATAGTAGTGGTTTGCCAAGATAACCAACAATTCTAGGGAGTTCAGGTCTGCTGCTCTGCTGCAAAACTGGCTTTTCTACCAGGAACTGGGTCATTCCACGAGGCAACCAACTAATTGCATCAGCATTTTGTCTCTCTGCATGTATCTTTAATTCTGCAGCCTTAAGCTCTTCCAAGTTTGCGGCTACTGAGCAAAGCATAGAAGTCTGTGTTTTCAAGGTAGCAAAAGCAAATAACTTACAACATGGCTGCTTCTTAGGAAATAGAAGAAAAACTTTTCTCAACAGTAAGTCAATCAGCAGCTATTGATGGAAGTACTGATTGCTCTCTGTCACGGAAACCACATGCCCATTATCAGATAAAGCAACCATTTCTGTAGACCAAGGCACATGAAAGAATTGTCAGATGATCCATCATAGTTGTTCAGATGTTTCTCTTTGCCTGCAGGAGAGAATAGCACTGCATGAAGGAGAGCATATTTGATGATAACTGCCTTAACTGCAGCCAGAGATTGAGAAAGCACCTTATTTGAGAGAAAAAGTATCCTACAATGCGTATTTCAGTGGTCCCAGCACTCTGAAACAAAAGACAGTGTGATTATTTTCTCCAAATATACCTTTCCTTTTTGGCCCAAGTTTTTCAGTTAAGGAAAATCCCCAAGGATGAAAGCACTGTGCTAATGTCACTATCTGGCTGATAGCAAAAGCCATAGGCTACTTGAGGATTTCAGTTTTCCTTTAAAAATGTATGAAGGGAGTTAACAGCCTCAGCTGGGAAGTCATAAAAGGTAACTGTCTGATAGGAAATGGCTTATGGTGCCCAACAAGAACTATTTGTACTTCAAAGAAGAGATGTAGCTTAAGTCACACCCTCTCCATGGATTTTCTCCCCAACTGGATGCAACTGGGAGATTTCTTCTTCCACTCAGTTGCGAAACTTTTCTTGAAATAACTTTGCTTACAAAATATGAGCAAGGCAGGGAAATGGCAGTGCTCCCCCATTAAAAGGAGAAACACAAACAAACAGGTGAGAATGTAAAAAAGTACTGCTGATATATTAAATCTGTCAGTTTTCTCAGGCAAAAGAAGAAAAACATGAATATCACCATCATGCACTATCTTACCAAGGCAAAACGAGAATTTAGAGCCCATCTTGCTGAACAAGCTGGGAACAAGATTTTGAATGAAAAGGATAAGTGTAACTTCACCCAACTGCTTTAATAGCACGCAGAATATGATTCTAATCTTTCAAAGTGTCCAAATAAAAATCTGAGATAAATGCACAGAGCCAGCTCTTCTAAAGGGAGTAGTAGAAAGTGTGACTCTTTAAAACCTTAACAGATGTTTCTGAGATTTCTACAGTGGCATACAGATACGTTAGAAGAAAGAGATTTCAATAAAAATTAAATGACTTTATGCTGTCTAAAGGAGAGAATTCTTCCTAAACAACTCAATGAATTGTGCAACATATCTTGTACATCAGCACAACTCATCATACCAGTGTCAGAGGCATATGATTGCACCTAAATTGAAAGATCAGCTGCAAGGATAGACAATTCAATGCTCCTACTATTGATAAGAAAAGCTCAATATCTAATATGGGAACCAAACTGCAAAAGAGGGAATCCAAAAGTACATATGTTCATTTCCATGGAAATGCTTTGCATTTGCATTCTGTTTGAAAGATTACTGGCCTAAGGATTCTTCTTGAAACTGCTTATGAAACTGCAACATTTAAGTCATCCAGAGAGGATGCTGCATTTCAGGGCATGCCATGCAAAGCTATTTCAGGCAAATTATGACTTGCAGCGCTGAACCATGTGCTCATCAGATTTTCAGAATGTGGCTTCTCAGCATTTTCTAAAAAATCAGACCCCAAGAAGTACCTTAAACATTCAAAGGTTAGGGTATGGACGGTCACAAGATTTTGAAAGCCTGATCCAGGTCCTGTATCTGCCTTCGTCTAAAAATATTACCATGTCCCCATAACCAAAGTACCTCTGTACCTCTAACAGCCCTGTACTGCAGAAGAGAACTATCTCAGCTCATATCTACAACTGCTGGGAAAACAAGGCACTGACAGTCGGGGTGCCTTGCCCAAGACATGAAAGCCAGGCAGGGAAAGGACTGGGTTCCAACACACACCTCTACTCCCTACAAGTTACACTAATGCCCTGGTTTCTTTTTTATTCTATGTCTTTTTTTAAATATTATTGAATTTCCCTCTGTTGTATTCCAAAGATGTAATCTGATTACAGAGTTTCTATTCAAACTTTCTTGTGATAACTGCAGCTGAAGCCTTGATATCATTGTTTAAATTTATCCATCTGAAAGCTTCAGCTGAACATTATTATTCTGACAAGAATTTTTCTAGACAGGGCTGATGAAATTAACTGAAGATGAGAGCCATAAATGAAGATTTTAATCAAGATTAATACCTGCATTGTTAAGGGCTGACAAGGTGTACGAACATAGTGACGTTTTCATCTATTAAATCTTTTGATTCTAAAAAAAACAGCCAAGGCTTTGGCCCTACCTCTGTTTTGATGAGTGTGAGAGGGCTTTAATTTAATGGGGTAAGCATTTCTCAACATTTCTGCCCAAAGATAGGAGGTAAAATTCTACCAGCAGAAACCCCGGATGCTCTGCAGAGATCCTGATGCTGCTGAGCACTTGCACTTAGGATATGTGTTTCTGAGTAAACCTGAGTCCCTGAACAGCTGGTTATTAAACCCAAGATGAGGGGAAAGTCTGTGTCTTCCACTCAGACGTGAGTGTCAGAGAGCAGCAACTGTCGAGCGAAGATCTCAGTTAAAGTGCAAACTACAGGTCTCTTTAGACCATTTCCACCTATTGTAACTGATAAATGAATTCAGTGAGGACTCCCTGAGCTTGATGCTGATAATTCCCTCCTACCAATATCTTCTGATCAAGCATGGGATCACCTTCCTTCATGCATCTACATCTGCTTTCCTTGCAGTTTCTTCCCACCTCCTCTTTTCCAAGCTGGCACATCAAGTATCTGCTGACAAGCCAAGGTCACCCTGTAAACAGCAAGGGATCAGGGAAATGATCTAAGGATTGAAACGAAGTGAAGAGTTGAGCAGACAAAGCCCAGACACAAAGCAGGAGAACTGAGAACGTTTTGGAGGATTAATTTTGCTTTCCAAACACATACAGTAGTTGACTTGAAAATGTCAATATGAACTCCTCCCATACAGCAGCCTTTGAGCTTTCTGCCTCCAAGTTAAAGAACAGACATACAGCCCCGCACTGACAGGCAGCTAATGGGAGAAGCTTTGGCAGAGAAAAATGAAAGGAGCAGCTGAGGTCAGAGGTATAGGTAACAGCAACTATGGGGTTTATGTGGCAAGTTTTTGGTAGCAAAGGGGCTGCAGGTGTGGGTTCTGTGAGAAGATGACAGAATCCGCCCTCGTCTTGGACAGAGTGGATGCCAGTTGGCTCCAAGACAGACCCATTGCTGGCCAAAGCTGAGTCCATCAGCAACAGTGGTAACTCCTCTACGAAAATATATTTAAGAAAGAGTAAGAAAACAAACCTGTGCAACAGTAGCTGAGAGGAGAGAGAATATATAGAACAACTGTGCAGACACCAAGATTAGTGAAGAAGCCATAGCTGGGAAAGAGTCCTGACAGGTGACCTGCTTCATGAAGTTTTTGTAACCATATAGCTAATCACTTCTTCCTCAGATGTTTCTACCTCTTTGGTCATGTCAAACAACCATGGTGTAGCCATACTTTAATCATAGAATCATAGAATCAATTTGGTTGGAAGACACCCTCAAGATCATCGAGTCCAACCATAACCATGTCCATAAGTACCTCATCTAAATGCCTTTTAAACATCTCTAGGGATGGTGACTCCACCACTTCCCTGGGCAGCCTGTTCCACCCTTGGTAACAGTGGATAAAATATAGAGGACCGACCAGCTGGCAACAAGACCATCCAAAACCAGCCATAAATGTTTCTGGGGAGGAGAGATTGAGGTCTTTAATCTTTCTCTCTATCTTTCACAAACATGTGAATTACTGAGCAGAAATTGCAGTCAGGTCACAGCGAGACAGTGAATCACATTTATGGAATTTAAAAGCATATTTAGCCCGTCTGCAGCTCTGCAGGCCTTTGCTTTTTGTAGGTTTGTGTAGGAACTCAGATCTGAAGTAGCTAATCCTGAATGATTTGGAAAACACTACACATAAATAAACACAAGTCATTGCATGCAACTCTGTCCCCAGGGCTCATGAAAAAAAATCAACACTTCTTTTTTAATCTTCAAGAAGAAAAGTTCTGGCAATCTCCACCGTTAATAGACATATTTCTTCTTCTACAGCATTTTTGAGCGATGGTTAAGAAGACACAGGCCCATGCTAGAAGTTTACCCAGCAGCCAACGCACCCATTGGGCACAATCGAGAAAATTACATGGTCCCCTTTATCCCCCTTTACAGAAATGGAGAATTTTTTAAATCCTCAAGAGAGCTGGGATACGACTACGAGTATCTGCAAGAACCAGGTAATGTTACTGTTTGGGGTAAATATCTTTTTTTTTGGTCTATAACCTGGAATATGTCTGTTAAATGAGACGATATTAAAAAATCTTCATATTCCAGATTTTTCTCTGAATGGAGTCCCAAATTGTACCTGCTTGTTTTCATATTTCTGGTCTGATGTAGAGTCAACACAGAATCATTGTGGTTGGAAAAGACCTTTAAGATCACGGAGTCCAACTGTTAACCTAGCACTGCCAAGTTCACCTTTAAACCACATCCAACCAAAAATCAGTAACTGACATAAATCCTACCTATCCTAGCCTATTAAGAGCAGAATCTGATGCAAATGTTCAGCTCATGATCAAAAATTGAGAGAAAAAGTGCTAGAATTTGAGTCTACCATTTGCCCAGTTCAGCTGTTGCTGTGCAACACAAATGGGAATCAGTGGGATTTTCCAATTTCTGGATATGGTTTAAAGGAGGACAGATGCAAAGCTCATTTCTAGTTTACAAATGTAATCTGACGACTTAAATACCCAGAGTAAAATTCAGCTCTGTAGCAAAGGCCAACACAAGGTCTGTGCAGCATTTAAGTGTTCCATTGACTTTGTACTTGCTCTATGGTTATTCACACAGAATGCAAGTGAATAATTCATAATTCTTATTTCATTTAATCAGATGAATTTTGCATTATTTAGTGATGGCTTTGACTTGAATTGTTATTCAGAGGTAGTTTTGACTTTGGCACCTTGGCACAAGGAGGACAGAGGCCCTTGGGAGTGTAGCTAATGTAGAACACCAGGTAGACCAGGTCTCATGCTCATAGCAGTGAACCTCATAGTTTTGCCTGAGTAGTATCAGTTTCCTTATAGTTTAGGGAAGGTTTAAATTCTGTTAAAGATAAAACATTACCTGGAACTGATTGCTCAGATATTTTGGCCTAATCCTTTATAAATCTGGGCCATTAGAATGATCAGATCTCTTACGTCCACCATTGCCAAAAGCTAGCCAGGATGTGGGATGCAGTTATCCTTGTAGAGCATTGGCCACTGAACAAGTAGGTTACTGGACATGTTTGCTTTCTCTATTTGAGGCAGAAAACTTTCTGTGAACATGCCTCTTTGATTAAAAGACAATTAAGAGCTGCAAGTCCAACAACTATATAGGAAAAGTACCAGGGACTTTTTGGCGATGCTAGCATTCTCATAGCTTGCTTTTTATCTTTATCAAAACAATATCAGTTCTCAGGGCATTCCTGCTTTTCAGATAGACTTCGATTACTAATGGAGGTGTAACATATGCATACTTAATAAACTGTCCAGTCACGCATTTATCTTGTGCATTTACTTCTCCAGTAAAATCTAGCTAGTGATTTACAGTCATCCAGAAAACACTTTTTTGGACCATTTTATGTGTAATGAAAAGAAGCTGCAAATCTCTTCTATAATTGTGAAGATCGTTTTAGTACTATAACCCAGAGACAGAAGTCAATATTTCTCCTAATCCGCCATAAATAATTTGGTCAACCCCAATTATTCAGACAGAAAATAATCTAATAAATGCATCAAATATATTCTCAAGAGATGATTTTGGTCTTATTAGTAGCAGTTTTGCCTTTTTGTTCATGTTTCCATAATTTAATTCCTGATCAAAACCAGAAATAGTCACAAATATTTTTAATGAAAGCCACTAGTTTACTAAAATATTATACCTAGAATTGTAACACTTAAAAAGTGCAAAACACCACATCTTCAGAAACGTTGGGTCCTGAATTGGTACTGCAAAATGAAGCAAGTAGTAAACCGTTTATCATTTAACAATTCAATTATGTTGCCTCCTGGTCTCTTCCCTTTTCCCAGGAGAGCACAAAGTCCTCAGAAAAAAAATTCTTACTAAATTCTGCCCACGTACAACACAGAGGTTAGGAAAGTAGTTCCTTAATTATTTTGAAAGATCAACACAAAGAGTGAAATTCAGCTTCGTTTAGAAAGCCCAGATAATCCTTGGAAGTCACTCAACTCCTTGTTAATCTCACTGAGAAGAAGAGAGCTTAAGCTATTTCTTATCTGAAGGGAAGAACTGGTTACAGATGGGAATGGGCCAGACTCTCAAAAAGCAGATTTTCTCAGTACTCCAAGTGTTTAAACCCAGAATTTTCTCCAGATAGGAATGATGGGTTCCTGTTCAGAGGAACACAGGAGTAAACAGGAACTTCTTGATATAGGAGCTGATGCAGGAAAACCTGCCAATTCTTCCCAAAAGCTCCCATGTACTCAAGGGAAAGTTTGGGACTGGCAGCCAGGAGTTACTGGACAAATAAGAAAAAGTTACAAAGGGAAAAAAAATAAGCCATAGCAGTGAAGATCTGGGTGGCTGAGAAGAAGCAGCATGTCTGCAGATCTTCCAAATGAAAAGGAAGAGGAAAGGCAGAAGAAGAGGGCAGGACAGAGTGAGGAATGAGCACACTAGCCAGATCTTGTTTGCTTATAGAGGAAGAAGCTGGAGGAAAGCATCAAGGGCAGAAGTTCTGAGTTACAGCACCAGCGACTTGGTAGAGATGAAGCAGGACTATGCAGAGCATGCTGAGGCTGGTTATAAGAAATAAACCTTGGAAAGAATCCAATGACAAAATGGCATTTTAATGCTAAATTATATCATTGCTGTTCTCCGGAGGAAAAGCTGATGCCTGGAGCCCTGCTTTCCACTGGAAAGCAAATCAGTGTGTGACAGTAAGTGGTTATTTTAATTGCAGCTTCATTTATTTTTATACATATGACAGCCCTGAAGCAGAAGTGGTCACAAACAGCGTGCATAGAAATCCATCCCTCAGGAATCAAAGACACATGTCAGAATCTAGTTACTGCAGAGCTGATCTGAGCAGAAACTGGAGCAGACACCCAGCTTTCCTTGACACGAGAACCGTGAACTGTAAAACTACCACAACCCAGAGAGCTTACCAAAAGCAAACATTTGCTAGCATCAATAAAAAAGATTGGGAAGACTAATGGCACCACCTAGCAATAGCTGTCAAAACGATTTTCTATGGAAAGAGCTGTTCCAAGCACTTGCATTTCAGGGCCTGGACTAAGTATTTTCTATTCTGTTTTCCTTCCAGAAATAGGAATAGATAAATTCATAGACACAGTCTTGACTTTTCCCCAGCAAATCTCCCTCTCTCAGTGGGAACAATTTGACAACCGCTAGATGTGTACCCGGGTGATTCACATGGGTTTTTTTGAAAAACAGACAGCTACACAATTATGCACCCAGGAATCTAACCATCAGTTGCAATTTTTGAACACCTTAACTGGGGATCTTTGACACTCAGGGCAAAGAAGGGACAAGAGCATCGTGATTACAATGCAGAAGGCCAGGTTGCTCACGGGTGTGTTGCAGCAGGAGAGCTCAGACACAGAGTCTGACAGTAGCTCATTTTTATTTCTGTTTTTTTCAGCAATTTGTTTACAAAATCACAACCCTTTATGTACAAATACGGTTCCACCATGGAGGGACTCTACTGAGTCTCCCGACTTAGGAGCACACACTCTTGGCCACAATGTGAAAGGGCAATGTTATGCACGTAAAAGCAATAAATAGTGACATGCACAATAAAATGTGGATGTTGGGACAATAGAAAGTAATTAAAGGTGACAATACTTGAGAAATGTTACCTTGGAAAGTAGATTACATCTATGAATTAAATGAATGAAGAGAGCATTTTTGTCCCTGGGTTGTTTTCAGGCAAAGATAAGGAGGTATAGATTAAGGTTAATTAAAACAGAAGGAGAGAATACAGGATGCAAAAATATATTTATCAGAAAGAAGAGTATAAGCAGATATTTTGACAGTTATATAATGATGCTTAATGGAGGAACAGAAATATGGATTTTAAAAACCGAGGTGTTTTGTTTTCCTGAGAGCCATTTAGGGTTGGGAGACTATATTTTGGTGAGTTGTTAATATCCTAGTAGCATACACTGTGGTGATATCAGGTATCCTATAGCCAAATCTCACTTCTTTTTTGAGAAATTTACATAAGCAAACTGTGAAAGAGTGCTTATGAAGTGCAAGTGTTAACTGAAATTGTCAAACAAAAAGTAAAGAGTAATGCTCTATAAATATACTCAGGAATATTTGATTTATCTCCTTTCAATAGCCCAAAGTAGTCAATTCTTGCTAGTTACCTGCTCTGCAGATGTGCTGTCATTGCCCGTGAGTGGGCAGGACTCCACAGCAATGTTACTGCACAGAAAGCAACAGGCAGAGACAGCTCTGATCAACTTCAGCACTGAAAAATGTATTATAAAGCTGTTGTTAGCCATGCAGGAATGGTCTGGTTCTCACCATTTCTAGAGACAGTCACATGATGAAGAGTGTGTCATAGCTTCTTGATTTACCCACCTTGGGCAAAAGGCAGAACTGAAAGGGAGCGGCTTGAATTTACACCAGCAGATACTGTAGTTCTACCATAAACAAGGCACTACCACCCATTGCAGTCGAGAGATAGTGCATTACAGCTGACGGTCTTCTCCAGGCTTTCTCTCATTCTTCTCAGAAGACAACATTACAAAAGACCTTCCAAGGTGTAATAACGAGGAACCCTTGATTAAGTTAGCGGGAGCTGTGAACTTTCCATCACTGCAGAGAAAAGCGATCCTGCCTTAAGACAGACCAAGGTACTCAATAACTTGAATCCCTCGCAGTTCATCTTCTTAGTTTTTGGTTGTCGAAGTCTCACTGGTATTTCCTTTGACCACCCAATAGTGGAGCATACACACACAAGAAATGCCAGAAACCAAATAGAAATAACTTGCCCACCAGGGTAAGAAAAATATTGCAAGCTTAACCTAGTAAAATACGTTTGTGCTGACTCAAGGTCGCTTTAAAATCTGGTTCCCATTCACCAACCATGTTAGGGGTAGAAAAACATGTAAAATCAAACAGCAAGGCTGCCAACGTATCAGTGGGGCTTTGGCAAAAGCTAAATGACAGAAAATGTGGTTTGTTTATTTCTTGACTGGCCAGAGTTTTTTTATTTCTAATATGTGGAATTAATCTTGGAAAGACTTTGTCATCCTCTAGTTTACGTAGAAGAAATATCTAAAATACATAAACATTCTTTCTTTTTTAATTTTTTATTTTTTTATATATTTTTTAATACTATGAGACTTTTTTCATCCTTGGGATCGATGATATCAATAATGTAGTTTGACATTTCCATAAAAGGAAACTCTCAGGATGCCCAACAATAGATTTGCCATAGTACATTTTTTCAGCCATCAAGGAATGTCCACATTAATACCCTCTATAGAGGAGACACATATTGTTTTACCTTAAAATCACACTGTTGTTGTTTCCTATCCTCTCAATGACAGCCAGCAATCTCCAAAAAATTGATTTATTGATATTTTAAAATTACATTAAAAATATATATATGTAATGTATTAAGAGCAGCCTAATCCATGTGTTCAGTGCACGGATTTAGTAAGAGGTGCCTGACTGCACCATCAGTGCTGCATTCACTCTGTGTTTGAGTGTAACGGCAGAATTATTTGTTGCTGCTAGCTAGAGCTAACACTCTCTTTGAGAAGAAAGTATTTCAAGAGTTGAACATCAAGACTATGGCAAAGGTTTATCGCTCGTTTTTTCCTAACAGAAAGAGCAAGATGAGGAGATACCGGTATTAGTGACTAATGGGAGGGCAGATAGCAAGCAACAGCCTGACCTGGTTTCTTCTTGTTTCGTCATGAACCTGTTGACTGAAAGGGCAGCTTTCATAGATGTTCATGGCCATTTCCAGGGAGGATTATAATTTCAATCAAGAACTGCTATAAAAGGACGACAACTGGTGTTGCCTAATGTCTCCCACAAAGCAGATGTGTGTTGTCCCCACCACCACCATTCTGTTGACATTTTTTTCCACAGTTACTGCACTCTTGGGCCTTGCACAGTTAAAGATTGAAGAACTACGGTGAAGGAATACTTGAAATCTGAGTTCGCATTATTTTGGCTGGGCAGCCAGTCCGGTCGTAGTTCACTGTTGTGTTACTTTCACAGGTTAACAAATTACAGGGTGTCCCAGGGTGCTCCATCCTCTGACACCCAAGAGTTGCCATGACAACTTCATGACAGCAATGTCAAACACCTTTGGTGTAGCAAAGGATGCACAGTAGATGCCAGGAGGTGGCTTTTGGCTTTGAGCTCATTACAGAAACTGTACAGACTGAGGCTGAAGGCAAGAGAAGGGCATGTTTCATTGATTATCAGGATACAATAAAATATATTAATCACTTCTGAAAGAGACTGATGTAAATTGTGACACTTCATGATCTCAAAGTCATGTTAAGTTTTACCAGGGACAAGACAGCTCAGACCTCCAACTAATATTGATGGAGGAGATGGTTCAAGGACAAATTATGAATTTAAGATGTCGCTTAGAAAACCCTCATATCCCAGACATACTCTGCAAGGAAAAGAACTTTGTGATAACGCTCTTTTTCCATAGCATTAGAAGAGTATCAAGTTCTTGTTACGTATCAGTTTTCCTTTACCGTCTGCATACTGCAGTTTAAATAGCCAGATTGTTTCTAATTGAGGCATTTTTGCAATATATTGAGTTGAGTTAAAAAAATAGGAGTTACAAAGTCAGGCACACAAAGTTAAGACATGTCAGCATTAAAAGTTGTCTCTATAGCCATAACTCATGCTCCATCTCTACATGTATGCATTATCTTCAATTGCACACTATTTTTCCCCATATTCCCACCTCATTCACTACACAGAAGAGACAGTATTCATTAAGAACCAGGTGCCCAATCCTTTTTTACTTATGATTTTTGTTTTCTCAGTTAAGCAGCGTGTAGCCTAATGTATGATTTATTGCACACTTTTAAATTGCTACCCTGAAGATGCTTCCTCTAACATTTTTTTTGGTGCTGATCACTATAGCAGCTGAATCCTGCAGAAATACTAATTTATATTCACAATACAAAGGATTTAGTGAATGGTACTATCCTCATTTGACAGATGAAAAATGAAAGATTAAAGAGATAATGTACTTCATACCCAGAGGTTTGCGGGGTTGACTCTTAAACATCAAGAACCTAATTTTTTTTGTAATTCTTAGTGTTATATAGCATTTCTACGTCTAATGAGGTCAGAAGCAGAAGGCTGAACATGCAGACTCTTGCAAATACAATCTGAGAATACCAAGTTTGATTAACTGGAAAACAAGGACCAGTGATACAGCAACTAAACATTCCCAAAAGCGAAGCTTAATTGGAGGGACAAACAAGCTATATTCAGCCTAAACTCAGCCTAAATTTGAATTACATCTCAGAAAGTGCTTCAGACATCAAGTGCTAGGGCTAGCTTAACCTTAAAGGTGCTGCAAACCAAAACCATCTTTTCAGAATACAGTGCACACAACAGCACAAACTCAGAAGCACCATGACCCAAGAAGATATATGGGATTACTTTTCTGGGCACCAGTGAAAATGCAAGATGACAGGAAGATATTTATAAACTTGGGGGGGGGGGGTGGTATACCACACTAAATATGCTTGAGTGCATCTAAATCAGTCCAGATGCATGAACAATATCTAAAATAAACCATGTTACGGCTTCCCTCCATAGGGGTCCCCTTTTCTTTCCCTAATAGACAGCAATTACAGCTACTAATAGTAATACCAGGCAATAATTGGGAGAAGCGGATTCCAAACACTCCTTGCCCCAAGAGGACAGGTATTCTTATTTCTCAAATTCAGGCCAACATCTTCTTCGTTGCATTGTGAAGATGTTACCTTCCAAGCTCTATTGTGAAGTGCGAGCCCTGTATGGCAGGGTTTTTGTAATTCATTAAGCCATGATGAGAGGAACAGAGATACAGAAATATAGATTCATATGACAAAGCAAGGAGGCAGCTCAATATCTAACCAGTGAGAAGCTGCCCTGGATTAACCAAAGAAAGAATTCTCCAATTCTTTCTTTAAGGATTTCTTGTGCAGAGAGTGATCAGAAAATAATTGTCTACTGCCTCACCCCACACAAGAACTATCGAGCAGGTGGCAGGTTCAAAATTAGTGAAAGGAAGCAATTTTTTCCCACCCAACATGTGGTTAAGGCAGGGATCTCCTTGCTGCAAGAAGCTGTGATGAAATTTCAAAGAGCAGCTAGGAAAGCTGATGGAAGGAAAAAAAAATCTCTAATAACTGTTATACACAATGGTACCACCTCTGGCTCAGGAAATTCTGGAGCTGCAAATTGTTGGAGACTGGGTAAGTATTTTTCTGACAGGATCATAATAGGCTTGACCTGCTCTTAAACTCTTCCTAGTACTCTACTTTGGTTATTGTGGCCAACAGGATGCTGAGCTAGCAGGAACTTTGGACATCCTGTATCAAACTTTTTGGGTTATAGTCTTACAGTTTTGACAAAACCATGAAGAGCACTGGGAACAGTGTACTCTATTCTTGCCTTTAATAGAATGTTTGAGAAACAGACTATAAGGATTGAAGATATTTGTTTAAAACAATTTGTGACCTTCAGACAACTTTTACCAATGTAGTCTATTTTTTCATTCATTCATTCATTCTTCCAGTATTATCTGTTATAAAACTTCTATAAACTGACAGTACATTGCATCATGTAAAAGGACCTTTATTTTTCTGTTCTTTTTTTTTTTCCCCAGCACTTGGCTCTTTCCAGGAGTTTTTAATACCCTACCTTGAGGAAGCCCGTCAGATCTGGGCTTGGTTGGTTGGAGCAGCTGTGATTGGAGCCATCATTACTGCTCTGCTCACAGGGCTCATTCTGGTCTGCCGGAAGAAAAGACAAAGAACTTCTTCAGAGATACAACCCTTGCTCATAGAAAGTGAAGATTACAACAATATGTGTTATCAGTCCAATTTCTAGGGGCCTCCAGTAACTAAGTGATCTACTAAGGTGCTAATCAAGCATGCAGTGTTTGATTCATGTTTACAAATGCCTTGTTGAGGTGTGCTGCATAAGCAGGATGGGCAGTCGTGCTCCTCAAGTCTCTTGTAATCTCCAATGTTTTAGTATCTTACCAGACCCACTCCTGCAAAAATCTCCCAGATCCAACCACACCACCCAAAGAACACTATGTATTTCCTATGCTTAATTAAATAATGCTCCTGTGAAACTAGACCAGCTTGTGTGTTGGTGGCTTTGACGTAGAATTCTCTGCTCTTTTATTTGCTCTTTTACAACTGCAGACTCCAAACCTGCAGCCCAATTCATGTGTTCAGTGCACGGATTTAGTAAGAGGTGCCTGACTGCACCATCAGTGCTGCATTCACTCTGTGTTTGAGTGTAACAGCAGAAAGAGCTCTTTAGTGTGCAAAAGATGTGGTGCCTCTGAGCAGAGTAAATGACCCATAGGTACATTTTTTCTTCTAGGATGGAAATATTTTCCCTCCAGCTCCTGTAATGTCCTGTTTGTCCTTGATTAAATGCCATCAGCAGCAGAAAGCAGGCTCTCAGATACCACTTCTCTCTTGTCTCAAATGCTCTAGTTTGTTATCTTCTATACCATCTTACATTTCTCTGTGGAGCCAAGTGTTTTTTAGAAGATGAAACCTAGTCTAACCATGTCCACCTCCGTTCAGTTTGACTTGATGATTGCTCATATTATAGTTGAATTTTGGTTGCTCAGTATTCATGTATTCCACACAGATTACCGATACATAACAAAACGAGGTGTGGTGGGTTGACCACGGCTGGATGCCAGGTGCCCACCAAAGCTGCTCTATCATTACGTTTCTCAGCTGGACAGGGGAGAGAAAATACAACAAAAGGCTCATGGTTCAAGATAAGGACACCGAGATCACTCAGCAATTACTGCCATGAGCAAAACAAACTTGACCTGGGAATATTAATTTATTGACAATTGAAAGAGTAGGATAATGAGAAATAAAACAAAATCTTAAAACACCTTCCCCCCACCCCTCCCTTCTTCCTGGGCTCAACTTTACTCCCTATTTCTCTACCTCTTCCTCCCGAGAAGTGCAGGGGGATGGAGAATGGGGGTTGTGGTCAGTTCGTCACATGTTGTCTCTGGTGCTCCTTCCTCCTCAGAGGATCCTCATACTCTTCCCCTGCTCCAGCATGGGGTCCTTCCCACATGAGACAGTTTTCCATGAACTTCATCCAACTAAAACGTGAGGAAAAAGCCTCTGATACACACACAATGAAAAACACTCTGGTGCTCAGTGATTCTTCTGAAAACATTGCTTGTTGTATTCAGTAACTGTGGGTTGACTAAAATGTTTAAAACTATTATGGGAACACACAAACAGCGGGAAGTTGAAGTGGAGCTGAGATATAAAGACCCATTCAATCTGGGGGGGGGAGAGTGGAAATACCAAGAGGATTTCCTTTCTGCAAAGGATTGTCTTTCTGCAAAATATCTCCATGTCACTGAAGTGACGTTATCCTTCAAAAAGTTTTCCTGATAGAAAAATCCTAACTATATTAAGCAAATTTATCTCAGTCTTTGCAATATTCCACGGTGACAGAGTTTCATTTTCACATCGATCTAGGTAATTTTTACCAAATGTCATGCCCTTGCAAAGCACATGGGCAACAAGTAATTTCTGATTCAACTCCTCAGCTGTTCGTGTCTTTGCCACAGAAGATCACCAGTGTTCCCTGGGGCTCCCTTCTTTGGTCATGGGAAGTGACCATGCGTGGAAGGATGAAAATGGAGCTTTGGCTCATTGGGTCTTCTAAATCCTACTCTTTGCCAGCTCTTGATCATCCCTTCTTCCCCAAAAGCACAGAATGCATAATTCATATCTTGTGACCAAAGGTCTGACGTATTAGTGGAAGTCTCTTCATGTTCTTCTCAGATCAACTACCCATTCCCAGGCAAGCTTTTTCATAGAAGAATTGTTGTAGAATCATAGAACAGTTGGGGTTGGAAAGGACCTTAAAGATCACCAGTTCCAACTCCCCTGCCGTGGGCAGGGACACCTTCCACAAGATCAGGTTGCTAAAAGCCCCATCCAACCTGGCATTGAACAACCTCATCTTGAACTTTCCCTTTTCTTCAGTGGAAGATCTAACAGCCTGTTTTGTTCCGCTAGAAGCTTCATCATAGAGAACTCAATCTAGCTATAACTGGTGAAAGGGAATTTGTATCCTCTTCGTATTTGTAGGCATAGCCCCAAGCATTTTTGTCCTTTAATTCCCGCTCACCATATGACTTAGAGACCACGTCTGCTTTGAGAGGGAACAAAGAACACAGTAGCTCTGTTTCAAACAGCCAGCATGATCTGTGGTAGGGAATAATAGTACAGTGTATATTAATCTTAGTAACTAGGACAAAATTGCTACAAGCAACACATGCTGGGTCTCTCCAACATTGTGGTTTTCTGTTTAGACCACTGGTCTGATGACAGTTTGGAGTTAAAACTCTTTATAAGTGTATCTGACTCTGAGCATATGAAAACCCAACTGGTCCTCTTTTCTGACCCTCCATAGTGGGAATTGAACACCACTGCGAGGTGGGGATTGACTGCTCCCATCTTAAAGCAACTATTTTGGTACAGGAGAAATTGTCCTGTGGACATGCCTAATACTTCTCATTGACATTTTGGGGACCCCACACGTTAGCTTGGACCAGCTACATGGGTCAGAAGGAGGGAGCGGACTCTTTCAGTACTACAGCACTAAATGTTTTCTTGGCACACTTCACTGTTACTGACACGAGACAACATGCTTTCTGTCTGCAGGCTACAAATGCAGCAGCACATCATTTTTCTTTCCGTAGTCATGTTCAGGGTTGTGCTAACTCCTGTGTTCAGACATGTAAGTTAAGTGTTGAAAGACCTCATTTCTTCATAGATGCTTCCCTGAGATGGGAGCCGGAGGTCCTGCATTTTTATTTATTGGGAATAATGTAATGCCATGAGGCTGTGCTTGCCACATAATCTCACTGAATCAGAGTGGGCAGAGCTTGAACACAACCCTGATTTTGCCTTTTCCTCTGTCTGGCCAAGATGACTTAGAATCATAGAATCATTTTGGTTGGAAGAGACCCTCAAGGTCATCAAGTCCAACTGTTAACCTAACACTTGAAACAAGAAATGTCCCACTGGCATTAGGCAATTGGCTCAGACTTGGGGAGTCTATTCTGCCAGGATTAACGCCAAAAATGGGGCATTACAGTGCTTGGTGCCATAAAATCTACATCCTTTGTATGTCAACCATGCAATCACATAAACCTTGACCCTAGTGAGCACTGAAGTTAGGCTCATATGAAATTACTTGCTAGATGATGATCCGCCACCTTCAGCATCCAGGGATGTATTTGCAGTACCAACACCATTTGTTTCACATAATGAAAAAAAAGATTGTATTCAGATTGCGTTCAGAAATCTACAGGATACCTGGCAGCTTCATTATAATATACTGGGTACTATATGTCTCTGGCCTTTGTAAGAGACTGTTACCTCTGTGAACAATAATTTCCTAGCCTGGTGTCTTTCTTCCCTGGACTGTTAAGGGACACATTTAGTCAAGGCAGGACAATGGGCAGATGTCAGCCTCTTTTTTGCTCTGTTCTCCCTTCCATATTTTCCCCAAATTTGTATTTTTAGCACCTGTCCTCTCCATTGAGTTAAATCTGTAATTCACCATCTGTGTATACACATGTGTGTAGGGATGCAAGTCATTTTGAATCAGTCTCCATAGAGAGCTGAAAATTGGCAGCAATGAGACCTTGTCATTAAAAATGGCCTTTTACTGTAATTTCTGTAAAAAGCTCTGAATTAGATATGAAGTAGCTATTATAACGGCAGAAAACCAACTTATTTCTGCACATTAATCTTGTGTCCATTAGGCTTTCTGATGCCCCACTTCATATATGGACATTTCCCCAGGAGTCTGCCTGTTACCTCCTTCTCTTGAGGGCATCAGGCACGCAGAATTTACACAGTGCCAAAAAAGTTCTAGAAAACTGCTGGATTCGTAAAATATGCAGAGAAACTAGTTCTTTTTCTGCATACAGACAAAAGCCCCTTTGAAACAAGAGCTCAGCAACAAACATTAGTTCTGGACCCTAACTGTGGCTTGGCACTTTGGATCATCTCCCTTCATGCAACTTGAATCAAGCCTCACATGACCTCCCTCTCCTACCACCCCACACTGCGTTGTTTTATCCATTAGGAAAAGGGACCATTGATGGCTCAGCAGTGTGTTTGTCCCACGCTATAGAGGCTGGTGTGGTGATGGCGATGCAAACCAGCCCACAGGGGTGGTACCTACCCTTTTGCTGCCTGAATGCATCATACAGATTTCAAAGGAACTCGGCTGCATAAAAACACCTCCCTGATTTTCCTCATTGTTTTCTAGTAAAAGAAACGTGCTCGGGCAATAAAAAGCAAATAAGGTATTTTCAGGTCAATTACATGTGGTGGACAAATTTTCACGCATTTTCCTGCAATCATGACAATGTTAAAATGTCCCTGGTATGAATTGCTTCTTGAAAAATTTACACGTAACCATTTCACTGTGCTACATTTTCAAACTGCTGTACATCTTTCCAAGGGCTTCTGACAACAGTGCCATAAATATGAATAAAGGAAAGTAATCTGCAGAACCTCTTAACTCCTAGGGCAGAGCCACGCACCAGACTTGCCTTGTCTTGCATACCAATACAGCCCTTCTTGTAATCAGATTCTGTTTTTCTCCACCTGTGACTGGTACTGATGAGCTTTCTTGCAACATTAATGTCATTACTACCTTCATTGCTCTGTGCAAGCTATTGCAAACAAATAGTCCATACTCACCACATAAGAAAACATATTTCTGGGAGAAGTACTAAAAGCTTAAGTTCTTTGCATGTGACCCCTTCATGCAAAGAGAAGAACACTGCAAAAACGTGCTGGATATCTTGTCACAGAGCTGAACATGTCAGGAAGATCAGCTAATAAGGACTACAAGGCCTGGACTGTCTCCTCACAAATGAGAGGTTGGCAGGATGGAAAATACTGGTCTCTTAATGATGGACTGCTAAATTTACTGTGGACTGATTCCATTGTCAGATAACCTGCCTGTATAGAATGAAATATATACATGGTTAGATAGTTGGAAAAATATCAAATGACCAAGATCATGACAGTATCTTTACACAGAACTGTTTATTGGTGCAACTGCGAGAAAACATGATTTTTTTTTAAACTGAAACACAACAAACATCTCAGAGAGACAGAGATACGGCCATTAGCTGATAGCAAAATACAAATACTCATGGCAACAGAGAGGTGCTATATAACTGTATTCTTACTATAGTAGTAAAAATTGTACAACATGTGTATGTATTTGTGTAGACAAGCCCTATTAGGACCCTTTTTCCTGTTCTCCTTTCATATGGATGACATTACAGACATTTATATTGAAAGCAGGTTAATATATTTGTCAAATCAGGACAGCAGCAATGTGTTTTAACTTCGATCTTGTCAGTAAATGCCACAGTGACCCTGGAAGATACAGATCACCAGAGAATCCAGGATCCATGTCCTCTTTTACCGCATCATGGACTTGAGATGCCACTTTTAGTCTCTTAATGCATTTTAGTCTTTTAATTCTATAGCCTCTGGTCTCAATTATTTAATCCAGATAGATGACTTTCAAAGCATCAACCTCCTATTAACATTCAAGAAGTATCAGGCTCTTGACAACTCTCATTTAAGAGCCTCAATGAAAATGAGGCATTTCTGTCTTCCCTACTGCTACCAGAAAAGGTGCTTGTCACTTCAGAAAATCAGGTCACTTCTAGACTTTTCCCTTTCAGAGGAACAAATATGCCTAAATCCACAAGTCTAGATACCAAGACTTAAAAATTATGGTCTCTTGTCTCATCCTAAAAGCCGTGGCACTCTTAGAGTACCAAACAGGGATGTCTGCAGGGAGGCTGTCGCTTTAGAAATTGTGTTTAGAGGTCTGGATACAGAAGACAGATCGGGAAACTACTGCAGTCATCATAATTAAGGCGGCATTCTCCTACAAGGAGACATACTACTGTAAAAGGTTACAGGAAGGCTCATTTGGAAAATTAATCTGTAGAGAGATCAGGAACTTTGGACTAATAAAAATAATTTTCAGGAAAGGGAGACAGGATGAGTTGCTGGTTATTCAGACCATCAGTCATCAGTCCACAACGCACAATTTCAGATTAGAAAGTGCATTGTTCTTAAGCTCAGTCTAATGCTTATGCATATGCTAAACAAGACAGCAGAAAGAGTAACGAAAAATCATGGAGCCATTAAATTCATGAGAATTAGATTTGTGAGGAGTTGGAAAAGGGAAGTGGATGAGAAGGGCAGATTATTTGAAGTCATCTCGCATACAGAAATGATGACGGGTTTTCAGGAGCAACAATGGAAGTTACATTATTACGAATTATTCCAATGTGCTACTCTTCAGCCCTCCTGTAACATCCATGTGGCTGTAATGTGCTTTATGGCACATTTAAGGCAAAGCACCAGGTTCCCTGCAGTGAACAAAGCTCTAACTGGATTGTACAGCTGCTCTCCCGCTTTCAGGAGGCTGATGGGACCAGCAATGGGGTACATATCCCTTTTACCCCAAAATTCAGAATCAGAACCAGGTAAGAAAACATCTGTGTGTGCTCCTCAGATGGTCTCAGTTTTGTAAAACACACTTTTTTGGGTGGTTCTCCAGCTGAGATACCCTAGGACAGGGGAGCCAGTTCACACCTAACCAGTACCCGCATTTGCGGCCCATAATGTGCTGTGTTCTCCTAATAAATGACTATGTTCCCTATAACCTCAATGGAGGGTAAAAGGAGCTTTTGAAACAGATTTTGTGTGCTGAAAAGCAAAAATCCAAAAGTCAGGTGAATTGGATCTCCGTGGAAGTCTCTAAAGGCTTTCACACCTCCCCACTGATTACATGAGGAAGGTGTTCATTCACTTGAGGAGATTTGGTTCATTAAATAACTGAAATTCATGAGAGGTTGGTGCCTGGATTGGGCGGACAGTTGCTGCTTAGCCCACAGCTGCTGTTTTTCTCTCTAGAAAGGCTCATCTGCCACTGCCCGCCCTCCTGCTCCCCTTGTTATCAAGAATTTATCATGATCAGTGATGCTGACATAGCGCTGAAGTGAGGAGGAGGAAGCACAGTTTATTTGTTCTGCTAGGAAATCAGCAGACTGCAACGCTTTCCTTGATCCCAGCATGAGGAGTTTCTTCTTTGCTGCAGGATTTTTAGCCAGGTTTTGTCAAAATAAAAAGCCCCCCGATTTCTGTGCTCCCTTTCCCCTGCTCTTCTGGAATGGACAATGAGATTTCCCTCCTGATCAGATGCATTTGTGAAATGCATTGTTTCCCATAAAACCTCTCCAAATATCAGACAAGAAATCAAAGCTCATGAGCCAAAACATGTTTGGCCAAACGTCATTACATGGCCAGCGGAAGGTGAGTGGGAAAGGATATTCTCCTTAATGAAAAACACCATAATAATCTTTGAAAGTATAGTTTTTCCCCTGATAGCTCTGCCCAGTGTGTCACTGAACCTGCACTAAGTATAAATAAACACCTTTTACATTTCCACAGCTTAGGAGCTTCTCTGAAGTGGAGGCTTTAACTTTCTGTACAGTTTTTTTAACTTAATGACTAAAAATAAATAAGGAATATTCAGGTTTGCTTGTTGGGTTTTGTTTGTTTGTTTTCATGTTGCTGCTGCAGTTAAACTCCTCATTCTAGAGAGATGGCACCTTTTGCCATTACTGTATCAACACCACTCTGGAATGAGAAAGCAAAAAATACAACATTGTAATCAATGTATGGAGTTTAATTGTTTATCCTTCTCAAAAATAAATAATTAGCCAGAACTTCTGACAGCAATTCTGAAAAATCTCAGAGAAGTCTGCACACTTTTATTAATTTACGTTTCACACCTAATTTTCCTAAAAAAACCCACAACCCTGCCAAATGCAAAAGTGATTACATGGATGGCTAACAGGACACCCAACGATTTGCAGGATCGAGTGGGTGCTTTGGTCCACAGTGCATCAGAAAGAGCCCAACCACATTACGGGGAAGTGGATTATGAGTTTTAAACCAATTGTTTCAGATTTGCTGTAGAATCAGCAGTGTCTTGAAGATCACAATAAAATATCAGCTCTCCATTAAGATCTGTCAAAAGCAAGAGAGTCTGGGCAAATGCTTCAATAACACGCTGTGAAATACAGGGTGTTTCAAAATGATGAACCAAACACGTTACAACTGCACAAAAAATTGCAAATGGTTTAACAAGTTAACAAATTTTAGGAACCTTTTTATAAATGCTCTATGTTGCCTCAACCTGCTGTATGGACTGAAAGAGTTTCATTCATGGACCATTTGTGGTTACAGAGATTTAGTGATTTCCAATTGGGTCCATCTTTTTGAAACACCTTGTACTCTAACAGACTGAGGAGACTAAAGCAAATGCTCAGATCACGTTTCAGGATTTCAGGGTCTCAGGTGCTCATCTTTAAGTGGGAAGGACTTCTATACACTCCTGGGATGGGAAGGAACTTTGTTCATCACTGATTTTGGTAGGTTAGGGTCAGGCAGGTGCTGTTTTCTGTTCCCACTGTGCTCTAAAGACCATAAAGAATGGGTGTTCTTCTAAGTTCCAGTGGTGGGATGACTGTGTATGAGAATGAGACAATATACTCTGCTTCTGAGATGGTCTCATAGCTGCAGATACAAAACCAATGTATTTGGCACTGCCCATTTCGAATGGTCTGGATTTATCAGAAATTTCGAGAAGCACGTGTCTAGTGTTTTAAGCCAGAAAATGACTCTGGGTGGCTAAATGAGGGTGCCTGTCATAATTTTGGTACTTCAGGTATCCTATCCAGCTTCCTGCTGCTGTTCCAGAGGATCCTATGTCTCCTGTAGCATATCTGCCAACCCTATATGGATATTTCAGCTAGTTCAGGGCATCTCAAACAATATGAGAGCCTCTGTTTAAGCAGTGAAATCCCAGCTTCCCTGCCAGCAGCAATATACATGCACATACGCACATACACAGTGCTTCCACTATTAAAGCAGTATGTCACTAATTAAAACCAGGTCACAAACAGCAACTCAACCACGTTTTGCTCAGTCTTGGAATGGTTGTTTATTCCAAAGTCATGAAGCTTCCTGTAAAGTAAATACCTTGAGAGTACAGTGCCATAATTACATGATGAATAAATGTATGGTGCTTCGTCAAATACAATAATAGACACAAACTCACATTAGGGCGTCCTGCTAATATAACAGAATGCAAAAATAACATCTCACAGCAACAGAACTCAGCAGTCAAATATTTCACTTGTGAGGATTGCCATTAAGATAAAACGGCTAATTCTGTCTAGTATCTTTGGTAAGACATTACATACTGTAACTTAACGAATTTGAAATGAAAGACTACTTTCCAAGCAAATCCGTAAAACTATTTTCAGGTGTGACTGTCCCCATTTTACAGGTAGGCAAAAATAACATGGTATTTAGAAAGAAGCTTAATGCAGTTTGGTATCACAACTTCAGTGAACGTGGATTCTTTATGTTAATCTGAAAATCATATGCAGAGTGACTGGTTTGTAAGGAAATTCTGTAAGATGATGGGATAGAGCCCAGGATTCCTCCCTGTTTGATCCCTTTTTAGCCAATAGTTTGCACCTAGCCTCATGACACTGTATAATTAAGAAAGGGACACGATGGGAAAAGATTTCTGCACATGAAAAAGAGAAGAAAAAAAACCCAAAGGACTTAGGAAAAAAGAAAGAGCAGGAAAAAAAAAAAAAAGAAAACAAACAACAAAGCTTTTTTGATGATAGATTTCCAGCTCTGCCTTACTATACAGTTAAATGCTTCATTTGATGGGAACCACGATAGAGCCTAAAAGGTTATTGCTTACTCTTCGAAGGTTTGTGAGGCATTTACAATAGTGACTTATTTAAATCCTTCTAGTCAATGAAACATAGTCCCTCTGTTGTGTTGGGGGGCAGCAAGCTGAAGCTACAAAATGGGCTGTTTCACATGATGAGAGTATGACTTGGTATGGGCAGGAACTCACTAAGTATTATTCTTGTTCTTAAACTCAAGCCTGGGGGAAAAAATTAAAAATGAGAGTTCAGGACCAAATTTTGTTTTCTGTTCCACTTGGAAACTATGCAGGCATTTATCTTCAAAGAACTGTACCACATCCTGAACTATAAAAACATAAGAACAGATTGGAATTACGTTAATGCAAATAGACATCTCTGAAAGGAACATTGAGTACTCAAAATTGCGGACATTTATGTTAATACTTTCCAAAACAGTTATCTTGAATATTGTATAAAGATAAAAAAGTAAAGGCCACTTTCCTTTCTAATACATTATTTTCATTTCAGCTCTAATGGAAAAAATATATAATTACAGAATTGGAAAATCAGCACAAATTTTCTGGACTCTTTCTTTTCAGACAGGAGAGGGTGAGGGAAGAACGTGGTCAGTAGTGAAACAGTCAAGACCTGCAACTACAGAAAAGACAGGGCCGTTCATTTTTTCTACCACACTATACACATTAACTGGAAATAACTACTTCCAAGGCTTATTTCTTAAAAAACTGGAAAGCTGAACTTAGTTTATTGCTCTTTCCAAATTTCAGGGATGGCAACGGTTCCACCTGGGGTCTGTATCTTCCTTACTGAGACTGGATTTTGATTAATTATTTTCTGTCTGTGTAGCACTCTGGTTCAAAGTCCTTTGACAAGTGGGATCACATGCTAAGGTCTTTTCAGGATACCCACACTCGTACCATTGTGGCCAGTTCTTGTACACTTACCATGTCAAGCTCTCACATGGCTTATGAGCCCCAAACAACTGTCCAAAGTGAGATAAAAATGGATCATTTGTCTTCTTAGTTTCCAGGATAACTCGTAACTCAGAAATCATTATGAGACATGAGCTGAGGCTAAAGATGGCTAAATGCCCAACGTGCTCTGGGGTCAAGTTCTGGAGCAACCCAAGTCTAGACGTGCCACAGACATTGCCTTAAGATTCAGATGGCAGTTTAGACATGATCCTAGAGAGATGTTTTGCTTTAAAAGAGAAATATTCGCTTGTCGACGCTCAGACTGTGGTAGTATTGCTTAGTTTGAATAGTATTTTCCACTAACGAAGGTTGAAAAGAAAACTCTAAGAATGCTTTGCCGTTAGAAAATAATAGTTTTTCCAGCTAGTTTCCACTCTCTTTCTAAGCATCATTGAAGACAAGTTTTGGACATGCTACCATTTCCCAAACAAAAAAATTGTTTGGATTTTTTAATTCTGCTTTTTTTGTTCTGAAATGAAAATGTATTTATATAAACAATATAAAACCATAGAATCTGAAAAAAAAATCCCAAACAAAAAAACCACATATGTACATTATGGAACTAATATAGCTGGCCTAGACAAAATATCTTTTTAGACAACAGTTTGAAGAAAATTGTCACAAATATGACTTTTCTCCTAAACTATCACAGACCAAGGGAACCATTTCTTACCCAAATATGCTCCATCAAATTTGTTCTTGCAAGTGCTTAGAAGGAACACAGGGAGAGAAAAACTCAGCAGGATTAGCATGCAACCTGGCATGTATGGGCTAAGGTTTCTTGCTTCAGTAAAAGCTAATTAAAAAGCTCAGAGCTTCATCAACATATGAATCCTGGAAGAGGCTCCTGGCCACATCTGAATTTCAGAGAAAACTCTGCCCTTCTGCACCCACAGCAGCATCAGTGACTCCTTCTCAAAGATGCAGAGCAGAACATATGTGTTGGGAGTTCTCTGTTTAACAGCACAATCCTTCATCTTTCCCTTTATAAATAAGGAGCTCTCAAGCTCCCTGAAGCAAAGAAACCAGGCAAGGAAATCTTTAATCAGTGAAAGGAGAAATTTATATGCAGTTGATAAACTAGGGGCTGTATGGAGATAGAGAATGTAACTGAAAAAAGCAACTCTTTCCATCACTGCCTGCTGTCCTGAAATGTCTGTATGTGAAAGCAGAAACATGACTTAATTTCAGTGATGGCCACAAGCAAGCCAACTTTCACAAGACCAGATCCCTGACTCTCATCCAGAAGATCCCATAATCTTTGTTATTATGAGTTTTCCCCATTTTCTACACAGTTTTCCTTGTGGCAGTGCACCTCCTCTCACTCTAAAAATCATCTCCAGGACTAGGATGCTGCAACCGATCACTTTCCTAAAGCTAATCAACGTGACTACAGGAGACCCATTGGTTTGTGTACATTAGGAGTGCTACAAAGGCTGATGTATGCTCTGATTTAAATTGAGGACCTCTGCATTTCCCAAAGTGGCATTTTCCTGAGTTAAGGGAAGCAGAGGGTGGGAAAAGCCTCTTGACACAACCTGTACTATAGAGAGAAAGAGCAGAAGAGAAGGACTATGTGATACATGGATGAGGCTGTTTCCAGTGATGCAAAGGTTGGAACACCTCTGGATAAATGAGGTGGATCTCTGGATAAAGTTTACAGAGAGTAAGAGCTGGACCTGAAATCTCTGTTCCTACTAATCTTCCACAGAGAGGGAGTAGACTGAGATTAATGAAAGCACCAATGCATCCAGCTCCAACAGACAACGATACTTCACTATCAGGTTGAGACCCTTTGCTAAGTTGCATCTCAGCCACATTTTTAAGCTCTGCTTGGGGACATTATGTTTTTCTCAAAAAGCATATATCAAACAGTAACAAGTGCTTGAGCAACCAAAAAAGAATAATGCCATAGGTGAATCTTCACATTCTTAGCAAATATTTTTTAACAGTTATTCATGTTTTTCTGACACTATAAAGGAAAAACACAACACTTGTGTCTTCTCCGCAGAGATTTTGCCATTTATTCCTCATGAACACTAGTGCAAATATGGGCAGGGTGTATGCAGTTGTCAGCAGAAGCTGGCATTCACCTTCCTCATCTGTTCTGGACAGCACATACTTTCAAGCACCTAATGATTACGTATATTAACATGCTCTGCTCCTCAAGCCCTGAACAACATACCTCTACAAAGCTACAGAAATACAAAGGGTATGTCTATACCCTCGGCTAACCGCACAACTGAGACTGCACTCAAGAGTCAGACCAGCTCACTGTCTACACAATTCACCTTTAGATAAGACAGGTCTGAGCTCCAAGCTCAAAGTGCACATGGGTGGCTGCATTTACACCTGCTTTCATCTCATGCTGCAGACTCAACCCAAGAGCTCTCACGGTTCTCTGCTGCCAAACTGTACCTTTAGGACAGGCTCTGCCTCAGCGCCATTCAAAGACATGATGGCCAGTGCGACATGGCCTGCTTCTGACTACAGATCATGTATCACTGCCATGTTTCTCCTTAAAACAGTTGTTTTCCTCTTTGCCTTAAACCTTGCTTCTTCCCAGCAGCTTGCAGAGTTCCTGTGCTGCATTCCTAACCAGGCTGCACTGGGTGCAGCTCAGGACACAGTCCACTCTGTATGCTCGCTGGTATTTTGCATTCCTCTCAGATTAAAGGGAGAAGAAAATGCTCAGAGGCATTATTTATTCAATTCAGAAGCAACCCGTTATCACTATGTTACATTTCTAACACGCAAACACAACTACACAGCACCAGGAGAGAATCTGCTATCCCCGAAAAAGAAATGACATGCTCTTTTGAAATCAAAAGAAATGCCCTGCTGTCGATGAATGTCTTCTAGGTTACAGCACGAGGAGGAAATTTTTGCTTTTCCTCCCCCATCTCTCATCTAAATTTCTTCCCCAGGGTTGTAGAGTATGAGATGAGCAACGTGACCTTGCAGTGACAGAATTTTAATGTGTGACTGGTGCACCAACAGCAATGCAGCAGCGTCTCTCTTCGCAGTGTTGCTATGTACACTAAACATTTATGTAACACTGCTTCTCATCCTCAAGGCTGTCCTTACCTAGGGTCGGCAGCAATGAACACAGAATTTATTTAGTCAACTGTCAAAGCTACTTACAGCTAGCACGGTGAACTACACACACCAGCATTTTGCTGAAGACGAGATAACAGGTAAAGCCATTCCCATTCTCAAAGGTGCAAAACAGTAGTAGATGTGGGTGTTTTTGTTTGTTTGTTTGGGTTTTTTTTAAATAGTTTAGCTAGGAAGAGTCAATGGTAGATTTCGAACAAATTGCTTATTTCCGAGGTGTTTACTAAAATATACCAGTTTTCTTCTTCGTTTTAGCACTGAGTTGTGCATAGAAAAGCAATGTCTTTGCTTATGTTAGTTCTCAAACCCCACAGAGACTTCATACCTGCATCCAATGGGGCTTGCTTGTAATTTCTAGAGTTGAGGAGGCAGGAAAAATGTCTCCTTCCCTTTTGCTCCCAGATTCTAAACACTTCACCCTGTTCATTGCTGGCATTCATCATGCTCTCCTGCCCTCCTTGGGTTGCTCCTCAGCTGACAGCAGTTTACCTGAAGCTTCAGGAGCTGCTCTTGGCTTCCCCCTCCTGGTGTAACAGTATAGATCATTAGGAAGAAAGTGCAGATTTTTGGACTGCGGGATGGACAGACTTTGCCAGGAAGAAGCGGACAGCATGTAAATATTTTTTGCAAGGTCTGACATGCTCAGAAATACAGGGGCCTGTCAAGAGGCAACCTACAATTGGGATAGGTGGCCTTCTACAGCTGTCTCTCTGTGCCCCTGTAATAATGGGGCAGATCCACTGCTGCTACATCAGCTGTCTCTTACAAATATGATTCTTCTAGAGAATATAACACTTCAGGCACAGCAAACCTTGAGCATCCACTGCAGGTTTGGAGGGATTTTAACCTCAGAGGAAATGCAGTGCATTCCACAGTGGCAAAACACATCCCATCCCTCTTACAATGTGGGTGATACAACTAGCAGGATACTAAACCTTCACAAAGGCTAATCCAGCCCTTTAAGGAGCAGCATTTGTGTCAGCCCAGCAGAGGACTCAGAGTTCAACCCTAAAAGATGCTGGCTAATTGATCTACTGTACCTACAAAGGAAATTCTGGAGTTTCTGGGATTCACTATGATTAGCACAGGCACTAAAATATCAGGCTCTTTATGGGAATGAAGTCTCATTTCAGCTCCACGTGTTTCACCAGTGCATCACTACAGTGGCCTTAATGAAATACGCCAGCAGCACAGACGATGCAAACCCCAAATCACTATTCTGAGTCCTCAGCTGTGTTCAGTGTATCTCCAAAAAATGTACATTCATTGCAGAAAAGCTTAGTTCAGCCCAGGCACCAGCGGCATTTTGATTAAACTGTGCTGTTAGATTCTCTTTGTCAAAACAATAAAAACTGGTTTTATTTGTGAGAGCTGGGAAATCAGCAGACAAATCAGATGCATAATCCAGGGAAGAACAGCTCCAGCTTTTCTTAAATCACTCTGGCATGTTTATGAAATGATTTCCAGGCTGAAGTGAAAATTAATGTCCCTAGAAGCCCTTTTATTTTTTAAACAAGTAAACATTGCATTTTAATAACGATGTCTCTTCTCTGACTTGCAGGGCTTGAACTGCTATAGGCAATGACTAGTTAGACTCCCGCCTACTTCTCCAAGCAACATCTTGTAGTTTGGAACTACAGCCTGGTGCGTTAGTGTTGAGTGGAGGCTTTTCTCTTAGGCAGCTGTTCTAAAAGCAAATTTCTTACCAAATCATTACTTCTGTGCTCTGTTAGGCTGTTATAGCTGAACTACTGTTCCCAACGCAGCTGGTCTGCCACCCATATTATCTGCCCCTTCTCAGCCAGCTCCAAATCGCTTCCTCACCCATGTGCTAGAAGGATTAAAAGCAAAGGGGTGACCCTGTACTTGCTTGCACTGGCTGCAAAGTGTGCTCAGAGGTTGCTCTGTGCTGATATCAGACTCTGTGCAAGGGTGCAAGCACATGCAGTATTTCTCTCACTTGCAGTCACGTCTGCTAACATGATAGGTGAAGATCTGCAATCAAGGAAAAAAGATGAGGATTCCGTGCTGAAGGAGTCAGCCCACAATCGGGACACAGTGTGTGCACCACAGTGTTAGTGGAAGCTGAACGTGCGCAGTGCTTTCATACACAACTTCACATCAGGGTTGTGTGGGCTGGAGTCTTCAAACAGAGAGAGGGTTTATCTCTTTTCCCTTTACAGCAACTGTTCTCTAGTCTGCTGTGGCCAAACAATCAGCATTTTGCAGAAAAATGGATTTGACTTAAATTTTCTACCCTAAGCAGCGCAGTCATTGGCTGGCTGTGCTATGCACTGCTGTCCTCTCCCCAGCCCAGGTTCAAGGCTGTACGTAGTGACCTCTCATGCCTTTCAGTCCCGCCTCCTAAAAGAGCAGATGGAAGACCATGGAAGAACTCACGTGCTATTAGTACCATATGCTGAAATAGGGAAGTGTTGCTCTGAACTCAGAGCTGCAATAATCATCACGTAGGGATGGGCTGTCCTGCAGACTTCAGAGTGGAAGTTCACTCCTCATCAGCCCTTCCCACGTTCCATCGGGGCTCACTTCCACAGCCCTTTGCTACAGCAGTGACCATTTGCTCACACAAGTAGCCTCAGTGCTGTGGGAATAGAATTGCCTGGGTAAATCTGGTTAATCCAGCTGTTAGCTGTGGAAAGCCCCAAGTCTCAGACTGCTGTACGAGGGCTGGATTCCCATTGCAGAGAAAGGGCTTGGTTTCCATCAGGGCATGAAAACACTCCTGGTTTTGAAGTCCTGAAACATTTATGATGAATAAAACACCAAGATCCCGCTGAGCAAACACTGAGGTTGCCTGCAGTTTTGTGACAGATCGAGCGAGAAGCAGCAGAATACAGGGTGGGATCCTTCCCCTGCCAGCAGGACGCTTATGACAGACCCACTTACAGGACTCAATTTAAAGCGTAAAGAGAGGTTCAATTACGTAAATCCGGCTGATCTGTAAATGTGGAATTAAGTGCTGTCAGCCTTCACTTACTTGGCTGGCACAGAGTTATATTTTAACATACACTTGGCTTACAGATAAAAAAAGCTACAGAGTTTAAAAGAGGACTCGGCTGGGTTTTGCAAGCTGGTGTTACACATGCAGAAGCAGCAAGGACAATGCAGCCTGTAGAAAGACCGAGTCTATCATAACACCTGCCACTCCTGAAGCCAAGTCACAGTCACTAACCCTTAAAACTTTTTGCCCTTCTGAAAAGCATAGCTCAAGGAAAAGGAAAAAAAACAACCGAGGCTTTTAGCCTTTCTCCAAACTCACCCTTGCCTGGTTAAGCAACTACTCCTATCAGCAACAGAGAGGTTTGGTAAGACGAAGCTTTACACAAAATAAAACACAAACACAGTTGCATAGCCATCAGACAGCCCTCTTCATTGCAGGTGCACTGAAGTGATCCTGAAATGTTAATGAAGCCTCACAACACCCCAGAAAGGTAGACAGTCCCAAGCCTGGTTTACATGTGGGTCATCTGAGATCGGTACAGGACAAAGACAGAAAAAGGAGACTGCGGCTCTGCTTGCATCTTGCTCTGACAGCACTGCCTAATGCAACAACAGGCGTTTTATGTGCCTACACACAGTGCCAGCTCCTGCTACAGTGCAGAACAAGAGCATAGTACTAGTATTATTATTTTAACTATAAAGCACTACCTATAGAGGAGCTGAGCAAGAAAATATAATCTGTTTTAGCACAGAGCTAACTACAAAACTAGCTGCTCACTATACGGTAATGGAACCAATATCTATCAGAGAGATGTGAAACCACAAATAACATCATGATTAGATGACTCTAAACGGTATTTAGAAACCATTAGATACTAGATCCTAAAACAAGAGGAAAAAGATCCCCGTCTGGTTTTGGTTAATAGATGCAGTCATGACTTCAATCATGCTTTAAGCCAACTGCCAACACACAAAAAAAGCCTGAAGCATCAGGAATACCTGATAATCTATGTATTTTGCCATCAATTTTATGTTTATTATTAAAAAAAAAAATCCATGCAGGCAGTATTAGAAATAAATCTTAATGATTAAAAAAGCTCAAATCCTTTTCTGCATACCTCCGTTTTTGTTTGGGCAGATGAATGAGACCCAATGCGAAAATAATGATCCTTCCAGCCTCAAAAAAAAAAAAAAAAAAATCACTAGCTGCAACGTAGGCTCCCATCTCCCATCGCATTTCTATTTTGGCTTCTTCTCTAGGCTACTTTGGAAATTCTCATCAGTAGGACTAAATCCATCTCCGGCTCTTTCATCACCCCAGAATTTCAAATTGGGCAGAGCCAGAGGTAGAAACCTCAGTGCCAAGTCCAGACACTAAGGAACGTGTCCCCATGTGGCTCCACTGCTGCACCTCAACCTGCTCTCCACTGAGGGCAACTCCCGAGGCAAAGACCAAGCTCATTTTCACTAGTTACACATGCAACAGGCCTATACACCACCTACTAGAAAAATGCTTCCCTCTCAATGCTGATACCGATACTTGTAGAGCCCTGTGCAGAGTTTGTGTTGTGAGGTAAAAAAAAAGTGTCTTTCCAACTAAGATAAAAAAGGTCTTCATCGGAAAGATAGAAACCGAATCTAATGCATTGTGCTAAATACAGGTGAACCACGGGCATGAGAGATGCTAAGCCATCTTATGTCTGTGTGTGGTGCAATTAGTACAGGGTATTGCTCCCAAGCTTCTGTTGGAGATAAAGGGACAGGTTTTTGGCATGTGTAAAGCGATGTGCTCTATTAAGATGCACCAGAATGATCCCTGTTTATGCCAGCTGTCTGACTCCTGCTTAAATGTCTTTTTCCCAGCAAAATAAGGTAAAGGGGATAAAAAAATAAAGGAAGTTGGATCAACTATTGGACGGAGGAAAAAAAGTTGCGTCTCAAAATGAAGAAGTTATAAAGTGCCTGTTTTACCTTCCAGCCCTTACATGGCAACTATCAGCAGACTGGAAAACAGCTGCAGGGAGAAGAAGGGAAGGAGAGCTTAAATTTGGATGGTTCAGACCTTTCCCTTTGGAACACACTGAAACCACATGGCAGCTCCTGCAGTTTCTGTCTGCACACGAGGCAAAGAACCACAGTAATGAGGGCTTCATCCTTTCTTTGCTGTAGATCTGGCTTGATCCTGCTTTCAGTGGCATCAGTACATGCCTCGCAAAAGAATCACTAAGAGCATCTGAAAGCTTGAAGTATTTGACATTCAAGGCATGTGAGTGCAGAATGAGTGCAACTTCCACACTGAGCATCTGGTATAATAAAACATCATATCCTGTCTGATCCCTTTAATAGTTTTTCTTGCTCCATCTTTCTGGCTGCATAAATCACACTTCTTTTGCAAACTCACTGAATGTTGAATTGATGCAAGATAGAAAGTTCTCCATGCACAGCTGTTTGCTTGCAAAAAGCTGTGATTTGCATCATGGGAAAGTCTCCCCACAGGTGCTACACAATTGTGCTCACTTTTCCATAGGTTAACTTACACCTTTCCCCATATTCTACCATTTCTTCCATTCAAGGTGGGAATGTCCACATGCATTACAGAAGTAGATTAGATGGAGTAACACTCTATATTTTAAATACAGAATCCCAATTCTGCAATGTATAAAATCTTTATTATGGAGTGTTTCCACCCCAAAGCCATGAGATTTGTATACTAACAAAAACAATAGGTCTTCATAATGCGCTATGTTTTGTTGCTTGGATTAACCTGGGGTTTGGTTTACTGATCCAGCTTCAGAGGACTGAAGTGGATGAAGACCAAACACACCACAGATTGCTCTTCCATCGGCTTTTAAAGCAACTGCGTCTCTCTCCAGCTTCTGTACTTTTTAATTAACAGAAACAACTCCAAAGAATCACCACTGCCACAAATATTGTGTGAGCGCATTTGGCTTTGAGTATAAGCACTTATTATTTGTTGGTATACTGCTGCATCCATCATTTTCCAAAGTCTTAAATAAACATAAATAAGAAAATCTGTGCTATTCTTTGGTACATTTCTGTCTGTTTAAACCACAGCTGAACTTTTATGTTGTACAAACAAAAAATTGCACTTTTATCTTCCAGAGAGTCTTGCTAGCCCAACAGACTTTCAGCTGAAGGATTCTTTGTTATACTCAAACCTTGTCCCATACGGGTTGCTGCTGTTGCTCAGTTTATGAAGTATCTTAGATATTTTGTTTGGTCCACAGCAGAAAACTCCAATGGTCTTCCTGTTAAAAAAAAAGAAAGAAGTTATGACATTGCAAATAAGCAGTAACTTACAATGATAGACTAAATTGCATTCTGTCCTCACTGTATTACACATAAGCCATGTATGCATAGATTTTAAGGTGAGAACAGCTCACTATGTCATGTACTTAGTCTTACTGAAGCCACTAGATCTCTCCCAAGTAACCCCACAAGAAGGCCTATTACTTAGTTGACTAAGAGAACTCTTAGAAAAAAGTACCTCATCTTAGTCTCAAGACACCAAGTGACAAAAAATTACTGCTTCATACTCTAGTTTTTTTCATGATTTATCCCTTTTTTTTGTTGAAAATGTGTCTCACTGTAATGACCTCACAAGTGTAACTAGTGATTTACACCGGCAGGAGATCTAGTCACTAACGGTGATTCGTTACACTAATGAAAACAGAACATTACTAACCCATGATTATTTCTGGCAGCAGCAGAATAACTTTACCACTTTTGTTTCACATTAGCATGTAATCTTTCCTTCAGCAGCTCTATCGAACAGTCTTCTGAAAAGCCAAACACAGAATATGATCCTTGTTCATCATCCACAGCTATCAGCCTGGGTTCATTAGTTAACCTGCCTATTTCACACCCCTCCACTGACAACAGCTCTTTGCTCTCGAGCCACCCTAAACACGGGCTGTACATCAGACATACAGTGGTGATTCATACAGCACCTAAGGGCTCAGAACTGGAGCCAGCATCAGAACCAGGCACATCTGCAGCAGTGGGACTGAGCCACTCATGATATTCATCATCTCCCTTTTTCTGAAAGATGAGGAGAAGGGAATGGAAGGAGCAGGGAAAGAGGATGCGGTGCTGTCTCTTCTGTATCATGGAAAAAAAAAATTTCCTCATCTTCCTGTTGAAACTGTGCCACTACAGAGAAAGATCTTAAAGAGCATCCAAGAGGGAACGTGGCTTTAACTACTGTGATCCACAGCACGCACCAACAGGCTGCAGACTTGAATTCTCATCCCTGCCTCCAGGTCTGTTTTAGTATTTTATCCAATGACTATTTAATATAAAATATCTTAGCACATGCAGGATAATCACACGCACAGTTTAAAGCTGTCTGCGTATGTGTTTGGAGAGAGAAGGGAACTAACACGTATAAGAACACTTTGCTGCATGCTGTGAAGTGTCTGTGCCTGGTGTTCGTCAGCAGCTCAGGCAGCACGGCCGTACCCACTGCACCTGTGCACAGCGACAGTGGCACAGCACAACTCAGGACTCAGACATCAAAAAGCATCACAGAATTATGCAGGTAACTGCAACAGTGCTCTTGTGCAGGCACCTTACAATGATGACTTTAATTGCCTCCAATTGCATCATCTCTCATATCAATCCCCAGCAAACATTCATAACTCATACTTTTCTTGCCCTTACGTATATCTATTAAACTTTCTCGTCCTGGCAATACCCCTTTTAATGACAAAGAGTGTTGTGCTGGTGGTTGGATTTGCAGAAATAATGAGAACACTGTTACTCATTGCTCTCAAATAAGATTCCTCAGCCCTTGCAGACTCCGAACACCCTCTAATCTGCGCACAGTAGAGAAAAAGGGTGCATGAGCTGCCAGAAAGAATCTGTTTTTTACTATGCATTTAATTGACAGAATTAATGTTGTTGCTTGTTTTCATTAGTCTAATTAGTACAGACAACTGATAAATAAAACCCAAGAGTTCATCTGTCTCTCTACCTTTCATTACATATATCTAGCTGCTGAAGCACAGACATCTAAGCAGCACATATTGCTAATGTATTCTCATCTCAGCATCATTTGTCCAAGGTACAAAGAATTTTTGGCTAGCAAACAACATCAGAGAAAGGTTAAATGCTTTGCCTGAGGTCACACAAGAGACCCATGGCTGACTAAGGTCTCCTGAAACCCAGTTGAACCACTGTCCTGTACAGTGAGCCAGATGCTCTCAAACTTCCTTCCCATCCCACCCACCATCTATTTTGGACATCCCTCCATGTACCATTTACCTCTCACAGTTCACACTCAAAGTCCTCATTCCCCTACGTCCCCCACTTCCCTGCTTGCAGGGGCTTCGCTCCTGCCTGGATGCTGTGACACAAGCAGGCAGGCAGCTGATAGTAGCTACTACATGGAGCAGCATGCTACTGCCCTGAGCTGACGGGCTTTACCTGCATATCACTCATTTGCGTCAATGGCTCACCTTGTTGCTCAGATGAAAATAGGCAGCTAAGTAGTGCTATGTCTGAAAATCTTTATAAATACCATTAACATGTTTATAATCAGGGAAACTATGTTATGGGCCATTCTTTGTAATAATCATAAACATTAATAGAGGATTTTACTCATTCAGAGCACTAAGCAAATAAATCCTCAGTGTTCCCATGGGATGAGTATCCTGTGGGATGAGTAGGTCAGTACTTATTGTTACATCCATTTTATGAACAGCAGGAGGTGAGGGAGAGGTTAAATACTTTGCTATCTAGAGAGGACAGAGCCAGGACTTGTAATGCTCCGGTTTTAAATCCCACATTAATTCCTAGAGAGAGGTTTCTCCTTTATAGTGCATGAGAAATACACCATGGTGCTCCATGCCTTTCTGTCCTATGGATATTCATGTTTTTTTCTAGGTCATCCTCCATCTGGAAGAAAAGACACGTCCATTTGAACTAAGCAAAAGTGAGGCATGGTATAAGCTTTTCATCCAGGAGACAACTGAACAGAAACAAGGCTGCTGCTCCATCCCCAAAAAGGGAGCACGACAAACAAGACCAACAATTTATTATATAAACTGTCCAATTGCACATCCTTGGGGCTGCAGGTGTCATATGAAATATCAACAGTAGATGGCACACGCCTGCTCCTCTTAGTCCAAAAGAAAGAATCAGGAACCTGATGCTGGGTTGTCCCATGTCAGGCTCTGAAGGTCTGGCAAAGCTCAGACACCTGCAAATACACTTTGCGTATTTGGGAGCCAAGCAGGAACAACAGCAACAATTCACAAACCACAAACCAATCGGATGGCTAAACTGATGAGACTTTGCCAGCTGTGTGTTTATTTATGTGCAGCTTTTACTAAAAATCACAAGATAAAAAGTGGAAAATATCTTGGCTGCCCATAAACAAGCCCAAGGAGATGACTGCAAATACATGTGAAAGCCTGAACAACGGCACCAGATGTTGGAAACAACTTCGTTACTCCACTTTTTAAAATTTTTTTTGGTCTCTGTATTTCAGCAGGGTCGTTCAGGTGGAAAGTAACAGAGAAATAAGAACTGAAACAAAATTAGTAGGAGCCTAGGAAACTGGACTATAGAGAAAAAAGGAAGTTCCAGTCTCATCCAGGGAAATAGGGAGAATATTTACCTACAACAGGTGAGTTTCTGTGGGATAGCAGAGTTACAAGTTGCACTACTATCTATCATGTTACATGTCATCATATCTATAGATACAGATCTACATCTCTAAACCCTGCTAAAGTAGTGACAAATGGTGAGGAAGCCTACATGATAGCAAGCTGCAAGATAATTAAACGAGTCAGAAGATTATTTAGGTACTAAAAGATGTCTTGCTTGGAAATGGTGGCACAACTGAAAGACCTGATGTGAAAATGCAGAGAAAATGGTACTTGAAGTCTAATTAGGAGTAATGCAATGGAAAGCACAAAAGAAAAAGAGAGTATGACTGCCACTAACAGCTTCATCTGTATTATGTGCACTTAAAGCCATGCAAGGAAGTGGCAGAAACCTCATCATTTTCATCCTTTAAAACTGGATTCACAAAGTTAAACAAAAAAGACATCAGAATAGAGTATAAAAGGTCAACAGTCCTCTATGCATGAGCCTAAGCCAAAGAGTCAACCTGGTTCTCTGACCTCTCTAATTCCCTTTCTTCCCCATGGTTCTTCACTACAAAACCCTTCTTTAAACGATAATAATTTGCACAGTGTGAGAATCCTACTAGGATGTCCCTCTGTAGCAGGCTTTGGGGCACCCTGGCAAAGGGCCATGTCCACAACATCCTCTAGGACCTGAATCCAAGCTACATATTGACAGCAGCTTACACTGCCGACAGTGATGCGCACTGGTGCTCAGTATCTCTCAAGAGCCAGGGCTCGGTGTCCCCTTGTCACGCCCAGCCTCCAAGAACAGTCAATAAGCTGCGGGCAGATGTTCACTTTGCAAACGCAATAGAGGACAGAAAGTTCTTGAGGGAAAGTTCTGTAGGTGACCGTGAGAGCATCTCTTGACCTGGTGCACCCAGATTACTACCAACAGCTACTGAGGGTGGTTTGCTACCACCCTGCTGACTTGGCCAGAGGTTGATTAGGGAAGATTCACACAATCCCTTTTATCAGATCAGCTTCTGAGGCTGAAAAACCGCCAGTGGGGGGGTAAAATACTCAACCAACAAGGCTGGATTTGGACAAAGACATTCCATAGTCTAATTGCATGCCTTCTCTGGTTTATAACTGTCTTGTTTCAGACCATAATATGTTAGTCTAGTAGAGTAAAAAGTCATTGCCAGGTCTTAACAAAGAATAAAAAAGTGCCAGGAATCTCCAAAGATGATATATCCTCTGAATACAAAACAATACAGAACAGTCAGATTCTTCCTTGTGCATTCTGTTTGTAAACCAGCACTATAAATAATGAAAATTATAGGAGAAATCAACAATTTTTAAAAATGCAACTTTATATATACAACCAGCATATGTTGCAAGCAAGATACTGCCACAGACAAAACCATATGCAATCTCTGTGCAGTGAGATGGAAATCTATCGCTTTTATTTTCTAGGCCACTGCACATCCTAGCTGCATTAAAAGATGAACTGTTCTGAGTGTAAAAAAAAAATAGTTTCAGCTTGTACAGGCTCTCACAGCAAAAGATTAGCTAATTTCAACATGAGTAGCTTAAACATTACACTCTAATATAAAACCCAAGAACATATTCATACAAACATTGCTAGAAACAAATATTCCCAGCCTTTAAACTGTGGTATCCTTCAAGTGGACTGGTACTTACCGCCTGTTACACTTCGCTATTTCATCAAAAAGGAGTTTCCACCGGGGTCGTCCAATCAAAAGCCTTGAGTTTAGGGCTTGATATTTTTCACCAATTATTTTCTGCAAGAAACAAAAAATTCCATTCTGCCTGATTTGCAAATTGCCTCATGTCATCCAGGGCTCCCATTTCTGACATTGGCTGACTTACCATATCGCTGAGGTGTAAAACCTGATCACAAGTATCAGACAGTTGTGATTAAAACTGCAGCCATTTCATGCACTGATACCTCTGCTCGCTGCCTTTTCAATGGCTCTCCTTGGTGTTCATTATACATTGTTCCTCATGCAGCTGCTCATTAACTTCCTCATTACTTTTAAACCAATTTATTTAAGCCATAAAACAATAACCATGCTCCTATTATTCATTCCCTCATCAGCTTTTAATGCTAAGCTGGAAGAAACACTGCTGATGCAAAAATCATATTTCTGTCTGAAGTATTTTATTTTTTTTTTAACTTTGTACAAGTAACTATTAAGATGACTAGGTCTGAAAAAGTAACAAGGGAAATCTTACATTTCTCCCTGAGAGTACTTTGCCAGCTGTTTTGAGCTGCCTTAATGGCAGAAAGCAGCCAAAATTGCTCCCTGAATGGAACACGACCCATTCCAGCAATGCTAACTCACCAGCATTTCGATAAGGTCAAATGCCCTTCCATTGCAGGGCATTACCCTTCCTTGGTTTTCTCTCCTAATGCGATAGAAAAGCAGAGAGAAGCCACGTCTTATCGAGGCTTCCACATTCACTGCACTGCTGAACAACCTGAAACGTCGCTCACACCAATGCAAACACAGAGTCTTGGCCAACTCATCCTCCGTTGGCCTTTTATATTCAAGAGGCATTTGCTGAAGGATGAGGCTGGCTCCCTGTTGTCATGAAGGCATGCTACTTCTGAGCAAGGGGAGCATGAAGCAAAACTGCCCTAATTTTGGTAGCAGTCAGCACTTTGGACTAACATCAGTGAACACACAAGCTGTACGGCAGTGGAGGGCTGAGCTTAACACCCCCTTGAGAAATCACGAGCAGCATTATGTTTCATGCCAGTTTTGTTCAACAGCCACAAAAGAAAAGTGACTTTAAAGAAAGACTTAAAACAAAGTTGACTTAAATTAATTCAGTAGCTGCCTGATACACATTATTAGAAAACTTGCTTTGAATTTTCTATTATTACACTCATGCTGTGTCATTGTAATGCAGTCCTGTAATGCAGTCCTGCTTCAGGTTTTATTTTAACCTAACAATTGCATACCGGGTTCATCAATTAGGTATTTTCAAGAACCCCATGCCAGCTGATGTACATCATCCAGGTATTAAATCTGTGGAGTACAGTTCATAACTACTGCAGCTATCATATAATTTAGACTATTGGATAGCGTTCCTACCAGAGCCGTGAACATTATGCTGTCTCCACCTGATACCAGGCAGATCAAAATCCTTTGGGCAGGGTTTCTCACTTCATTTCATGTTTTGTAGTAATGGTTAAGCTTGGCTCTGGGCCCACTGCAGTCATTGGAAAGCTTCCAGATGCAGCAGGGTAAAGAATCAGGCCTAGCTCATGTGCTAAATAATGTAAAATGAAGATCATAAGCGTAAATAGCTACAGGAGATGCCAAGATCTGAGGAATCATCCCAGCTTTGGGGCTGGCACTACATGACAATCAACAGTTCAGTATAATTTCCTGGCTTATACATAAAGAGTTTTATAACTTTTGTCTATATTTGAGGTAAAGGAATCCAAAGCTTTTAAAAATAGCTAGTTTCTCTTAAAATATTTATTTGAAAAGAAGATTTGAGCTTGCAAGCTCCTATAACTATTCTGTTTTGATTCTTAGCCTAGAAATGACGCAGATTTCCCATAAAACACGGCCAACTGTCTGGTCCGTGGCCTGGCCTGAAAGGACCTCTTTCCTAGAAAAGGAAGATATGGATTTCTGCCCACATCTAATCAAGTTCTGGCTACTAGACTAGATTATCTTAATGCTGTGTGGATGCACTTGCTCTTTTAACCTAGCAATGAATCAGTCACTTGAGTTTATGGCCTCGTTTCCTGTTTTTACCATCTGCAGTAATTCCCTTTTGCAGTTGACTGACAGTTTGCATAGCCTACTACCCCAAGATCTAGTTCAGTTTACAAACAGCATTTAGCCACATACCTGTATTCCATCTGTTTGACTGAGGTACAGCTGGATGTTTATATAGTCCGGTCGATTTTCCTGCCAAAGCTGGGAGGTTGATAAAAACAGCTGGTGAAAAAATATCCTTACTCTTAATGTAAGTGTAAAGCCACTTGTGCCTACTATCCTGAGAGACCTGGGTTTCAGCATCAGTGAAGTAAGCTTTTTAATGAAGAACCGCTTGCACAGCACCCCTTTGTGCACTCCAGAATGTCGCAAATCATGCTGTGTACATAATATTATTTTAGGATGCTACACTTCTCTTGAAATCTACCTGAAGCTGTAAATCTCCCTCTTTTCTCGATCTAAATGCCAAAAGGCTAAATGCCACTCAGACTCCCCAACCTGCACATTCTTCTTCCTTCTCATAAATTTCACAGATAAGTGTCCAGAGTCCTGGCACATGGCAACACTGTGCAATGAAAGACTGGTGACAGCTACTCAAACTGGTCTGTGCAGTTCCAAGAATAAATGGAGTGTGGATCAGGCAGCCTGAGTGCAAGTACTGCTAGAGCTTGCCTGTTTTCACCAAGGCTGCCTTCATCTATAGCATTCCAGTTGCACGATGTGGATGTATGTAGCTTGCATTTATTAAGTTGGCAGTATCCCTCTAAGCAACACCCATTACCTTGTTATGCAACATACAGAGCAGATCTGCAAACCAGCGGAAAGATTCAATGTCCCTGCACACCCAAATGAAGTAGAGTCTTCTGAGCTTGTAGCGTTTCCAGCCGTCACTTGAAAATAAAATGTTTGGATAATTAAAAACTATAATTTAAAAAGGAAACATGTTTTATATCCATTAGTGGAAACGTAAATTTCCATTAGAAGCTAACTGCTAAGTTGTTCTTTATCCTATGATACATCAGACATTGAAATGACCAACGCAAGCTATTAGGATGATGCTGAGAATATTAAATCTCTAGCACAGACCTAACACCCTTCACAGATACTGCTTCCACATTAGGGAACTGTCAGCTCTATAGATTATTTGGGCAACAAATATGGACTCATGCATCATCATCAAACTTTTATTTCAAAGTAAAGCAGACATTCTAAGTTCAAGTGTATTATGTCAATTCTTTATTAGGTTTACAAAGCGATCGGTAAGAGGAGAATATTGACAAATGCAATAATGTCAGGACTTAATTCTGCCTTTATATGTGAAAGGCTCTGGTTGATTATAATTAATACTGTGGTGAAATCACAAAGACTAAATCAAATCAGAGCTCCATTGTGTTAGGGAACTGAGTGATATATTATAGTCCTCAGAAAATGCTGCTGGGTAGCATGCAGTCATGGGCAGATTCTGGTATTGCCTTTAGAAAAACAGGACTCTCCTGTCAGATTTCTAACGTAAATAAAACACAAATACAGCACAAAGGAAGTGTTGGAATTAACTGGGATAGAAAACAGGAGCGAAAAAAATCCTGATGATTAATGAGTTCAAACAAAGTGCAAATATCCAGAAGTATCTTCTTAGCTGGCCAACACTATTTTCTATTGTTCTGATCACTGAAATGATCAGTGCACAGATTGTTTCCTCCTCAAATAATTTGCAGATAGAGAAGGCCATAGACTGTCAACTTCAAATGCTACCCCCAGGAGCCAACCCCAGCCAAAAACTTTCATGGTACACCTCATCATACCCATTGTGCATTATTTCAAACTCTACTGTTGCTGGCATATCCAGCAAGGGTATTGTATTAATAAATCTACATAAGTCATTATTCCAATCACTGTTTTACCTCCCCATACCCCCAACCTCCACTGAGAGAATGAAGAGCAAGGATGGAGATATTCTCAGCAGCATATAGGGGCTGAGCGCTCCTTATGTAAACTCCCCACTGAGAGAAAAAAATGTGTTTTAAGACTGGAGAGTACAGTGTCTTTCAAGTCCCAGTTTCAGCTTTTTTATTTGTAAACTGTTGACCTGCAGAGCAGGATTTCCTCCATCTTTTTCTGACTGCCTATACTAAGATAAGCCCTTAGGAAGGGTCACAATCTGGACAGATGTGACAAGATAACTATGGGCAGTAGCAAGGAAAATAAGTGCCTTTCACCATGAAAAAAGGATAAAAGAAGAGAAAAATGCAAGGCATTTTGTACTGAGCTGCTGTAGCTCAGTAACAAAACACCAAGTGGTGATGAAACATTGCAGCTGGACAAAGAGGCTGGACTGCACGACTTCATGAAACAAGTCAAGCACAGATTTAAAATAGCACCTCAGATAACATATGCTTGGGTCTGCCTCCAGCAGGGTATATTATGCAATACAGGTGCAATCCCCCATTACAATGAAATCCACATATATATAACACTTCTTGTGTGTTTCTATGTTACCGCTGCCCATAATAACTCTTCTGCATGAGAGCCACTTGCTTTCCTTAATGTAAGTTATGTTTTTTAAAAAATAGGGCATAGGGTACAATAGTTAAATGGAGGGAAGAGCAGGAAGAATTAAATTGTGTACATACAAGAGGACCACAATTGAGCAGGAAACAAATGACTCTACATCAATAGGCTCCTGATTTCCCCCAGACCTGCATGTCCTTGACACAAAAACACTGGCTGCTTTGCAGCGCTGGCATCATAAGGCAGTTTTGGATGTTCACACCTGCCAATTTCTGCTTCTAAGCCAGGGCATAGACAACAATCAGATCATCTGCCATGTTAGTGCTTTACTGATGTTCAAATACTGAGAAGGAAAGTAGGGTAAGACTGTTATTTTCTCCCAGAACCACAGAATGATGCCCCTGTATATCGTACCGTGTACAAAGGGAAGATTGGCTATAACGGCACGTTATGGGATTGGCTGCTTGGAAGCCAATTTATGACTTTATCCAGATAAATGGACGTTGCAAAAGTTTTTCGACACTGCTCTTTTATGGCAATGTCTGTGCAAGTTCCTACAGCCTCTGATAACACACTGGTAGAGGCAAACTTCTCATTACCTGCTGTTGGTCCATCATTATCATCTGTGACATTTTTGCTAAGCACTGTAAAGGATAATCCATCACAAGGAAAACAGTCATCTTATCCACCTGCGTCCCAGGTTTTCAGCAAAAATGTACCTGCTTTTTGAGAGGATGATCAATACACCCTCAGGAAAAGAAAATTAAGGAGCCCAAGATGGTCTTTGAGGGCTGCAGCACTATAAGAGAGGTGGATCTGATAATTTTTAGAAGCACTCAGCATGTCAGGTCCAGCCTAGATCAAATACAGAAGAATGTGTGCAGCACCTAAATTCCAGGCTTTAACTTCGCTTTGGAGTTAGAGCTGGCCATTGGCATGTTCATCTTACAATAAGTGTTTTCGTTGTGCATTGTGAAGCCCTCTCAAAGCCTTTCAGCACTTGAGGGAAGGCTCGCTGCTTTGGTTGGCTCTTTATACACTACCTATGAAACCGGGGTGCTTAACCTGTGACTGGAGCTTTTAGCCAATACTTTAGCAAAGAAGACCCAATAAAAACAAAATAAATAGCAATCATAAAAAAAAAAACCTAAAGAAGGCATCATATCCAAAATCTAAACTTCATGGAGTTAAACATCAAAATGGTATCTGAATCCAAGTTGATCCCTTTCCTTTAAAACCTTAAGCTTACAAAGCTTACACATTTACAGAAGTCAAACAGAACAGGAGAGCTGGCCCTGCATTTCTAGCAGAAAGAGTGTTACAACTTTCTGACTCTTAAAAACTCACTATCATAGTCCGTAGCTCATCTAAGCTCAGACTACAGGAACAGGTCCAGCTGAACGGTCTTATACAGCTGAATGATGCTGTGCTGTTCTAACACTGAGAGCTTCTAGACTTTTTTTATGTCTTGCTCATTACTACCACATCATCTAAAATACAGTAACAAAGGTCTATTGGCTTCCACAGACACACTCCATAATGACAACAGTGATAGTAACTTCTGGCTTTGAAGCCTATGATTTTGTTGGTGTAAATCTATCTTTGTTCTGTATATTTCTGTAGCAACATCCCTAATGAAGGCTGGGCAGTTTCAGTGATTTGATGGAAAGTGAAAGAGATACAAGCTGCAGCAGCTCTGTGAAATTCTGGCATTATAAACCAGCAACTGCCTGGGCTTACTGGGCTGGTTGTATTGAATTTAGTCTTGATTTGTGTCCTCTGAATAATATAGGCTGTGTATATACCTCTAAATTCAAGCATTCCCAGGTACTGTATCAGATCTATTTTAGGAGATTCTATGGCATACATTTTGTATACATTGACTAGTTTTCCCCCAAAACAGATCCCTTCCGGGGACCATTCTCAGGAGAATGCTTGCATACAGCCATGCCGTTTGGGAAACTAAGAAGATCGTGAATTAGAGCCTTTGTAAGCTCAGTCCGTTTATCATGCAGGGAAGGCAGAGATCCAGAAGAGAAGCACTGGAATAGGCTGCCCAGAGAGATTGTGGAGTCTCCTTCTCTGGAGACATTCAAACCCACCTGGACACATTCCTGTGTGATCTGCTCTGGTGAACCTGCTTTAGCAGGTGGGTTGGACTGGGTGATCTCCAGAGGTCCCTTCCAACCTCAACCATTCTGTGATTCTGTGAAGGGCTGTGGCTACTTTAATCACAGGCTGGGCTGGTAGCAGGATATAAAGGCCAGTGACACTGTCCCAGCTCAGGTTCATTACTGGCTCAGCTCTGCCACAACTCTGGGTTACAAAGCCTCTATGAGATGATTTAAGCTCTTCAGTCTCCCAGTCCCCTACCTCTCTCCAAGGAACCATTCACTTATGCTATGCAATGGAAGTTTTTAAGTACTCTGAAAGCCTTTCTGACATGTACTACTATGGTAAACCGGGGGAAGAATGTCTTTAAAAGGCTCAAGAGCTCACTTACAGCAGTGTGTTGAGTATGGATGCAAACGGTGTAACTCCAATACCTCCAGCCACACAAAGGCTGATCTCATAGTTCAGGGATTCCTCAAAGGGACTTCCAAAAGGTCCATCCACATACAGCCTGCAGAAAAAGCAAAAAGAACACTTTTAGAGAAAGCTGCTAAAATCAGAGGAGAGAGAAAAAGAAAAGCAGGCTGGAATTAAAACCCTATAAAGAATTTGTTTTAATTTTTTATTAGTCTTGGGAGACAGAATATGAAAACCTTTTTCCTGGAAAGCTTTATGTGGAAAGAAACAAATGTACAGGTGGTATGAAAAACTGCTGTGTAAAAACTCTTGGCATGTTCTATGATTAGACAAGTCATTTCTTAATCAAACAAGTGGAGGTGACTGAATTATGACTGCCCTATTTCTCCAGTATGAGAGGGTAAAGAAAATGCTGCACGGGAAACAGTAACAACTTGGTGGAGCATATGCAGGAAAACAAAGAGTTTGGCTAGTCTTCCCTAGGAGATACATCTCTTGAACATCAGAAACAGCTGTGATGGACAAAGACTTGGAAAAGATCTACTTTTCCTGGCTTCTCATAGTGGTTTTCAAGGCCCTCCAGGGAATAAAGAAGAGGGGACACATAGCCAACCTGCAACGTGCAAAAGAACAAATTAACATCTGTCTACTTCTTCACTTCATGTCCAGACCCTTGGAAATGTGAGTGATCCCAGTCTTACAGGATATATGAAGAGGGAGGAAAATTGCTGAGTTGTACTCCCTTCACTCATGCCTCTCATTATTGTAACAGTTTTATCCACCTGTTTTTAAAGATAGTTTAGGAGACTGAGTCCCATTTCCAACCCATTTTGAAATATTTCAGATACTGCTGGAAAGTCAGTTGAACTATAATTTAACAATATGCTTGTAGGCATCCAAAGGTTTGACCTCCAAATCTTTCCTACAGGAAAGGTCATCCATAGACAGCTCAAAATTTATGGACTGTAATTTTTCTAATAAGATTCATGTAACCCTATTCTACCAACTTCGTATCTTACTTTAGTAATAGATTCACCTTTACAAACTATTATGAAGAGAACTTGAACAGTGCCTTTAGGGAAGGTCCATTCTCTGTATGAGCAGCTCACTGGATCACCACATTTTAGGTAATGAGTGAATAAAGCAAAGTGTGATGGGACCAGCAGGGCCTTCAGCAGCTCAGTCACTAGGTATTTGCTGACATCAGCCTTTGGCCTGAGTCCACAAAAAAGTTCCAACATATGTATTTTTATGCACACAAACACATGCTGGTACTAATATGCAACTATGCTAGGCATACTATCTGTCTAATAAAAGGGCATAGTGTTCTTCTTTATACCATCAGCCAGAGAACTAGCAGAGGAGATGCCTCTTTTACCAGACAAAACCTTCCAACCCTCATCTGATTCCTTCCTTTTGAGGGCTGCACCTTAGCCATAGCTTAAGATGTCAGTCTGATCTCCTTTCTTTTAGTTTTGTGATCTGACTCTTATCATCTTACTAGTCAAAACATCTTGTTCGGGTGTCTTTAGTCAATACGGCCCTTTCTAGAAAATTTCTTCCAGACTTTTGCTATTGCTGACATCTTGATGTCTCACATTAGGCTCCTTCTTCTACAAGTGTCTTATCTAAACACAGATAAGTACCTACTTTCTGATGGATCTGGAGGCAAACAGGCTGATCTTTAACAATGCCCTGTTTTATAAACTCCTTTCTTATCTCTTGATGTCCTACCTGGAGAGAAAGGGAGAAGACACTGGGCCAGTCACAACCATCATCAGAAAGCACTGGAAGTGCTGGCAGTAGATATTTTAAAATAACCCCAGATCCTCACTGATATTCATAACTAATCAATCTGCAATGAAAATACGCTTATTCTTATTTCTGTCTTTGTATTCTGAAGTCACTATGGTATTCTACAAATGTTCTCTTGGAGAATCTCAGCTTTTCAGTGTCAGATATGTTAGTACCAGCATCATGAGAATACTAGAAAAACAGCTTCACTCCTTGAACTCTTTTGCACAATGGGGCCAAGAAAAACTTAGCTGGAGATGTGCATGCAATATAAACAGAACTTTAAGTGTCTTCTCATTAAATGTTTCCTGTTACATGGCACTTTATACCCCATTTGCTTAACAAGGGTTTATTTTCCACTAATGAAATGATACCACTGCTGGTGCAGAGTGCAACAGCAGCTGCTTTAGATGTTGCACCATCATTTGACTGACTGAGGAAGTAAAGGAGCATCTCTTATTTAAATAAGCAGCAAGGGAAATGTAGAGAAGCAGGTCATTGCTCTGAAACAAATCTGGTCCAGGGGACATTTTGAGCAAAGTTCTATGAATGTTATGGGCCTCAGATGTGTATCACAACAGAAATCTAATTCTGGGATATCAGTGTAAAACAAAAAGAAAAAAAAACAAAACTGGATAACAAAGACCAGAAACTGAAGTCCACTGTCATTCCTGGCATACCACTCATACATATGTTGCCCTAATAGGATCCTGCCTAGTTGGTGAAATCTGGAGAATTGCTCCTAAAGGTATGAAAGGCATAAGCACAGGCCTGAGGGAAATTCCTTGCATTTTGTACAAGCAGCACAAACTTTCATTTGGACATACAGACTTAAAGCCAACATTTTGGGGGAAAAACACACACAAACAAAACAAAAGCAAACTAGCAAATGAGATTTTTCCAGATATTACCACAGTGGATGTGACAATAGTCATATACTGTAGGGGTGCCACTTAGTGGAACTGCACTTAAGCCTACTTGAGGACTATCTAAAATATGTATGTCTGTCTGACCTCAGAAGAAATTCCTGGAAAGTCTGAGTGCCACTGAATCCCACTGGCATGATTAGGAGTTGAAACACGCAAAACTAGATGTGGTCACCACAAACCAGTCAACCACGGTGCATAATTCCATACCAGAAATTCAAGAAACAACCTTAAAATTAAATACATATTTTGGTCAGATTGCTCCAGTTTGTGGCCCATTAGCCCCATCTGGACTGCAAAATATTTCTATCTATCTGCCCACTGTATCTTCCTCTGAGGAAGAGGGGAGCATTTGTTTGGACACCAAATGCAGCCAGAGGAGCCAAGAGCCTCCTGCTGTGCCTGCATGTGGCCCAGCACAGAACAGCCAGAAGTCACCGCTTCCAAGTGTGAGAAAGAGAAATGGGGAAAAAGCTGGAGAAATATTGCTACTGCGTTAACCCACTCCACAAGACTGCCTGCAAAGACTGATTCCAAGGATAACATGATCTCCCTGGAAGATTTTGTTGGATGTCATAAACACGCACTATTCAATCCCATTTTACTATGGGAATAATTTATAACTGAAAAGAAATGTGGCTCTGATGCCTTGATGGAAGTGGTCATTTAGGAATTGATCCTTCTTTTTATTGAAGTCAGTGGAATAAAGAAACCTCCTGATGCCGTATCAAGCAGCGCAGTGATGAACAGAGCAGCAATTCAGTCATGGACTTTTGCGGAGATTATGCGACTTTCACTTCCTATCAACATGTTCCTCCTTTCATTTGGTAGTACTGAAAAGTTTCGCATAAAAGCAGTTCATTATCGCAAATGAAATCACACAGCGTTCAATAACAAGACAGACAAGCCAAGGGGGGTAAGATGACTTTTTGTTTCTTGAGTTGTGCCCCATGCTATGCTCTCCTATCTCCGCAGCTTTAATTTAATTAACATGATGGAAGGGAGTGGAATTTTACTAAAAGTTTAGAAATTCCCCCTTCAGGCAAACTTATTCAAATAACAAGTTGTTCTTTTTACATTTCTTCATTTCCAGTCTCAGGAGTGCTCTTAGTTATTCTGGCACAATTTCTTAGCTCACAAACAGAAAAAAAAGCTCCTCAAAAGAGAATATATCACAAAAAATAGCAGAGCACATTATTAAAAAGCATCTTAAAAAGAGCTGGCAAACATATTTTCTATTTAAAGCACACTTACCTTCTACAGTACAGCGGTACAGAAACGTCCCAGCAAGCAACAAGACAGCTTGTTCCAGCACTGGGCAATGTAACTGCATTAACATGGGGCTGTACCTAAACCAAGGGACACTGTCTCGGGGACACAGCTATACTGCTTTTGAGACCCAAGTTATTATCTTCCATAAGGAACAGCACAGTGCTGTGTGGAGACACCTGCCCACATATCTGTTGGACCTGGACCTCACTGGTTTATTGCAGGGTGTAGATGCCCTTAGAAAAGTTTAATGCCTATATTGTACCTCACTACCCAACTGTAAATGCTGATATTATATCTTTTTCCAGGCTCTTTGGGAGCTACTGTAAGACATTATCTGTGATATTACTGCAATAACAGATGGATAGGGGAGTTAATTCAAGAGCTTGTAGGAAATGTTAGGTAAAGAAGTATCACCATTTGCAAGCTGAACAAAATACTTGGATACGAAGCACTGCATAGAGCACAGAAAGTGAAGCCCTAGTCTGACTGAAGTTTGTGGCAAAACTTTTAGTAATGTCAACAGAGTAAGGATTTCACCGAGCAGTATGAGATTTTATATCCTTAGAGCAGTATTCAGTTGTTACTAAGACCCAGGTTTCTTTGCGTGAGGACACAAAGTCCCCAATACAGTCAAAAGAGATGCAGTCAATATGGTTAATGAGGCCTAAAGAGAGATTCAGGACATGATGACTTGCTCTCTATGTCTGCTGACTGTACTGACTAAGATCAACAGGACCTTAGAGATCTGTGTCCCTCTGAAAGGCAGCTGAAGGCCAAGCAGGACAGAAGTGGCACTAGACACCCAGCCTGAGGCACCTGAATCCAGACCCAGACTCCCACTGATATATTTGGAGCACTGATACCTAGTTCACACACAGACATTTAGATGTCTTCGATTGGAGCTGAATCCCTCACCTGATTCCCTGTGAGAAGCACATATCATTGACTTCAAGAGATTTTGGATAAAGCTCTCCAAAATCACAATAAAATAAACTAAACAACTCTCCTAGACTCATTCTTCTTTTTAACTTGTCCTACCAAAACCACAGCTCAGTACTGCCATGATGTGTAGAGCCTGAGAACGCCAAAGAACCAACTGCCTGATGGCTGAAAACAGCCTCTTTACACTCTTCTGCTGCTGTAACTCTTATGCACCAGAAAGATGCCATCACCTCCCTTTGATAGCCCACGACATCAGCCTCCACCCCCACATGATAAATATTAAAACGAGTGCCTTCATGTTCCTCCCACACTGCCCTTCATGCCTGGGAGGAAATCTCTGTAAACAGCTGCAGAGCTATTTCATTATCTCCGTTCAAATTCCTTCTTAAGACTCCTCTTTCTTCTAATACCTAAAAAACCAATAAACCAGAGATTGACAGCAGTTAGCCTGTTGATGTGCTCGCCTTAGCTCAGTCATATTCAGGCCCAATACTGTCTCAATGTTTCCCTGAATTCTGCTGTCTGATTGTATCCATCTGTTGTCTCATGTTCTTCTAGTTCAAGTTGGTTTGGTCGGGACAGTCTCTCTGCTGTGTGACTGTGTGTATCGAGATGGTTTCCTGATGCATGACTTGTTCTTCAGGGCACTAGAATAATACAGATAAACGAAGAATTACTGGAAACCATCTGAATCTGAAAGTTACATCAGAGGCAATATTTCATATGGTAGAACTGCAGAAACCAAAACTGACTATGGGAGTGTTCCAGACCACTTTGGAGTCCAAGGCTCAATTCAATTTTCAGTAAAAACCTAGCTGCAACAGATTACATTATTTCATTTTTCAAAGAAGCTGCACTTACTACTATTTAAGACTTTGAAATATTTTCTGCAGCAAAAATCAAGACAGCCACTTCATCTTTTGAAGTCGACACATGACACTTGATGTCCTTATTTAAACCTCAGTTAAGAAGTGTACACTCTGACAATATTTTTCCAGAGGGCTTGTGATTATTAACAGCATTTCAGTACCAATAGCCTTTTACAGGCGAGGAACCACCACTGAACAAAGCATGTCATCCTTGGTTTGTACGGATTTCCAAAACTACAGTGGCTTTTAGAGTTTGAAAGTGTAACAAAATGTGACATCTGGCATGTGAGATCAGAGATTCCCATGTGTTCCCCTGACATTGTGAAGGATGATGTTTTCATTAAAGAGAAAAGCAGCCCTTAGACAAGTCAGCTTGTAAAAACCCAGTGGGTCCAATTAACTTTATATACTATTTTGCACAAGATTGCAGAGGGTTATTATTCTAATTCAGACTTCATTACACATACTCTGCTTTTTTTAACAGCCTGAGTTTAATTTCTGATTGATTATTCACATTTTCTCCTTTCAACTTTGAACATATTCTTACAATACGTATTAGGGCTTGTAGAAGTTTCCTTCTCCCTCCCACAGAAGTTGCTTCCTTTATCACTTGGCACAACATCCAATTATAGCAACGTAGATGGCTCAAAATCCTCATAGAAACATTCCAAATTATTATTCTTTTTAAATATCCAGAAAAACAATTTGGTTAAGTACATCTCAGATCCATTTATTCTCCCTGGTTGGGCAAAACAAAACGAAACCACCCATTCTTCAGCCTATTATACTCTTAGGGCCCAGAGGTGACTGAAGAAGAATTTCCATTTCTACAACACCCTTAGCAGAAGATAATATGTTCAAGGCATGATGACAAGGGCAAGAAAGTGGAAAAGCAGAGCAGGCACATGCATTTTAACGGATAAGGCTCTTTCTCTAAACCCTGAACTGAGATCTATGGTTGTCCAAGACACAGTGCAGGTTCAAGGAGAAGATCCCATTGCAGAAGGCTGGAAAGGTTGTACAATTACCTATGGGGAGTTGGACTTGTAACAGAGGAGTGAGGAGGATGGTGGAGGAGGACAAAAGAACCTCATAGCTAGGAATGAAAATTCCAAAAAAGTGTAGAGATAGAACTTCCACCAAAGGCAACAGAAAACAGACTTGCACAACCAACAGACACCATTGTAAGTGTTGCTCTTCCTTGTTCAGGGCTCCTAAAGCAATCTGAAGGAAATCTCTCAGACCAAGTTCATTTTCCTCGGAATTGAATAAAACTGTCTAAATATTGCCTAAAGTATTTATGGAGAGCCCATGTTTGTTGTTACTCATTGCTGACTATCATAGGAGAGAGCCAAGAGTTTAGACTATTCACTTCATTAAAAAGGTTTGTAAAAACGCTATGAGAACTACAATCAAGTATATTTATGCATTCAGACAACTTTGTTCTCTGAAAGTACATGTACTTATTGTACTAAATTTTTGGGTCAATATTCTTAATTAATGTTGTATCAGTTCTTCCCCATGGCAGTCCCTTTACTGTCATTTTTAGAAAATGTTTCCAAAATGCATTCCTTTGATTAAAGATCACATGATTTAATTTTATTATAACACGAAATCCAATTTTCCACTTATTTCTTTTCCAATTGCAGTATCTATTTTGTGAAGTGTCTCGCCTCCCTGTAAACCTGTCTCCTACCAACTTTGACTCAGCTAATAAAGTAAAATAAAGAGTATTTATAATGACTGCACCACCTATTGTAACTAGCCTTTTGAAAATTTAGTTTATTACATCATTAAGTGACAAGATGCTGCAGACCAGCAATGACAAGTAGGTTGAGCGTGTTGGCCATGTTTCTCCACAACTCATTCACTGGCACAGTAGGTATCTGTCCACCTCACTGCAAACAGTGTTTCTGCTTTAGAGTTATCCACTTCCATATTTGATCTTCTGTCTCTTCCAATATTTACAGAAAGCTTTTTTTTTTGCCTTTGGTGGTCATCTCCAAGTTGTCATCGAGCAGATGGCACGGGTCCTTCTCACAAGCAGTGCTGATATTAGCACTGAGTCCTCTTCCTCACTTGGTCAATTGTACTCACTAAGCAGGATATCCTACATCCCCATGTCAGTGGAAATACCTGCAGCATCAGTACCTCAGGGTACTATGGGAAACCTGAAGCAGCTGAAGCGCACTGATGCAACTGCATTGCATATTCCAGATGCTGAATCAAGTTTTTCACACCTCTAATTATGACATATTAACCAGCACTGGAGGTCTAATGCAGTTCCCTCGGCCACGGCTTGGGTATTTTCGAGGTCAGTAAAAAGTCTACATGGGAGTTTAGGATTCAGGAAATCCTGACAGTTGGTAAATATATGAGATGTAGTCATCACCCACCCCTAATAGCTGTTTTGCACTTACAAATATACTCAGGGGGCATATTACACCAAAGGTCAAAATACTTTTTATGATAGAGTAGGCTGGGGGAAGAAGACGACTACTCTAACCAGACATCCACACTTTCCAGATCAAGCTCCAATAGACCTTAGGGCTGGGAAAAGAAATTGGTGCTTGCTGATAAATCCCAAGGATGACAAGTGAAGAAATTAAAGACCTAGATAGGTATCTGCAGAAACAAAAGGGGAGGAGAGAAGCAGCTAACTCAAGTGCTGGAAGCTGAAGACAAGGCCAGGCATATCACAATCCGCTCCAAAGGTAACCTCAGGCTCTTTGGACTAGGCTCAGGCTCAGGCCTGACTAGGCTCAGGACTTTGGACTAGGCTCAGGCTCTTTGGACTAGACTAAGTAGAGATTAAGAGTTCAAAATGAGGAGAATAAGAAGAAAATAACAAAGAAGGACAAATTGCACAACAAATTCTGCAGTTGGAATGAAGTAGTCAATCCCATAATAAAGTAGGCTCCTCGATACATAGCAAGCCTAATCACAAATATGCTACCTAAAATGTAATAAACCCCCAAGAAAAATGTGCCATGTCTCATTGCTGACGTTTTTCTGTCTTAGGGTGTATGTCTGGGTAAGCAAAGTGACTTAGTCCAGTCATAAGCCCATCTTTTCTCTGGAAAACTCTCTTTATAAGGAAATATCTCTCACAGTTTTAAGGAAAAGATGCTCTCCATGAGCCTCACATCCTATACAGGCTGGTGCATGTGCCTATAGGAGCAGGTTCCTCACAGGGCAGCTTCATAAACCAAATAATTACTGGTTTGAGGGTTTGTAAAATATCTTTGCTTGAACTTAGCTGCTAGGAAGCCTAGAAAGAAATTATCCGAAAAGTGCTGACAGTTGAGGAGTGACATCTGCAAGACAATGAGACAGCAACTTCATGTGGCTTCCAGATGTTCAGTGACGGTCAGAGAAGCTAATTTCTTTAGGCAGACTGCCTCTTATCTGGAAAGGGGTATAGAAAACTGTCAAGTCCAAAACGGAAAGAAAGAAAACCTGCTGAATGCTAGAGTAAACTATATGTAGTTGCAGTAAAATGGCAGATAAAGGATGAAAAAGAATTTCAACAGCAAATGCTGGGCAGATTCATGGGCAGAAGCTTATCAAGCTACCACAGAATATAATGCATTGCGTCATAGATGAGATCAATCCAGCCCTGACCATCCTGACTTCTTCATTGTTTTTCTCTGCATATGCTCCAACTTCTTATTTCAAGTCCTGTTTTTAGAGTGAATGACCCATTATTGTCTGCAGTGTTCCAGTTTCAGCCCTGCCAAGGCTCTACAGAGTGGCATCATCATTCATAGGTGGCAGTACCATTACTACCACCTTTCTAGACATGCAAGGATGCCCCGGTACAGCCCTCTTGAATTATTCAAAACAAAGACTTTTTTATCTCTTGAATTTTTAAATTCCTTCAAGCTCTTAACTTTCTATGTGCTGTAAGAGTATCCATGATAACAGGAAATCTTATTTTTAGCATTTCTATGAGTTTTAAGAAACTGAGAAAGAACAGGTGACCCTGAACAAGACAGATTAGCCAACCACCTGCTCAGAGACAGAGGGGACTAGTGTTTAAGTAATTTAAATATCTAATTCCTCTCATAACCCTCCCCATCCTTACTTTTCATAAATATCCTGAGGGTTACAACCCACTGGGTATGAAACACTGCTGTAGGGTAAGGTGACTGTAAGGCACTGACGAGAACAAAGGCTGGACATCCCAGCAGGGTCTAAGCTGAAGCTTAGGTCCAGCACCAGTTCCTATTGACCAGGACCCTGAAGTTGTTCTGTGCATACAGAGAAAAACCACAGTGTGTGTGAGTGGTCTTGTCACTCTAGAGACACGGCAAATCTTGACTCGTGACACTTCTTGCACAAAATCAGCGTCCTGCAGCTCCACACTGCTCAAGCTGATCCCCATCATGTTTACTGTCATTGCGAAATGCAGATCACAGGACCATGCCTCAGGTCTGACCTTAAATGCCAGTTTTGATGGGTCAGAGAGGAAGAGAAGTCCAGCATTTTAATCCCATCTCCCTCACACCGGTCCACTGTCATTTCCAGAATGTCATCTGCATCCTCAGCTATGCTCTTCCTTTTGGTGAAACCAGGTAGAAACACTTTCTCAGATCTCCACTCGACAAGATTGGCAATGCTTAATTTAATAGATTTAATACTCTGATACACGCAGGCAAAGGGCTATCATAAAGTGCTAAGTACAATCCTAACATTTCCCCCACCCATATCACTGTTTCTGCTTTGACGATGATAATTTGCCTCTTGGTGAACTGACATTTGTGCCTATTCCAACTCATCTTCCTTTTCTTAAACCGACCTCCTGAAATTTGCCAGATCATTCAGAAATTTCAATCCATCTGTTCTGAAAGATTCTATCCTCTCTGGCCCAATATCGTCATAGGATTTAATTATCTTGGTGTTTACATCTCCCTCCTTGTCATTCATTACTTGATACATTCAGAAGAACAAGTCCAGAGATAAATTACTGCATATTTGATACCTCACTCCTTTTAAACCTACTCCTATAGGCACATTCACCAGTCTGCTTTAAAACTACGTGCTGATTGCCACCTGTCAGCCCTGAGTTTTTCATTTTTTCTTTTTCTCTTTTTTTTTTTCTTCTTAATATACTGTGCTATATTCTTATTTATATGATACTTTGCTAAATTCTCTAAAGTCTGATTCCAGGACAAATCAAATGGCAAAAACATCACTGAATTCCACAATACCAGGATTTAATTCCACAGAACTGAAAGATGCATTGACAAGTAGATATCCACTATAAAAGTGCATATATACCAAGTCTACGTTTTACTTTTTATCCTGCTTTGGCACCTATATTTGCAAGTAAATACACCAGGAAATGGGCAGTACACAATGGATGAAATCCCAGTTCTCTAGGCTTTGTGTATCTACAAAACCTCATTTTTTGAAGAGCTCGCTCTGTATCCAGCAGCTGTGATAAGTGGTTTAGGTGTTCCACACGCAATTTCTTTCTGTTTAAGGGTTCCCTTAACAACTGTAATTTAAAGAAACTATAAAGCAAACATGAGACTGAAAGGTGAATACTTTCTGGTTGATGCTTTCTGAGATTCTGAAACCGCATTTATGTTTTTCCTCTGGTTGCCTTCATCAACCACTTGCTAAACCACCACCACATTTTTCTGACATTATCACTGCTACAGCTCTTGTGAAAGTGCCCAAAGGTACCTATTCAAAAGGCATTTTGCCCTCTGGAGCAGGAACTTCACAAAGAGCACAACAAGAAAGGATAAATGCAGCAGCTCAGTTGTTGTGCTGGGATCCAACCCGCTCTCTGCTGTACCTTCCTCAAGACAACGTGGGCAACTCAGTTGGACACTATGTGACACCACCTACGTGTTACACAGGAATAGCTGTATTTCTCAGAGAAGAGCACTGCAACGATAATTTCATTAAAAGGCTGCGAGGCCCATAGATATATCTGTAATGGTAGTCATAAACCCCACTAATATACAGATCACAGTTCTTAATGAGCAAATAAAAGGAAAGGAAGGCCAACATTGCACAAAGGAGTATTTCTAAAGATCCATTGTTTTATGGTTTAATCTGTCTAACTGATGGCTTTTATTTGCACAACTGACTGATACACAGTTTAAAAAAGTGTAAGTGATAGCTTCATATCTCATTGGAGAAGCCTTGCCAAGACAGACAAGCGAAAGAAAGGGTAGAGGGTAAAGATGACTGCAGATAAAGGCACCAGCCCTGTTATTTCCTTGCTAATCCTATTTCATCAGTTTGGTTAACCTTACATGGCAGTCTTCAAACACTTGAGTGCACAGCACGGTTTTTTGTTTTGTTTTATTTTTAGGTTGTTTGTTCGTTTGTTTTTTGTTTGGTTTTTTTTTTTGGGGGGGGTGGTTTGCCACCAGTGACCCAATGATAATAAAACCACACATGATTTAGAGAACTTCCAATATATTTTTTTTCTGTGAACAAGTTTTATGGTCAATATCCCTTGAACTTTCACCTATCAAGAGACCTTCAAGTGCAGAAAAAAACAGACCCCCAGACTCAGCAAAATCAAGACAACCTTTTTTTTTTAATAGATGCTGAATATTTCAGTCATGAGTCCTCTCCTCAGATACGATAAGAAGGATGGAACAGGGAAACGAGCCAAACTTAATTGGTTTTTAATTGCCAAAACATTTCCACATGGTGCAGATGCTATTCACTGGTGCCAGAATCTGACTACAGGGCCAAATACCTAAAACCAGTGTTATTTCAGTGAGGAGGGTTCATCTGACCATGTATAGCTGGCATATCCAATGCAGAGATTAACGGATTTCTTAAGCTCCAGTGATGTTCTTTAGAGCTGCTTGCAGGAAACCTGCTCTATTTTGCTCTCAAATGACTTCAGAGAGCCAGCCCAAATTTTGATAACCACTGTTTGCAGCAATCCCTTAAACTGGGTTTCTTAACTGCAGTGCAAATCTACACCAAGAAAAAGAAAAGTCAACCATCAACCACTACACTGCTAGTTATTGCCACCTAGTAAAATGCAAGCAAAATGCATATAGACATCCACAGAATGCGTTCAAAGAGCAAAGTACTGCTGCAGATGGGGCAGGGAAAGCTGGAGAAGTTCCCCATCTCAGAAGTGCTGCTCGTGCTGACTCCGGAAGCGGGAAGCAGGGGCTGAGCCCCAAGGGACAGCCCTTCTGCTGCACTTAGAGCTTGGGATTAGATGCTCAAGTGCATGTGAATGGCACCATGGGTGACAGAAGCCTTGGAGATGCCACACTCAGAATCTGTTTTCTTCTGGGGACAGAGAAATGTGCAAATAAATTAGCAGGACATTCCTTACACCCTCCTACCCAAAACGAGACAGAGCTCAAGCTGCCTGTCAATTCCAGCATCACTCGCCTGTCACAGCAGAGCAGAGCCCAGAGGGTTTCATTACAATCAGACCTGAACAGGCGCATTTCACTTTGCTCACCTGATCCCGTAAGGTAAACCTGCTATTTTGAGTTAAGATATCTTTCTACAGGTAATGTGTGGGCTGTGAACAAACCAGAAAGCTACATCTGTCTTTTCCTTCTCCCTGTTCTCCTTCCCTCCCTCCAACCTCCCAATCAGACCACACAATATTCAGCAGCACTGCTCCCTTTCAAGCTGTTCAGAAAGCAAATCACAGTTTTTCCTTTTTCTGTAGTTCACCAGCAAGCTTGACATTTCACAAACTTTGCTGAAGCAAAACTTCAGGTTGCCTCCTTCAAACAAAACGGTTGACAGGGAGCCTGGCACATAATGACTGTCCTTCACAGAAAGTTTGCTCTTTTGGAGGGAAAGCAGCATAGCATCTCACTGGGACCTAACTGAAATACGTAACCAATGGCTTTTATATTCTTCAGATCAGCTGTGATCCGTCAGGACAGCAGCCCCTGCCCTTTCCACTCAGAAATGCTGGCACAGCAACCAAATTGCCTAGTGTATCGCCCTAACTAATGGAGTTTGGTACTTTCTAGTCTTTCTCGCAGCTTAAACGAAAAAAGAATATGGAAAGCCTGAGTTTGGTTCACAATTCTGCTGGATTTTATTTTACACCAGCTTGAACAAAGTGCCAGTTTCCTATATTTACACAAGTGGGATCTCTCCAACACACTTCAAACTCTTACCGATGGAGCAATTAGCTGAAACCCAACAACTGCTTCCCCTGAAAACTGTAGTGGTAGGAGATAGTTTTGGTATATTATTAAGATTACAGAGTTTCATCTTCATAGTGCCCAGGTGCCCAGAATATCAGGTTTACGACTCCTTCACAAGATAACATTGCATTTACATGATTTGCCTCATCCGAGTTGAAAATACCTCTGGGGATGTAGCACAATAAAATGTATGGCTCAGTTCTGCTACCAGTTCTTTGGCCCTGCTCTGGTAATAATAGTACCACACGACGGAAAAATCGTCATTGACAAGTTCCATTGCTCTATTTTCCCTAACATGACAAAAAATATGGAACAAAAACCCCCCTACAAATAGCTTTCAAAGTCTTTTGAGATTATTGAGGGGATGCAAATACCTTTTTTTTATAGAAACACTGGAAATAAATGCCTTTGTTTCAAATATTGTTTAGGAAGCTTTAGCTATCCATGCAAAAAAGGACAATTTAATCTATTGTAAGACTTTCAGAGTTGGTTTAGAAGAGTGAAATCAATATAATAAATAAATTCAATCTTATTGTGATTTGTCTAAAAGAAGCATTAATTATACCTTAAACATTCCAATATTAGAAATCACCAACAGTAATATATCTAAAAAAATATTTTATGACTTAAAGACATGGTATGCATTGAAGGGAAATACAAGCTATTATATCCTTAGGTAACATCACATTACACCATGCAGATGAAAGCAAGACCCTAGTCCTCAGAAGTGCTCAGGGATTTGGCTTTCGTTAGACACTTTTGAATACTTTTTGAAAGCAGAGAGGATGCAGAGATTACTTACACTGACAACTGTATAGGTTGTAGTATAGGTTACCATTTCTATGCAGGTCAAGTGGATTTGGGGTAGGTCTACTCCCACGTGTTTTTTTGGAGCATGCAGCAGTTTTGCCTTATCCAAGCTCCCAGAGGAATGAGGAAAGTTCCCTGAAGTTTGTCTCTAAATGGGTTTGAACCATACACAACCTTAATTCAAACCGCATATTACAAAGATACCTTGACAGCAATGGATAATTAAGTCATAAAGCAAAGTGCTACATGAAAGCTATTAGGCTCTAAAGCAAATTAGTTTAGTATTTTTTCTTCGTGGTTGGTGCCTATAACACAGATTCTGTCATTGCTTTGAGGGGAAAAAAAATATCACTACATTCACAATACCCAGGAAAAGCATTGCTAGTCACTTCACTTGACACCTGTAATGCCTCACTTTAGGTGCAGATGCTTAGACCAGTAATTTTCTAACAAATCTGTGACCTACAAAATTCTTCTATTAAAAAAAACCACCAACCAGGAACTCTGAATATCACCAAATTTATCTTTGCCACCCAACAACACAACACATCTTCTATTAAAACAGTTTTTGTGTTAGGACTTATCTACTTTAGTCTCCAATTCTGCTCATGAACAGCCTCAGCTGGCTGATTAGGCAACACTCAGAAAGGATTTGGCAGCTAATATCATGGGCCATTGCTGTTCTGCAGCTGCTAACAATGTTTTCCAGCTGCTAGCTGTCTGGCTGTTCAAAATCACTTGAGGTCCTTACGAACCACTTGACATGGTCATAGAACTTTCCTTGGGGCAAAGCTCAGGCCACTGGGTACAACCTCACAGGAGCCAACTGCCATCTCTGTGACTGGTGATAACTAACAGCTAGAAAAATGTACTATAGGATGAAATGGATTTTCTACCATTGCCAGTTTTTAAGACTTGATAGTCACTTCTGAGCTACGTTCTAGCCATAATACTGAGACATCTTCCTCCATTAAATGTGGTTGATGTGCATGTTTATTTGGGGATGCCCAGTTCAGGGTGGTTCAGTCAGCATCCCACAGCCCAGATCTCCTATTCATTTCTCAGGAGAGACAGGGGACAGCTGCTAGATCAACACGGGCCTCTTGCTGCCCCTAATTATCACCAAGAGCTTAAAGCACAACTTGTTGCATGAAAAAGAAATGTGAAGCACCTCTCTCACATATAGTGAAGAGCCTGGAACTCAGATGAACCACTCCAGCAGTGCCACCCACCACAAGGTTGTTTAAACTGAAATCTAGCCTCATGTCCTGATAAGAACAAGCCATCCTTACCCATTTTATACAAAACTGGAACACCATGACTTTCTCCTTTGGCTTGAAGGTTCATGCTCCCCTCTGCTCTTACACAGAGCACACACTTGCTCTGCTAACCCAAGGGCAGCAGACTGTACGCTGTTTTCAGAGGTATTAAAAATAGCATGAAGAGGGACTTGTGGTACAGCTCAGACGTTTATCCAACAGTTTTCCTTCTTCTCTAAACCTTGTTTGGGGAAAGGCCAGAACAGTTATGAGTGTTGCCAGACTTCTGCCTTCCTTAGAGACCAGGAAATACGGGGGTTGCTGATGTCTTACTTGAAATATAACAGAAGACATTATAGGCATCTCCTTTTTCTCTCCCAGTTTCTTTCACATGTTTAGGGGTACAATATTGTTAATTTTTACTATAGCTGGAATATTTCTTTTCTCTCTTTTTCACCAAGGCTCAGTAACAGAACACCAACAAAAGATGCTGCCTCCTTTAACAGGTTCTATGAAAGAAACCAGCCTCCAGCATCCCACACTGAAAGCATGGGGTCAAAAATTAAATTGCTAATGTTCAGGTAGGCGTGTAGGAGTGAATGAAGGATGCTGTTCCCTTTTATCCATAGAGTGAAGGAGGAAGTCACTACTGTCAACAACCACAACTATTTAGCACTTGTTTTTCTTTTTCAAGAGTGCTGGTGCTTGAATTTCTGTAACTATGGTAATTGTGAAACTATTTTTAAACTAATATAAGTCATTATTTTTAAAACAATGTTAAAACCAGATATAAGGCCAGAAGGGATCACTGTAACTCTCTCTTGCATAATGAATCAAAGAACTTCACTAATAATTTCTGTATCAAACTACTTAATTTCATAGAACCATAGAATTTCTGTTTGAGCTATTTAAAAAAACATCCTTAAAGACATCTGGTGGCAGATAATTCCCTACAGTCTCACACTGCTGCTCAGTAGTAGGCAGGTATATACCAATTAAATCAACAGGCTTTATCAAAAACTGTGCCCAGGCACCCAAATAGCAGAATGAAAAACAGCTGTAATGTTTTGTCTTACATAATTCACTATGAACAAAGCAATGATTTCATCTCCCAAATATTTTGAAAGGTTTAGGCTTCTTTTATTTTTACTCAGCCCTTTCCCCCTTCTCAATTGGGAGTATTGCAATGTTTTGCATAAAACAGTTCATGACTGCTAATGAGCCAGAACTATGCTATGATAAACAGAGCTAAGTTAAACTTGCACTCTAGATTGCTTGGTGCTTAAAAGAGAATATATATATACACGGAGCTTCCATTTTGCCTGTATGTTGCTGCACAAATCTCTCAGAGGATACAGGTTTTTCCTCAGATCACTCTACATCCAAAAGATTTGTACTTGTTTCTTCAAAGTTTCTTAGATTTCATGTCTGAGCCCTGTTGAAGTTAGCAGCAAAATTCCCCTCGGCTTTAAGGGCAGTGATTAACTCTGCTGTTGGTACTTGAGGCCTTTGGAAACAGAACAGAAGTGTCTTTATTTTGCCCTAGAAGTTACTGGGGCATTGTACTGATACTGTAAACAAATACAGCCTCTGTCTCAAGGAATTTATGACCCACATTTGAGCCTAATGTGCAGTCCTAAATATTTCAAGATACTGACTTGGCATTGTTTGATATTATGCCGATGTGTCCACATGAGTCTTTGCAGGATCTCAGTCCAAACATGTAGGCCAGAGTATGAATTACTGTCCTGTTGTCTTGCAATTTTCATTATGGTTTCAACAAAATCTAGATCAAATGCTCCTATTTTTAGCGACATGATTACTCCAATAACATGATTGTTATTTTTTATAAACAGCTACCAGCCTTTACCTCATTGCCACTGTTGTTCTTTCCATTTGGTAAAAATCCTAAATGATGGGAAAACGCCCTCTACTTATAGTGGAAGTTTTATGGCCATGGAGCTCAACTCTGCAGTTCTCTGCAAACTTTGCAGGATAACCTGGTATCACTGCAAGTCACATTAAAAAAAAAAAAAAAAAAATACCAAACCACTAAAAAAATCTATAAACATTTTTCTCTATAAACTGCTTGATTTTCTTTTATATGTCATTACATATTCTCTTTTAAACGTCATTACAGATTCCTTAAGCAGGTATCAGTAATCAAAATTCTCTGAGACTCAGGTTTTCTGAGGGCCCGGTGTTGCTGGCAAGATAGTTAGCTTCTAGCCTGCATTTTGAAATAAATCTTGGAGTGCTTCAAAAACAGTAATTTTCATGCTTAATGTACAATGCTACACAAAGCATTTAAAGTGCTTGTGTGGGCACTTCTGAATAGCTCCTTCACTTGGCACTTTCCCATCTGATTTCAGCAATATGGGCAGGACACGTGCTTTTGCAGTGGAAAACAGGATACATGTTATTTTAGATAAGAGAGCCAATTGCATACAACTGAAAGGATTGTGGAAGACCTGATTTCTATTTCTGGCCTCATCCCCAGGAGAATTGCTCCTGGGTGACACGGGTAACTCACATCAGAGTTCCATGCCGCAGTTTCTCCTCCCATAACAAGAGAACATCTTTTGTAAAGCACTTCACTGAAAGCCTTTTATAGAAAATCACTCCATGAAAGTTCTCCACCTCTCTTTAAAATTAAAAATCTCTTTGCCTTTACAATGAAGACTGAGTGACAAACGCACAGGTCATGATTCTTCCTCTTGTTGAACAGCAAGGCAGATGTTGCCTCTGTTTCTAATGCGAGCTGAATTGGGTTTCTAGGCCATGATCCTGCTACCTGCTCTTGTGTGTGCTTAAATCTGGGATTCAGGGGGAATTTCACTGATGCATTGTCTGAGTGTCATCACTTCCAGAAGCCACAACTCACTACTTTCTCTCATTTAGTTAGACACAAATTATTTTTCTCTAAAAAGAAAAATATTCTTAAGACACAAATAAGATACAAGTTTTATTCCTGGGGTATTATTTATGAAATATTATCAGTTTCTTGGCTGAGATCTCAAGCTCTTGTAAGTTGGCATGGATCCATTACAGATCCATTATCATTAAAATGAGTAGCAATTGGGAACCAGATGGTACAATGGTTTAGGGCACTAACTTTGTGCCGCCTATTTGTCTAGACTACTCCATGATGAGAATTAAATAACATCATTTGGCTTTGTTTGAGCTAAAACTTTCAGCAGCTTTTCAAAGATGACCTTCAAAAAAATGCATTTGAACACATATATAAAAATTAGGATCCTGTATTTTCTGTTTCCATTTTTGTTACATGAAAATTACCAATATTTCTGTGCACACACAAGAAGTCTACCCTAATTTACTCAGAATATACACCAAAGAAAGGTTTGAAAGTTTATGGCTGATGGAAAGCAAAGTTTTTTTGAATACTCTGTTATTTCATCACACCTGCTAGGTTCTAGGCTCATTTTTTTTCTCTCCAAAGTTCAACACTTCGCCGTCCATATAAATGATAAAATGTTGCTCAATTTACATTGTCTCCCTAACTGACTACAAAGAAGTGCTGTTATTTCTTCATGTGTACAATATGGAAACAGTTACTAAAATACCCTCTTAATTCCTGTCCATGTTTCACCAAAGAAGGGGAAAGGGGAAAGGGGAAAGGGAAGAGGAAGGGGAAGGGGAAGGGGAACGGGAAGGGGAAGGGGAAGGGGAAGGGGAAGGGGAAGGGAAAAGATTGTAAATGACCTCCAACCTCTTGTATAGAGGTGTCATTTCTGATGATACAGAACCTTCTTGTTTAGCAGACATTGGTATAGTGAGACAGCAGAAACTGGAAAATGAAGTTAAAGAAATGCACATTATACATATGTGAAGTAATTAACAATTGAAATAAGTTGATCTAAAGGCTTGTGCATTTTCCAGTTTTTAACATCTCAATTTAAAGACTGAATGCCTTTCTAAATTCATGCTCCAGTTGAACCAGAAGCTTGCTGCAGGGATTATCGGGTAATGCTCTATGGCTTATGTTAAGAAAGGACTCAAATTAGCTGGAACATAACAGCTCCTTCTGTTCTTAAAATCTGTGAATCATCGAAGAACTCTTCTACCAAACCCACAGAAGATAAGAATGAAGACTGCAAATGTTTCTGAAGAGGGGGGGAAAAAAAAAAAAAGAGCCAAATAATCCCTCTAAAAAACCCACATGCGTATTTGAGGATTTCAGCAATATCTTGGAAATACTATAAAGTACAGCTGAACTCTCAAGTTGCTTGTATATAGAGAAATTTGCTAAAATACTGTAACACCAGCAGCATTTCTGGCACATCTCTCTCAAGCGCTGTTTTGTGCAGTCAGCATCTCTCCTGCCTTTTTCACCCACCAACCTAATTCCTCACTCTTGCACTTCTTTTATCACTTCCCTTATTTTTTTTAATTTTTTTTTTTTGACATTATCAGGCCCAGGTACAAGAGATGCTTCTCACCAGTACTGCAGGGCAGTCGTGCATCCTTCCCTTACACGCACAGGATGGGTAGTCAGAGCGGAGTCAGCAGGAAAAGACCAAAAGACTCCAGTGAGATTGAGCAACCTAGGACCCCACTTCTGGTACCAAGCACCCTGTCACATGCTGGACCCTACAGCCCAATTAATGAGCATAATAGCTTCTTCTTCAGGAGCAACCCTCTGCAGCCTGTGTCAGAACTTCAGCAGTTCTTGGTTTTTTATGAGTGAATCCATGTGATAAAACAGTAGGAACATCATCAGTGTGGGCAACCAAGGAAAGCATGAGCTTGATACCAACGTGGGAAAAGCTCCTGCAGAAATGTGCTAAGAGTGAAATTCTGAAAAGTTTTTCATGAGAGATAGGAGCCCTAACGCTCCCTGTCGAGGGAATGACTCGTGATACAACTCATTGCAACAGGTTTAGTTTGTTGACAGGCCTGATCATGTTGGCATAACTCACCTCGGTGACTTCAACACACTCTTGGAGTGAAGGAGAGAGGGAATGAGCTGCAAGTATGCGTGTCATGTGGTTCACGTGCAGAAGCTCTTCCCAAGCGGGTGCAATCGGAGGCTGCTATGTGCCCCAGCCCATTTGCCTGCCCACAGCTGCAGGTTTATTCTTAGTTTCAGGAATGCAAATCCTCATGGACATGGCGGTGGCTCCATTTCAGCTCGGAGACAGATTTTTCTCCTCAAAACATTTTTCTCTAAGGATGTTTTCCTGCTGAGGTGGATGAGGGGAGTCTAGCGACATCTGATTTCACGATGCATTTCATCTTCTGACAGTCACTTGAGGTTTCAAAAAGACTTGCCTGGATTAGACTGGTCTTGCTAGTTCAGTGACCTTGTGCAGTGCTGTGCAATATGTTTCATTAAGAAACTCTACTGTAGGCATTTATGGCAGAACTTCTACATTTCTTCCCCAATAACTATAACTTTTCCAAGACGCCGCTACACTGTTGCATGAGTGAAGTACAAGATAAAGCCAAGATCCTTCTGCTCTGCAACCTCATAAAGAAATGTGAGGGGACACAGACTGCAGGTCAGGGTGACTGGATGGATACTGTACCAATGTATAGTACTGTATCTCGGCCCACAGGCCATGATGAGAAATGGTACTCATGATGCCACGCTACTTATGGACATGCAGTGATAAATCAAGTAAGACATGTGCCATGTGGCTTTACAAGTCAGAGTGTCTGTAAATTCAGGCCTCTGTATAATCTCCTCCATGTTCCAGAGTAGGTATTTGCTCCTTGGCTAAGTTAAGACCAGCAGAATATACTCAGGCAAACATAAGGAACATGAAAAGGCCCTGCATTTCTCTCTTTATCAACCAGGAATGCAAAGCATGTTTCTTTGACACATTTATGCCAGCAAATCCAGAACAATGTGCATGCATATTCTAGAAAACTTCTTCCAGCCAGACATCTTCTCTGAGAACAAGCGCGTACCCAAAATTATCCTGCTGTTCCACAGGAAGGAGTTCAGGTCTTAATATAATAAATGTATAAGAACATTATTCAAGACAGAATGTCAAGGCTTCTGTGTTTCAAAAAGTGATGGATTATAGTTTGCTCATTTAACCTTTAATATTTATTACTATGACTGAATATCCTGAGAGACGCTGAACATCTTCCTTTCCAATCTCCTTCCTTTGGATATATTTCTTTTAAATATATGCAAATTTTGTACTTTCTACCTACTAAGCCCTGCTTAGTCAAGCTATTCAGCTAAGTCAGTACTAAAATTTCTCTGTTTTTACCCTTCCACATTCTTAGGATTTCCTTAAGCATTACAAGCTCCAGCTTGTGCCCCATGACAGTGTCTCATTAAAATGACCTTACTGCTCAGATCTTTATGTAGTACAACCAGCCATTGCTCAGCTGAAGTCAATGAAGGAACACTGATTTATGAGATCTGTCTTGTTCATTATCTTCATTTCTGCTAACTGACCTCCCAATAAAAATGAGCATAGGGAAGGAAAAAAACTGACTATTATAAAGATGAACAGATTTTCTACCTTGCTGAACACAAATTGTTTCACTTGAAAGACAACCTCTAGGGAAATTAGGACATGTCAATAGTCTTCAATAGATTTCTAAATGAACTATAATAAATAACTTTGCTTTTTTCCATCATCATTGCTAGACTGGCTCCAGACATTCATTTTCCTTCCTCTCCCTCTGCCCATCCTGCACTAGCCTTCTTTCATTGCTCACTCTGTCCATGGTTAACGAGAGGGCTATTTCTTCTTTTTCCCCTTCACTGCCTCTTTTCAAGACTTAGCTGAAAGTGACTGTTTCTTTTAACCAGCATATTAACAGGGAGCATTTACTGGTTTGTTTGGGTATGTCACTTGGGAGAAGAGGTTTTATCCAGGATATTCAGTACATGCAAGACCTCCTAAACACACAACACTACTCTTTTGGTTTTCCTGCCATAAAAAGGGGAAAAAAATGTTTTCTAGTGCTTGGAGGCTTCCAGAGGGGAGTCTGTTAAAATCCAAGGGGATCTGTCACCATAAATGATGGAATCCCACAAGACAAGAGCGGGGATTAGCCTGACAAAACATCTGCCTGTGTCAACACTGTGTCAAGTGAAACAAAGCTCCAGCAGACACTGATCCGGGCGACTTAACGTCTGCACTTCCACCACCACCTCCCCACTGACAGCTGAGCACGCTTGCAAAGCACGGCTGCTTCTCCCTGACACCGCTGAAAAACTGCAAAGCTCAGTGCAATGTGGCTCCCCGACAGCTCTGCCTTGGGACTTCACACCAAAAGCACATACAGTGCTATAAATGCTTCGCTCTCCCTCACCGCAAATAGATAAAAGATTTTATTTCTCCCAAGAAGACAATCTCACTTACTTGGGATAGCGCCTCTGCTGAAAGATGGGCAGAATCTCTGTATCTTGATTTGAATGTAGAAGCAGTAAATCCCGAAATCTTTCTGTCAGGACAAAGAAAAAAAAAAAAAGAAGAAAAAAACAAACAAACAAAAAAGCCCAGACTGTGACTCTGCATTATAAGTTCAGGCCACAAGCAAGCAGTAATATCAGTGAATTCTCTTCTCCAGCAACATTTACCAGAGGATAAAGCTAAATATATACGGAATAAAATCTATATATTCATACAAAACTGCTGCTAAGACAAGAAGCCACTGTTTCCTGTAAACACTTTGAATAATATTTTAAAATATATTTTTTTTCATCCAATATTGAATTCTAGTAGTGCTTACAAGTTTCTGAGGTCTGCATACAGGTCTTCTGGGTATAGTACACAGAGAGCCATAAACGGTACCTGCCTTGAAGAGCTTAGTCTAAACAGAAAGGAGCAACTAAGGATTCAACAGTCACTCAAGGATCACAGTAGCCTAAAAAAGCATAGATTAATTAATTAATCTAAATTTTTCTTCACAGAAAGGGTTGTCAGGCATTGGAGCAGGCTGCCCAGGGAAGTGGTTGAATCCCCATCCCTGGAGGTGTTTAAAAGACATGTAGATGAGGTTCTTAGGGACATGGTTTAGTGCTAGACTTAGGTTATGGCTGGACTTGATGATCTTGAGGGTCTCTTCCAACCAGAACGATTCTGTGATTCTACATTAAACTGCAGTAGGAATCCTTGGGTAACTGATTCATTGGTATTTTCAAAGATGGTTGGGAGGATTGCTTTTTGTTGACTACTATATCTTTTAAAACCTGCATTACAGGATCATCTGCAGTAGGTAAGGTTTTTGTAACTTAGCTTCACTGACCACCAAGTGAAGGGGTGGTTGAGTTTTATGTGGCTGCCTTTCTCTGATGCCTTTCTCTAGAGGTCGTTAAATGCAATACCTAAGTGGAATCTATAGAAGCTTCTACCAGTATCAATTCCTCAGTTTCTGGAAGATGGGAACCTCTTCAAAATTCACTTGATACCTAGATTCAGGGATAGAAGGGAATTTCCCACACAGGCCAAATCCCCTTCTCTAAACTAGCTACCTTTTCCATATAAGTTATTCATTCTGGGAACTGAACCTGATGCTAAGTATAGTACTTCCTCCCCTTATATCCCTATGTATCTCAAAATATCCTCTAACACTGGGGTTGTAGATAAGGAAATCAAGTGACAGAAAATTAGTGAAGAAAAAATCTGAATCTCCCAACTGTGAAAAAGGAACCATGGCAGCTTTCTTGCTTCTTACAGGTTAGTATGATGGCTTTCTTAACATTGTTTTACGTACTGTTCTGTTATCATAAGTAAATTCCATTAATTTGGATACAATTCTGCTATGTAGCCTTGAAAATGGAAAGAAAAAAAAACAACCTACGACAAAAACACCACACACATACAAAAAAACAAAACCAACCAACCAACCACCAAACCCACCAAACTTTATAAAGTTATAATAAAATACTTCAAAGAAAGCATAACAAATTCAAAAGAAAAACTCAGTTTTAAAGGTCATTTGTCTTGGTCTGATAGAGTCTTTCATCTGCTGCAGAAGACGTATTGCAAACATCCCTGAGATCTGCCAGTGAAGAAACAAGGGCTGGTACAGAGTATATTCATTCCTTCATTTCTACAACTCTTCAGATTCAATTTTGGAAGAATTAAGCACTTGTATTCTCCAAAATTCTTACCGCATCTTCAAACTGTAACTTAGCCTTCCCTGTACCTAACCTGGTCAGAGGCTGGATGTGGTCAACAACAATAAATGCAATGCTGTAAAGATGGAATTGAAACTCAATAAGAGCCTTTCAGGGAACAGCCCTCTCACTGTTTTTGCAAAAAGCTTGCCCTTACAGCTATTTATTGACCACTTCTTGAATTTTCAGGAAGATGCTTTTTTTTGCAGTCCTCTGGTACATGGCGATATGCTGTACTTGGGTGTGCCCTGTCATCCTTAAAGATGAGAAGATATAATCTTCAGGTGTCTGGACAAGAACTGAAAGGTTTAAGAAAGCTTTCACTGGTGCAAAATATCCCACTACGTATGTGTCAGAGTGAGCACATTAACTTCCATCCCTACTCCAGGAATCTTCCAATGCGACTCAAGCCACTGTAAAAAGGCTTCATACGAAAAACAACAGCCTTTGTGTGTGCCTGGTGGGGGAATGAGAGGAAGTTTTCAATGGCAAACCCTGAACAATAGCACTTCCTTCCATGCCCTGAGATTTTTGACCTCCAGAACATGGTGCAAGTCACCATGGTTAAGTCTTTGGGGTGGTCTGATTTATTTATTTCTTTAGGGTCTATAACCAGGTGTAGCAGCAATCGAAAGTGTGGGGAGACACGCTCTTCTTCAGTTCAACACTGCACAACAACAGATTACGTGTGAGTGAGGCGGGTTTGGCAGACCTTGCAAAGGGCTTGTGACCCTCCGGGAGAGATAAAACACATCTCAGGGAGGGTGCAGACATGTCTCTCCCCATTGTTCTGCCCGAGATGGACAGCACCCAGGCAGCCAGCCATATTCCATCTCTAACCCCTCCTCCGTGACTCTTTTTCTTGTGCTGCTGCCCTTTCTCATTGATCCAGGCCACCTGGCTGCACTCCAGGACTCAATTCAACAAGCCGCAATCTTGAAAATATTTTGAATAGTAATGTGACAGGGCTGGCCAGGACTGGAGTGAAAACAGCCAAGTTATGGCATCTGAAATTGGCCTAAACAGCTTCCCGGCTGGATCTCGTCTTAGTTAAAGTCAACTTTTATTTTTTTCCCCACGCTATGGCAAATTTCCCAGGCAGATGTATTTTCTTTTCACCATATGACTTTACTCATTTTTCCATGGCAACACTTAAGCTATATGGTAGTGTTCTACCTCATATCACATACATTTCCTAAAATTTCCTCCAGCACATGTAGACTCCACGTCCTCTAAATCTTCCTAAGAGAAATGGGACCCTGAAGAGAAGCCTTCAGGATTAATTTGTCCCACAGGACCATTGTGTACACGCTTCACTCTTCAAGTCTATGATATTCTCACATTATACATACACATGCACAGTACAGAAGTCACATTGGTACAGATGACATTATTGCCTTTAAGGACTATCCAGCAAGGTGAAGAGGGAGGTGACGAGAGCTTTGGCAGCTACTGACAGAACATAAAGGTGCTCTTACCAAAGGGAATATCAGAAGCCTAAAGCTTGACAAGAGAAGGCTTTTCAATTTGAAAGAGAATATCACGATACCTTCCAAAGGGCAGAATTTCTTAAAAACACAAAGATTTTCTTCTAATCCATGCCACAATAACAAATGAAAGGCTTTTTTTTTTTTTTTAAAGCATTTTTAACTTATTTTGATTTACAATCATTAGTTGATCAACAGAAATGAGTCAAGTCACAGACAACCTTATCATTACTTGGATGATTTTAGAGATGCACCTCTCAATAACTGAGTCTTTTCCATCGCTTCCTGCAGTTTAGCACCTAAAATTTGAGGGTGACAGAGGGTGACTTTGAGGGTGACAGGGGACTGGAACATGCCCAGAGAGGTTGTGGAGTCTCCTTCTCTGGAGACATTCAAACCCACCTGGACACATTCCTGTGTGATCTGCTCTGGTGAACCTGCCTTAGCGGGTGGGTTGGACTGGATGATCTCCAGAGGTCCCTTCCAATCCCAACCATTCTGTGATTCTGTGAAACGGGATGCTTTTGGGCTAGGTGTTGGTCTGGTTTGTTAACAACACATGAATAACATTTGCTTGACCAAATTTTAAAAGGCTTACTTCCGAAAATCTGCAATTATCTTCTCTGTTGATGCAATTTGCATTAGAGTGTGTACTGGCTAGTTTCCTGATGATTTTTTACATTGTTCCCAGATCAATTATGCCATTGATTATTTTGTCACTCTGCTGAGTGTGACACTGCAGACATCGTCTCCCTGACTCTCCCATAAGTCTACCCACAGAAGCAAGTCCTCACAGACATCAGGAATGGTTGCACAGTCACATCTTATGCTCAGACTTATCTTTTCAACATACTGTCTCCACTTCCTTCTGGTTTCCATTTTGACCGTAAAGTTCCTTCCAAATCCTTGATCAATGAGAAGTCCTCAGTTAAATTTAGGCAGTCTCACTGGGATCATGTATGCTTAGCTAAATGTCGCATGGTTACCTGCGATGACTAGAGGTTGGATGTAATAACACAATTTTATGTCCTGTCCTCCTAAATCGGGAAGGTTGTAGACTACAGAGGAGAAGAGAACGTTTGTGGTGGATAGCTTTAGAGATTTAATCTGTTCTCTTGCAAAAATCTCCCTTTCATGTCTCTCATCTAATTTTTGTTCCCTCTTTTTCACCCTTTGTTCATCTTTCCCCCTCCCAGCTCAGCATTTTCAGAAGTCAGCTACTGGAATCTCAGTATAAATGCCCACTAACATCTTTATAATATCTGTTCTGACAAACCAATTGCCGATTTACAAGGGCAGAAGGATGCATTTCAAAGGACATTTTCCCTTTAAAATATTCAGATGCATGACACTGTTGTTCTCAAGTAAGAATCGGGTTGTGCTCAGTATAATAAGTAAATGGTAATGCCAGAAAAACGTGAGCAAGAACGGGTGTACAGTCTGAAACCCATTCAAACTGGTTACCAAATCAAGTGTCCTTTTCTCCAGGATACAGTATTAGAAAGGTGGAAAGTGAGACAAGGGGAAATTCTATGATATTTTAATATCTGAGGGTCTCAAAGCAAAGAAAAATCACTTGTACAGAAAATCCTTGTGAATTAAAACCCATTATTATGCACATGCTGTAGACAGAGACAGTACGGCACAGGGAGCACTGGCCTTGTTTTTTGAAGCTGTCACACCCCTGAAGCTCTTACTGCTTTAGCACTTCAAAGATGATGCCAAAATGACTTTCCAAATGTCACACGCTGCAGTTGTGTCAGGTTTGACTTTAAAAGTCAGGTCTTGGGCTTCTTCTTTCCTTACTCCTTGTTACAAAGTATTTAACAAAAAATAACAGCAGTCACTGTATTGAGTTCCCAGGGTCTTGAAAAGTCAAATTCCTGGTCTTTCCTCTTTCAGATTTTGATGGGTCTGTACCTATGAAGCCATGGTAGTACATAACAGAAGTCTGAGATACTAGGGATTTTTTTTATCCCAACCACCTTTTACCCAGCAGCTTCAGACCGCTCTGAACCTCTAATAAAAGCAGGTCAAATTGCACACAACCAACTCAATTAAGAACACTGTAAAACTAATGGTAATTGAAACAAGGATTTTTTAATGAGAGTTTTATGGATTATTTTCTAAATCCAAGTTCATAAGAATATAAACAGGAACGTGACCAGAAAACAACCAGAGAATGGGAGAACAGAATAGCCTCATCAGTTTTACAGTACAGAACAACGTGGTCCAGAAGCCTAGATGTCTATCAAAAGGTCTCTCCACAGGGACACTAATGCATTTGGATATTTTGCAATCATGTTTCTGTAATCACCTATAGGACTTCTGCATTCATTGAGACACAAATCTCATTTTCATCTTCCACCACATAGACACTTGCAAGACCTGCAATTTCCAACTAAAAAAAATCTGCCTAGTGTTATGCAAAATGAAGACTGGTCTGGAGCATCTTCTGTGTCACGAATTGTTCCTCAGCACCTTGCAATAGTTTAAAAAATAAAATAAAAATTAAGTCTGCTTTCTTAAAACTGCCAGCAACATTTAAAGGGATTTGAGACTCACTAATCTGACTTGTTTTCAAGCTCCATAAATTTGGAAATGCTGTCATAAGTAGTTCTTAGTGCCTTGTAAAAAGAAAAGGCATTTAGGAAGAAGGTTTTGCCAGTTAAGGGCTATAAAAAACTATAATGAGCAATAAGATGGTATAAAACTGAAATATGAAATATTTTAGTTTGACCTGTGGCTTATAAATGGCCAAATTTTCTGAAATTAAGGAAGTGTCACTTCTCTCCTCTTGAAGAGTCAGTGCTATGAATATCCTCCCATCAGATTAAAAGGGCAGGAAACAAAACAATGATGAGGTAATGTTGATGAGCTAAAGGCTCCAAAATTATTACATTATAAGCCTCGGAATTCCCCTAAAACATACATATTTTGCTGATACCATGAGACAGGGTTTTTTACCAGCTTGAACTTCCATGATTCTCAGTCCATTAAGTCTCAACAGAGTTTAATTATTCTGTTTTCTTTTCACTACCATTACCTTCCATCCTGATCAGTCATCTGAAAGACTAATTAGAGCCCATCATTTACAGAGCCACTAACAAAAAAGTTAAAAGCTAATAAAAAACAGGAAAATTGGAAATTATATTAAAAACCCTGCTGCTTATCTTTATTTAAGTGAAATAGAGAGGCTGGCATCAGGTTATCCTTTTCCTGCTGGAATTCTCAGTGCTCTCTTATATCTTTAAAATATCCCACCTACTATATCAAAATTAGCTCAGACAGGTTTATTTCTAAATAGATCTCCCCCCATTTACACTATAATCACATATATTGCATGATTTGTATGTGTACGTGCAAATATCAGCCAACAAAGGAATTCAGTAAAAGGCAGTTCTTGCCCAAGGAACCTTAAAAGGTTGGAAGATGAATGATGGGAAGGAAAAGCATCACTTGTTTTGTTTCAAAACAGGGAAGAGAGATGTTGAAGACCATATTTAGACTGCATTTTGTATGACTAACTTGACAAGACAGCAGTAAAGAGAAGTGGACACAACCCCACAGTTAACCAGCCTCAACACTCAACACTGAGTTAGAAATCCCTCTGCAGGTTATACAGCAACTCCCTGGAAGAGCTGGAGCTAAAAACCAACATCTTAATCAATAAACTTTTTGGGTTTTTTCAGAGGTACTTACTACTCTTAACAACTAGTTCTATCATGACAGTAGAGTTCACTCCACAACTCGACACTTACAAAGTGCAACAGCAAAACAGAGTTTAGAATCAACGCCAAATGGTAACTTTACATTTAGAAAATAAACACATGCTCTGAAGCAAATGTTATTGATGAAGATTTTTTTAGCATTGAGTTGTACAATTGCTCCCTTCAGCCATGAAGGGCCATACTTCGCTGTTTGAACTCCCCATGAGCCAATGCAATTTTCTTCACTAGTGGTGCACTTGCCTCTTTCACAGCATGCCAGAAGATATTATGAGGCAGCAGTGTATCCCTTTTTGGCTTTAAGGTAAAGTTGTGACACTTCATCGAAAAAATCCTTACATTCATGAAAAAAAAAAAAGACTCACATTATGCGGGGGGGGGGGGTTGGGAGGGATTAATCTGGTTGTCTCTTTGTAATTTGTAATCTGATACAGAAACCAGAGAAAGCCCAACCCTTCAAAATCTACATGGGATTTTAACACTGAAGTGGAGCTGGGTAATTACAGCAATACCACCCAGTACTGCAAAACTCCAGAGGTTATGCCTCTAAAAAGCTGAGCAAAGCCACAATTCGTCAGGCTGTACTGATTCACACCAAGGGCTCTCCTACCCTCATATCTTGCTTCACATGCAGACACCTATGGAATAATAAGCATAGAGTAAGTCCTTCCTGCTGTCACTTTCCCAGTCTCCAACCATTTCTATCTCAGCGGATTTCCCACATTTAAGGTCGTTTGTCTGTTAAGAAATGCCTTGACTTCTCTTTAAAGCATTTGCCCGGTCCCCCATGTAAAGCTCCTAAGCTACCCCACATCCTCTGACAAGGATTTCCACGTGTCTCTCGCCTAATACATGAAGATCCATCATCTTACATTTATTCTGAAATAGTGTCTTATTGACTGTATTTGATAGCCAAACATTCTGATAGTGCTAGAAAGCACAAACAGTCAGGCCCTACACACTCACTCTTCCAATGCTATGCATGATTTTGTAGACAACTGCTATATTCCCCTAAATTATCTCTTTTCCAGGCTAAAGAGTTCCTGCCTACTCAGTTGTCCAATGTTTGGAAGCCTTTCCATGCTTTTGACCATCTTTGTCATTCCTTCCTGAACCCTGTCCAGTATCTTGTCTGAGAGATGAAGACCAGGCCTGCACACAGGAATCAAGTCCTGGGAGCATCACAGAAATACCCAGCTGCACAGTCATCTCCTCTGCTTTATTCTCTGCTCTTCTAATACTTTTTCTCTTTACTGCTGCTGAGCACTGAGCTGATGTCTTCATGGAAATAATTATCATGACTCCACAGTGTTATTCTTGGGCTGTCACGGTCACATAATTTCCAGCTGTGTATTATTATTTTGCCACCAAATCTATCAGACATCAGTACGTATCCTCAGGCATACATGCATTGGCATTTTTAGTCAGGTCTATAAATAGGTCCATAAATGTAATATATTTTATAAATTTGTACAAGCTACAAGAACTTTTCATCAAACATATTTAAATGGCAGCCACAAAATGATGGAGTTAATCCTATCCAAGGCTAAAATTCCATACCATAACGAAAACACCACCAGTCATTGGGAAGTCATTTGTGGGCTTTTGTCTATTCATATTTGGTGTTAGTTTAGACCATAAGCATGGGATCATTTCATGTTCTTACTAATACAGACACAGCTTTATTATTATACTCAAATACGCAAATAAATTACCGTATAATAACTTCGCAGAATCTCAGAATAGTTGAGGGTGGAAGGGCTCTCCGGAGATCATCTAGTCTAGTTCCCTGCTCTGAACAGGGTCAGCAAGAGAAGGTTGTTCATGGCCACGTTCAGTTAGTTTTTAAATATCTCCAAGGATGGAGACTCCACAACCTCCCTGAGCAACCTGTTCCTCTGCCTGACCACTCTCCCAGTGGAAAAGTTTTTTCTTACACTTAAAAAGAATTTCCTGTATTTCAATTTGCACCCATCGCCACTTGTTGTGTCACTGGGCAACACTGGCTCCACCTGCTTTACACCCTCCCAGGTAAAAGCAGATAAAAGAATTTGGAGGGAACAATTACATAAGATTAGATTCAAGATTTAATTAACCTTTCCCTGTGCAACGTAAGGGGTGATTGAAGGATGATAAGGTTATGCTTTATCTTCAGCCACTGGTTTTGAGGATGGGTGTCTACAAAATGCTTTGTACAACCAAAACAGACAACAGGCCAGCCTTGGACAAAGTATTCCTCCATTACAACAGAACAGGAGGGAAGCACCAGCAAATTTTGGGCTGCCAAAGGATGACTTGATAAAGACATGACTGCCAAGCATGTTCTAGTTCTTTGTACCAACTCTTTTCTTAAAATTCACCCTAAATTTCACTAACTGATATAATCAGCAGGTCTGCTTATGGGAGAAAAAAAAAATGAATATTGATGTTTTGTGCTGCTTCCATTGATTGTCACCCTTGGATAAAAGTGCAAACCCACACCTGTTTGAGGAGGGGGACAGAGCAGGTTAGGAGGCAACTGTCCCCAGAGCTGATAAACATGCAGTCAAAGACACCGCCCTGCCCTGGGCTTTTTGTACATGCTGGGCGGCTTGCACACTGGCTTCTCTTAGTTGGGGCAGGGATGGGAGAGGAAGGAAAAATGCTAAAGAAAAAAGATTTTGCAGAAGAGAACGGGAGTTTCCTTGTTAATTCACTTTCACTCCCCACCTTGTAATCTAAGGTACTGGGAGATCACCCAGCCCTTGCAATCTACCCTCTCCTGTCCAACCACAGCTGTGAACCATGTTGATAATCACTGAGGCTTAACAGATGTAAGTGAGGTCATTAACCATATCATAGCTCTAAGGCACCTCGACCTCAGTCCAGCATCTGTAAAATACCGACAACAGCTTTCACCTCCTCACAGCCGAGTTGTTCAAATACCTACACTGAAGGTGCTAAGTTGTCCTCGGGGTCTGTGCTGAGGGACAGACCAAAACCTGAAATACACTGAATATTTGCAGAGAGTGCTTGGACAAAACGGCGCTGATATACACCCTGTGGGGGTAACGCCTGCCCAGCCAACTACCTAGCTAAACTAAAATGCTAGAAATAATAGTAACAAGGCTCCAAATAAGAAACAAAAGAAGAAAGGGGGATTAAGGGACTCCATTTATACAAAAAAATAATTTCTCTTGTGTTTTCGGCTGCCTGGGTCTTTCAGAGAACACACACAAGTTCTCTAAAAACACTCCTAGCACTAGTTACACTGAAGCATAACACAGGATAAAGTGATGAGAGCTCAGCTGGATCTTATTTTCTATATAAATTTTGCTAGTCAACTGGGGATGATCCACTGGGAAGAAATGTACATTTTTTCCAAAGATCTAATCACATCTGAGGCTCCATTTCTTATAACATCTCTCGAAGGGCAATATCAAAACCTTAGCAGGAAATCATTTGAATGACTGGCAAATGAAATGAGCCATTAGATATTGTTTTGCTCTTTTTTTTGGATAGGTGATAAATGTAATGCACACAAGTGTATGAAGAAGTGTATCAAAAGTTTTGTTTAATTTTAGCATGCTGTGAGCAATTCTGTTATTTCTTCTTACATCTGAATTAGAGAAGTAATTCTTGAGAACTTAAGTCATGCCACTCCCTGAACATGTTACTATATATTACCTAGTCCGGGTAGTTTTCATTTACTCTTAATTAATAATTTCGTAGAAATACATATATTTGCTAACTTAGCACTAGCTCCTTAGTAGACTTCCCTTAAAATGTGTTGTAGGATTTCCTACTGGATCATCATGTCCATCTTTCAACTATCATGATGTTATGAATGTAATGAAACACTAAATAGACATGTTTTTACATGACAGAATGTCTGTTACTACTCAGGTCAACAGAAAAAGTATTCCCAGCCCTGAATGGGACAGAACAACTTGAAAATGTTACTACACTATATTGTAATACTACATTGATAACTATTTTCTAGAACAAAAGACCAGTGGTGAACGTGATTTAGATCACAATGGTTTGACATGTAGTTTTCTGAAAAAGTGATTTTGCCAATTCTTAGAAGTAAAAACTGTCATTAGATATCTGTCTTTTGATTCTTCTAGTTACCAGCCACGACCTGGCATATAGCAATGCATTGATGTACCATCACAAATTCAGCAATACAAAGTGGTACAGAAATTATAAAAACCTCTTCATATAGAAATGGCATGTGCTGGTACATATGTTTTGAGAAATACTGGAGACTTCTAAAGAAACAATTTTTTTGATCAATGGAATGCTGCTTATTTGGAAATTGCACTGAGAAAAAATAATAGGGCATATTAGCATAATCCCCTCAACCAATTAAAAAGATGCAAACATCAAATAACAGAAATTATAAAAATGCCTTCCTTTAATTATAAATCTTTCCTTTTTCAAACCAGTCACAGCTAAGCTCAAGAGACACTTGGCTAACAAAGTGCAAGTGAAATCCTCAAGGGAAAGCCCTGTGCCGTCAGGCTGGCACCAGCCACTTGGCAAAGCACAGCAAAGCATCACAGCTTTGGCTCTGAAAACGTGCGTGGGTGTCTGTGGCATTTTCCTTGAGGAAATGGCACTTACAGTGTGCTTAATGACTAAGGGAATATGTTAAATTCATGGGAAGAGATAGTCCTTAAAACCGTTTATTGCAATGAGGTGCACAAACTGCCCACTGATTTATTTTCATTTTATATAACGCGAGGAGGCTTCTTGGAGGCTGTAGGTGTGCTAGTTTTCAATGACAGTACCGTAAAATTATCACAGCAGCCATTTCAGCAAAATTCAAACCAGCTAATAATCTCTGAAACTCTTCCTCTCCCCCAAATCCCTCTTCAACACAGAAAAATGTGTCAACAGCCCTCGGTAAATGCCACCTTCCACTGAGTCCCCTCTTGTCCAACATATATAAAAACACAAATGTGCATATTTGGATGCACAGACCTTCCAGGCTCTCTTCCCAGCAGAGAAACATTCTCTATTACTCATGGTCACGGTATTTCTTACAGCATAACTTCAAATTTTCTGTTGTCAGGTAAGTTACAAATCCAAGCAGCCACCCACTGTTTATCAGCTTCTACATACAGGACATGGTCCTTTCAAATTACTAAAAACACAGTGATGATTTGCATAAAGCATTGTCTAAATTTTGCTCTCTATAGATGCTCAAACACTTTAAATCAAGATCTGTTTTACATAGGATACTGAGATTTTAGGATTTAAAAAAAAAAAAAAAAAAGGTAAAAACCACACTCAAATGCTGAAAGTTTAGCGATGTGTGTGGGCACATATATATAAATAAAATGCAGCACTTCATGCACATCACAGTGGTGTTCTCTCGCATCCCCATCTCTTTTCCCAGTCAGTTGCCAGCTGGGCTGTATCTGCCATGATTCGAGTGCTTTTTCTCTCCACGAGAGAGTGAGACCACAGTATGTTATGGCAAATACACCCTACATTGGGAACCTAGACAAGAGAAGATAAAGCAAGCCAGAGACATGCAAATCCTAAGAGGCAGTGGGGCGAGCATTTACAAGTGATATTTTTGGCTGTCAGACAGTATTTTTGACCACATTAACTTCTGAGAAATAAACATTTCTCATGTAAAAGGTAAATCAACTTAAAAAAAAAAAAACAAACCTGGGGGCTAGAGGGGGAGAAGGAGTGGAATGGGCATCTTCTATTCATTTACCAAGCAATTTTATTGTTTATATTTCTTAAGGATAAAATTTTCATCCCCTGCTCTTTGCTTTGACTTTGCTGCCTCTGTCAAACCCACTGAAGGCATTGCATGCCTGAAAGAGCGCTTGTTATTTTTTTTTCTGTTTCAATTTCTCTAATAAAAGATATTGCCTCTCCCTGCAAAACTTGCCTCTCATGGAATATTATTTCATTTTAGTGTACTTTGGTCTAATCTGCTACAAGTGTCACAAACTATATAAACAAGAAGTATCATGATATCATTTTGGAAACAAGCTCTGTCACTTTATGTCCATTCTGAGAAAAAAAGCGCTTTAAATAAAGAAGAAGAGGAAGAACAAGAACATGCCTGAGCTGCTCAAATATGGATTATAATGCCAGTGAAACAAAATACATGCTGCACCCAGCCCATCAGCTGCTGCCCTTCATTCCAAAGCACCATTTATTGCAGTCATGGCAGACTCTGCTCCGTGTAGCACAATGGGCAAGGCTGCAACCCCATTCACATTTTGGAAAGTGATTTCCAGCCTAAAAATTCCCTCCTACAATCTCTCCTCACAACAATTTAGTCAATACTGAGATAATTGAGTCATCTGTCTCATTAAGAAATGCCACGTTCCACATGTAGCAACCACCATTCCAAATTTCACTCAAAATTTGGACACACTCTAGCGATTCATTTACCTTGCAGCATCTTAAACTTTTATAGAGTATTTACGCCATGTCTGCCTTGCTTTCTTTGGGAATTTCAAAGCCTGAGAAAAATTTTAAAATTGGGTTTCAATTAAAAATTAATTTAGTCGACTGACACTCACAAAACGATGCCTTTATATTAAAAAATGGATTGTCCTGGCAGTTTGACTCCATTCCCATTAGGAACTTGCTCCCACACCTGTGTTCTGCACTGGGGTATCCACCCTTTTGAGGTATAGGACCACTAGATTCATAGTCCAGTACTGGACTACACTAAAACACAGGACTACAGTACGACACTTCTGCAGCTGTCATATACTCTTTCTTTTTTTTTCCATGGGGATGCTATTTTTGCAGTCGATAACCATATGGTAATAGATTTTTTTTTTAAAAAAAAAACCTTTATGATTTAATGGGACAGATTTCCAGGGGAGGACTGGGGCAAAGAAGAGCTGTAGCTACAAGGTGCCCCTCAAGAATTCGTGGATAAGAGACTGTATTTCTTTATAGAAAAACCCAAATTGTCCAGCTAGAGCTTGGTGAATCAGAGAAACAATGCGTAAACAAAAGTCAAAGGACTGGATGGGGCAACACAAAGGTGTTTGTGGCACACCAGTGGAAAGCTGGGTTGGAAGGGGCCATAGGAAAATAATGCTAAAATTTGGGGTGCAGCATTGGCTTCACTTATTTTAATGCGTCTTGGAATAGAAAGAGATTTTGGAATGACCAGCTGCTGTTTCAAGGAAGTCTGAAGTTTGGGGTAAGGATGCCCCACCCCTGGAAACATTCAAGATCAGGCTGGACGGGGCTCTGAGCAACCTGATCTGGTGAAGATGTCCAGGCTCACTGCAGGGGATTGGACTGGATAAGCTTTGAAGGTCCCTTCCAACCCAAACTGTTCTATGATTCCATGACTCGCAGCTGGCAAAAGTGGTGGGTAAATACACTTACAGAATGTAAGGAGAAAAAAATAATGCAATAAAGGAGACAGGATAGCTTCAGCACGAATATCATGCCAGCAAGGAACTATACAATATTAGATATGTAAATGGGGTGAAAATGTCATTTGATCATGTTTTTTTATCCTGATGACATTTGCAATGTTGTGGGAGTTTTAATTAAGCATTATGACTGTCCTGTGCTGAGCACAGAACAAATTCCAAGTAAATAATGTCCCCTCTCCCAATCAAGCTTAGACAAGGCATCTGTAGAATTAAGCAGATAGGTAGGCGAGACCAAGGAATATAGAGGAATACCAGGTGACATGACAGGTAGTCTTCTGAATATGCCAGCAAGCACCACTTCCAGTGGTCTTTATGGCAAAAGAGATCTATATTTTAAATCATACCACAGGCCAAATTGATGTAAAGCGAACCCACTTCTGTATTTAAAAGGAACATTAGAGGAGAGGGTGCAGAAAGCAAAGAGTCAGACAAATGCAAGGTCTCAAAACCTGGACTTAGCACAACAGATCAACCAAACATAAGGTTGAAAGGTGCCACACTCAATTTCTGATGTGAACTCTCCCATTTCTCTGGAAACCATCATGCACTTGAGATTGTTAAAAGTGCTCACACAAAGGAACCCGAAAGTCCACTGAGACTTTGTATATTCATTACTTGAAACAACTGTATTCCTCTGCACAGAAAGTAAAAGAATGGGAGTTTCCTAAGCGTCCGTAAGTAAATATTAACAGAAAAATGCTGAAACTAAGCCAAGATTAGGTAAATCACAGGCAACTCCAGAATAGCAACTCTGCCTTCTTCAACAGGCAAACACAGCATATAAATAGTGATTACAAATACAGAAATTTGCCTGGACATCCACTGAAATACATGTCCTGGAGCCTTTCTATCTTGTGACTGTATTTCCAAAGCAACTTTTGCTGTTTTCACTACATTCATTTAGATCCAATCAGCTGACACATGCTAATGTGCTCCACAGGCTTCATTCCTGTAGTTCATAAAGGTACTTAAATCATCTGAGGCAGAGCAAGGAATGCTTCAACCTTGTATTCTTGGATCAGATCTTAAGTACAGCAACATCCACACATCCTTTGCGTATTACATCCAAGGATAAAAATAATTTACATCATTCCACCATATAATTTTCTATAATTATTAGATGATCAAGAAGAGTCTGGGACATGCAAAAGGTGGAAGACTACAAATAACTGGATGCTTGAAGCAAGAGCTCCTCCTCCAGAGGAGAAAATTTCTTCCAAGACAACTTTCTCACCTAAAAACCTTTTTTCCCTGCAGAGGTAAAACTCATTAACTGTTCAAATCAGTGTTGACTCAAATTATACTCTTTCTGACAGTAAGTCAGCTGGAGTTCAACTAATGTAAACCAATCCACGTCTAGAGTCAAAAATTCAGACGTGTTCATCTTCAGAATTAATTCATTAAAAAGAGCAAAGGAGCTTACAGCATCAAGCCAGGAAGCTAAATCTGTTCTCTTTCCTTTTTCCATTCTCTTAATTTTGTCTTTTACTGAGATTGTTTGCATTCATAAATCTAATAATTAATGAATGTTAAGGGCAATAAAGAATAAAACAAGTATTTCTTATGGCACACTTTGGCTAATTATATTGTTAAGGCATTTTAACCTCCCAGTAATGTAACAGTATTACTTTTATTACTAATGTCATATTATATAATAAAGAAGCACAATTAAACCTTTTTAGCACTATATTCTGATATCTCCCTCAGAAGTGTAAGTAGGATTCACTGACAATGTAAGAATCAGTAGTAATAAAATCTACCAGTAGAAAATAACATCTATTCCATCTCTGTCTTCTACTTCCAAAACCACACATTGATTTTTTTCTAGAATAACTGACAGTACCACATCATTAACACCTTTGCAGCCTGCCAGGAATCTCACGGAATAACTAAACACAACAAAATACATGTTACTATGGAATGCAAAAGGCCTAAATCAAACAGAGCTTGAGGTAAAAGCAAGAGTTGACCAACTCTTCATCACCAGTGACTAAATATTTTTAAAGAAACCCAGTAGCAGTTACAGTGATCCTTGGACAACCTTGTCACACCCTGCGGGCAGACTTTGTAGTGTTATTATTCCTTCTTGTCATATTCTGCTTCACACATTCTTCCAGTGCGAACCAAAATCTACTAAGAGTATAGTAGATACTGACTGAATGATCCACTACTTCAATATTTCTGAAACTGTCCCTGGGGTTACTGAAAATAAAATATTGCTTATTTGCTAGCTCCTACACTTGCTGATAAACTCCAGCTGAGTGCAGCAACACACAGCAAGCCTTGGGATGCTTCAGGCTTTCTATAAACCAAGAGCTGCAAGAGCTTAACAAAGTCACGTACATACATACTCCTAAACAATTTGACAAACCCTCCCAGCCCAGCAAGTTTAGATCAATCTTCCTTCAGAGCCTCTTAAAGGTGAGCTTGCACTTCTGCTGAGCATGCAAAAAAAAATTAGTCAGCTTCCAAAATCTTAACAACTGCCTTAAATTTTTTTCTGTTGAAAAATAAGGAATCTGGGGTGTGTCCTTCCTGTCGTCTCAGGTTTTAGTCCATAGGGAGTTAAGCAAGATACATGTTTTCATAAATTTGCCATGTTCTGGAAAATCATTGTTTTTAACTGAAAAATGTTTTGCCCTTTTTTTTTCCTTTTCCCTGAAGCTTCCTGCTCCAAATCTGGACCTTCCAGAAAAAGGACTGTGTCAATATCTGACAAAAAATCACATCATACCAAGTCAGATTCAAAATAAGAGACTCGGTACCTAAATGACCTGATGACCGTGTATATCCTCATCTCTAACAGGAAGAATTAAGCAAAGATAGGTATTTTCTGATGAAACCTAGAGTTTACTAGGGTGATGCAGATTGGTACCCTGTGATCTATCTGTTCTAGTTCTAGCTGCAGAGTTCCCACACACATCAACACCTCCTGCTGCCATGACACTTAGTAACCTCTAGGACAGAGGTCTTGGATTCAATGGGTGGTATTAAAGTGCTCCTATGGCATCTCCAAAATAAATACCATGCTGCTCAGAATGGTGGATGGGGCTTGTGAATGTCTCTGCAATTATACGTAACTACACAGCAGGATGATGTCACTACAAGATAAAAATTCCCATAGAGCACAGACAGCTGCAATGATTTATACACAGTCCCTCATCAATTTGTACCAGCAACACACTGCAACATAACAGCAGTGTTTTATTGCCTTAAGGCATGCAGTTCACCTTAACACCTCGAAGTGCTGTGCATTTGTTTTCCACGAAAACATGCTGGATGGCTTCGGAAGTCTATTATTTTGACATCATCAATATCACTTTCTGTCTCACACCCTGAAGTTTGTCTAGTGAATGAGACACATTGTCCTGATAAACTGCTGTGGTTTTTTTTCACTGCTGTCAAGTGGTTGGACACAAGGCATGGCCTCTGGCCTCTATTTTTCCCTCCGGAGGTGCCAGATGAAATGTCAGCTGTAAAACTAAACAAGCAGCAGTGCTTGAGGCAGCAGCAAGGACAGAAGAAGCGTAAGACTGATAGATGACAACGCTGAGGACAAAGCAGGCAGTAAGCGGGACAAAAAAACTTGTGAAACACCCCTTTGTAAATACTAAGCCAAAATTTTTTTCAAAGCTGAAAGAGAAACAGGTGACTACAGAGATATGAGAGAAGCAGAACAAAATAAGTGTTTAGAGGAGAGGCTAGTAAAAAGATCAGCTAATTATTAATAGCTAACCTATGGATCTCACTATTCTGAGCCGTGCACAAGCAATCGCAAGGACTTCAATGTAGGATTTAAAGTTGCCATCCACCAGCTGAGCTGCAATAACTGTCAGGCAGCCTCGGAGGAAGACACGCTGACTTGGAGGTTTCTATTGGATATTAGGAAAAAATTCTTCACTGAAAGGGCTGTCAGGCATTGAAACAGGCTGCCCAGGGCAGTGGTGGAGTCACCACCCCTGGAGGGGCTTAAAAGAGGTTTAGATGGGGTTCTTAGGGACATGGTTTAGTGTTAGAGTTAGTTTAGCTTATGGTTGGACTCAGTGATCCTGAGGGTCTCTTTCAACTGAAATGATTCTATGATTCTATGACTTAGCACTGAGCCACCGGGCTAACCCAACCTGCAGGGCTTCATGTTTGCAATTACCACAGATCAGCCACTGTAAACCCATCGTAACTCAGTTGTTTAAGTCATGACATCCTAATCAAGCTGTGGTCTACAGCCACAGGTTTCACATCTGTAATATGACAAAATAATTGCATTAATAGTACGAACCACCACAATGCCATAAAATGTTTTGTTAATACAATAGGTATTGACTTAAGTAGTCACATGTCAGCACAAGGACAGTAATTACCTTATCACAAAGCCATACTTTAAGGAGGTGCACATGGCAAAAGATGGAAAAATCATGTTAAGGACCTTTACCTGGGAAAAATCACAACTAATTGACAATTAACTAAACTAGCTACCTCTGAGGTAGTGACATATATATCTAGACTCTCTTTACAATGAAGGGAAAAAGGCATGATTGTGGCCTGGCTCACCTCATCTTAAACTAAACACATGAACAGGTTAGAGGCCTACAAAGGGAGTCATGGGAAGTATTTCTAGTGAAAGTATCTGCTCCACAGGCATCTGTGGGCACATCACAGCAATACCCATACCTGTGTGCCTCTGTTTTCTGTGAGGAACATGAAATCTAAGCACAACACAGTTATTAATACCACCACAACACAGATTAGAAAGGAAATAGCTCAGATTCGTATTGGAAATTTATCTAAAGGATGCTGCTGCCTACATAATGGGAGGGAATGTTGTGCCTTTATCCAAATCTGCTTCTGATAAGGGCAGGTTCTCAGCAACTCTAAGCTCAGATTGGCACCACTTGATTTCAATGGAGCAAGAAATACATCACTTAAGGGCCTGGATTACTGTTTGGTGTGCGAAGGTCTCAGAGCTACTGTTTCTGAGGTTTCTTCCTCTCTTCCCTACTTTTTCTGTCCTTTTTTTTCATTATTCAAATAATTGCTTTAAAAAGTAAATAAAAGTATGGCCTGAAAATCTGAATATCTGCTCCTATGCAAACAACTATTTCTAGAGTGGCTGCCTTTTTCAGAAGCCAGTTCTTGCAGCTTCTTCTATTGGATATCTAAAATTATATGCACTGGGATATGGACAATAAATTACTTTCTGTTAACAGCAACCTCTCATCAGGAGCTGACAATTCTATTACCCCTTATCTTTTCTCTTGACATGCATTGCTTTTCCAACCTACAAAACAAAGTCACTAAGGCCACGAGGTATTCTATTAAATTTGCAAAATATAAGACTTGGTGTCAGAGACTTGACCCAAAACATAACTTGCAGAATTGTTTTGCCAGCAGTGGTATCTCCCTCAAGTCCTTAGAGCTAATGGCAGAAAATTGTTCCTTCACATCTCCCAAGTGCAGGCAGCAGAAGCTGAAGCCAGCACAAAGAAAAATGTCTCAAACTAACCAGTTCTCCACATTTCACAGCATATCTGCACTTTTCTTGCATCCTTTTTAATTTAGGTTTGTAATTAAGTTTTCTGAAATAAATTGTTAACTCTCTTTGGTGTCAGGCATAATCCGTCAGGAATGTGAAAACGTGATAAAAAAAGAGAATCTGAATAAATAGGATAAAGGCTGAGAGAACAGGTCATGAAAAGAGCTCAAATGACAGTACGTCTCGTAAAAACTCCTCCAGCCCAATATCCTGGCTGCAGAAGCAGCCATTAGAGCACACTTAAGAAAGATTATAAGGAACGTGGCAAATATAATAATCCTCCCTCAAACAGTCAGCGGATTAGAGACCATTAATTGTCACAGGGCTTAAGGGACTGAGTGAGAACCGGGCTCCACGGTACAGATGCAGCATAAAGGGCTTGAGTAAACTGCCTGCTTCTAGACAGCACATTTGACCCTGGGAGAGATATCCCTGTTGAGCAAAACTCAAGACCACAAATGGTCTCTGTAATGTGACAGTGTCCTCAATCTCATACAGTCCTACCTAGGCAGACTTGTCTCTCAGTGGAGAATATATACACTGAGTTGGGAGAATGACATTTAAATGCTAACACAGAGTAATTCACACCACAGAAGCAATCAGGAAACTTCAAAGATGCCACTTATTTTGGAAAACTCATTTAGCACTTCTCCACTACGCTTATCCCAACAGCTTACTGTCCTCTCCCAGGTAGGAATGAAACTTAACAATAAAAGAGGCATCACACTGGGGCAGACCAGAGGCTAACTAGGCCCATATTTCAAGCAGAAGAAGAAAATCAGGGTGATTATGGTGAATATGTGCATATGGTATTGCGCTCCCAACCTTTCTTATTAAAGTTTCAGCAACTTCCACAGCCAAGTATGCTGCCGGATCAACAAGTTCAACAGACATTCATGCATTTATCCTCCCTGAATTGGTCTAATTCCTTTTAGGGCAACAAGCTCATTTGACTCCGTTCCAAAAAACCATGAGCTGACAAAAATTAACATGGAAAACATTTCTTCATAAGAAATGAACATGATGGTGTTGTGTATTTGTCTTCCTTACAAGGAAATGCTATGCTAAGCAAGAAGAAAGTCAGCCGACAAGGAATAATGACAACTATCACTTGAGTATACAACTGTCACAGGGAGCAGCAAATTGCCATTCTCCTCTGTGGGGAATCCTGGCTTACACCCCTGGTCTGGAGGACATGGAAGAGCATGGAAGAACATGAAAGCAACCTGTAATCTCAGTGTACCGTAGGCATTAATTAACCTGGCAGCCATCCAAACTGCTGGCATCAAAATCCCCTTATCTGGGAGCTGCACATTTCAGCGTTTATGCAGATACTACCACACACACAGGCACTGCACCGCACAAGGGCAGCAGGCTACCAAAAAATAAGAAAAAGAGGTAGAAACTGAGGAACACTGAAAATTATTATATTGCTATCAGAAGATCTGTTAGTATTAATAGCTGGAAAAACATGTAATCTGAAGAGATATTCATCTGAATAAAGCAAGACTTGCATCAATAATGTAATAAAAAGAACTTTGGGAAAACAAGCATGTACGATCTCTAGTAAGAATACACCACAATCAAGGTACAATTGAGCTCAAGCCGGAAAGGGATAACAGTTCAAGTATTTGTTTCTGAAAAGGAATTGTTTTTCTACATACCTGTCCAGTCTCCTACTACTTTAAGGTGGACCCCAAACGTTGCTTTGGTATCTGTAGGGCACTGAAAATATTAAATATATTAAGGACCACTTCTGAGTAACAAGAAAATAACAAAATAATTCAAAGTACAGTTGTTAAGACAGAACCTGGTGTAAATAGGTCATTCCTGACCAGCTATACCAGCAGCTGTACCTTTTAATAAGCAAGTCTAGCACCAGTAGAGTTCAGAAAGCTGAGCATAGCTGGTCTACACTCAGTCTTAACCCTTTCTTCTAATCACAGAGGAGTTTGTGAAGGGTTCGTCTGGGAGTGGGATTTGGAACAGCCACTTGACTAAGCATTACTCAGCAATGATACCAACTGAGGATACAACAATACAGAAATACTCCCTCTGCTATTGACACTTACATTCAAAAACCAGGAACGACCCCGTTCACCCCTAAATCAAGGCATTTAAGAGACTTCCGGTTCTTGAATGTCAGGGCACATGTTTTCAAGCCAACCATTCTCGCTCAACTGATGCTTTCTTCCAAATGAAAGCTAGATTTTGCTGCACTTCACAAGAGCTTAGAGTTTGAAAAGGAAGACACCAGATTGCATGGCACATCATAAAAATCACTTTGCAGCCACCAATCTCCCACTCTCTACCTATGCCCTCACCTCAGGGCTTTACAGCCAGTCAGTTCCATCATGTATTAGTACCTGGGGTTACTCCTCATCAGAGGTAGGATTTGGCAATTCTGTTTCATGATCTTCAGGAGGTTACCATCAGCCCACTTTTTCCAGCCTCTCAAGGTCCCTCAAATGGCAGCACAAACACCTAGTGTATCAACCACTCTTTCCAGTTCTGTTTCATTTGCAGTGTTGAACCCTGAGGTACAATGCCAGCTGGACTTTGTGCTACTCATCACAATCCTTTCAGCCCATCAGTTCAGCCAGTTTTACACCTACCTCCCTGCCCATTCATCTACTCTGTACTTCACCAACTGCACCATGAGGATTTTAGGAGAAACAGTATCCAAAATCTTGTGAATTATGACACTCTTGTCCATTTTACATATCGAAGTCTCTGATCATCTATTTTACTTTCAATTTGCCATAACTCATATTTAAAACACAGTACAGCTAAATAACTGACTCAAGATCTGCTCAGAGAAGTGGCTGAGCCACCATCCCTGGAGGTGTTTAAAAGACATATAGATGAGGTCCTCAGGGACATGGTTCAGTGCTTGAGTTAGGTTAATGGTTGGACTCAATGATCTTGAGGGTCACTTCTGACCAAAATGATTCTATAATACTATGATTCTAAGATCTTTCTTACAGTCAGCTTATACACACATTTCAACTGATACATGTTTATGTTCTGTGAAGTCAAGAACATGATGAAGCACCCTCATGAATTGGAAAGAAAGTCAGTAAGTACATCAGTGTTGGTCAAATAAAGGTGTATCAAAGTTGCCTCAGCAATGCAGGATGTCCCCTCTGAAGCTGTGACCAAAACCAATTAGAACTGGTTTTAGAATGTGTTTTGGCAAATAGTACTTGGATTTCCCCCTGCTCCTTTTGATCTGAGAGCCCTAAGAAACAATCCAGTGACTTTTAACTGTACTATGGCAAGAGCTGAATGCAGCCCTTTGTTTTTTCCATATTGCCTCATTACACTGGCCAAGTACAAATTGTAAAGATTGAAATATCTTGAAATAAAAAAATACTTTTTCTTAGTTCCTTTTCCTTAAATAATGTTTTCCAAACAGGTAAATCACTAACTTGAATAGCCTGTAATGAGAAGGGACATTAGACTTGGTTAAACAAAAGGTCACAAGTGGTAAGTTTCCCAGTAGCTCTTTCTGCATTTTGAAGAGTTAAATGAACCCCATTTCCAACACTCATTTGACTAAAATACTACAGCATGCAAATTAACTGCGGCAGATATTGTAATTATGTGAAGCTATCTATACCTTTACAAGTGAAAGATTTTACAGGTTGGACTGTCTATGCTAGTAAGGTTATCTGCCAGCATTTGGCCATCCTCCAAAAACAATTGAAAACCAAAGGAATTCTGTTAAACTTAACAGAGCTGTGCAGATTTACACTCCTGGAGAAACCAAACTATGTTCTTAGCATTTGAAAATTGGTGAGATTTCCTCAGAGCTGTTAATCACATGTGAGCAAGTTTACAATGCCTATTTTTGGTTTTGTATGTATTTTCACATTCAAAGCAGTGCAAACAGTATTTCATACACAGGTAAAACTTAGGAAATACAGATTATTCTATATATTAATGAAAAAACACCTTTCCTTTTTTTTTCCTTTTTTTCAAGCTAACTTGAAAATCAAATGCAAATTATCACATAGGGAATTTGCAGATATCCCTGGAGAACTTTATGCTTATAAACCATCAAATTAATTACTCATCAATAGCTGTACCTCTCTTATTTATCTCTATATGAGATAAAATACAGATTATAATTTTAATAATCCAAATATTTTAATGTTTAATGCATTACTAGATTAATACATACTTGAACTGTACTTTATTTATTCAGTTTTACATAGTGAACATGATTCTCAGTTGTCCTGTATGCCTTGCCTTTATATGAACACAAAGTGAGTGAACTAATTACTGTTAGATCATAGTGGTAATACTTTACACCCACTTTATATGGTATGAAAATCTACTGGAAGTGATGGGCAGTGGAGAGGTCTGTGTATACGAGAGCACAACATACAGAAAATGAAAATTATGCTATCAGCATCTGTGTTTCCAGCTCAGAATACTGCAAATATTTAACATCACTGGTACCTACTTAAAGTCAAGAATCCTGCCCAGAACAAGAAACAGGACAAACCTTATTGAAATAATTTTAATGTTATTAAATACTACTGAAATATTGTGCAACGCTCTTTTCAGACCTTGGGGTGCAGGGAGTTTGGGTGAGTCCACAGCAAACTAGCAAGAAAACAGTTAATTCCTGAAAGTTTCCAGTTCTTCTGTACATCTCAACCATAAGAACTGTGAAGAATCTTTAGAGAGACGTCAGGTTTTGACTACAGCGCTGATGCACATGCCAGGATAACACTGCAGAATATCTGTTATCAGAAAAAAGGAGATGAAAGGGATGCCCAAGCTATGTGCTCCCATGTGGCTCTGCAAATAAAGCTCCTTACAAGTTCCTGTGGAGATACTGCTCTCCAGCTGATGCACCACAGTAAACACCAACGTCTGTGTTTGGCGCTGTAGTTCGTGGTCTGAATAGTGCCCAGACTTACAAAGATCCATGCCACAGCTGGAAGAACAAAGTCCAACCTCATCCGTTGTCTGATTTTATGAATTAAAAAGCTCATCACGGAGTTTGCTTAAAGGGAAACTCCTTCAAAGAAGACTTTCACCTTGGGGGAAGAAACATGATATGAGGCATGCCTGCCAGCCTGCCAGGATGAACCAGCTGCACCATGAACCCCATCTGATCAGCCCAGCCTTCATCCAGACTCAGACGAGCCCTTACACAGATCAAGAAAAACACATTAAAGACTTAGCAGGTTTGGGAAGGATGCAGAACTGGGGAAAGGGGGAAAGAGATAAACATAACCAACTTATTAACCTTCCTGTAGAGGGAAAAAAAGAAAAAAAGAAAAAAGAAAAAAGAAAAAAAAGGGGAGAAAACAGAAAAAAACAGGAAAAAAGAAAAAACAGTAAAAAGAAAAAAGAAAAAAGGGAAAAGAGAACGAGAAAGAGAAAAAAGAAAAAAAAGGGGAGAAAAAAGAAACAAAAGAGGAGAAAAGAGAGAAAAGAGAGAAAACAGAAAAAAACAGGAAAAAAGAAAAAACAGTAAAAAGAAAAAAGAAAAAAGGGATGAGGAAGAGGAGAAAAGGGAAGAAAAAGAGAAAAAACAAAGGAAAAACAAGAAAGGGAAAGGTAAAGGGAAAAAAGCAAAAAAGCAAAAAGAAAAGAGAGAAAAGAGGGAAAAGAGGGAAAAGAGGGAAAAGAGGGAAAAGGAAAAGGAAAAGGAAAAGGAAAAGGAAAAGGAAAAGGAAAAAAGAAAAGGAAAAAAGAAAAGGGTTTTCAGCTTTGTCAACTGACAAGAAAATCTGAACCTCAGAAGCTCAGTAAGCTGTAGCTTGTCTAGTTTCATGCAGAATTGATATAAACATTCCTAAAATGATTCATCCTGACATTAGAAAATGAAGAGGAGTGATGACAAACATAGGCATGCTATATAAATCCAGCCAAAAAATAGTAGCTAGACTTCAGTCTGACTCATACGAGGTGAATTCGGTTACACTGGGCTACCCTTTCTAACTTAATGAATCCCATCAGAAGCAAATTTCAGAGGAAAAAAAGTTGATCTGAGGAGTTCCTCTTTTGAACACATCTGTCTCAAAGGCTAGGAGATTGTCTTACAAGGCTCTGCTCATTTTTCTGTTTTGGGTTACTTTACACATTGGATTTTGTCTAAAATCCTTCCCTGTTAGAGACTTGACCTTACAGCCATCCTAACTTAACTGGCAGACATCAGCAGACATCATAACATCTCTGAATGTGGGGAAATCCTAACGATGGAACATGATTTAAGCATCAAGACCATCCAGATGAACAAGTTAAGACCATTATGCCTTGAATAATCATTGCTTCAGCCAGAGCCCTCCCATTGCAGAACTAACACCTCGCAAGCAGCCCAGCTGCAGAAACATATGCCAAACACTTTTCCCTTTCGCTTTCCAGCCCCTTATACTCCTTGTTGTACAACCCCAAACACCTGCAGTCTTGCTAGCAGAAAAAAATACACCATAACACTGTGAGATGCTCAGGATGCATCACTGGTCAGCTGCAGTGACAAGATGGGTCATTCTGGTCATCTGAGGTCTAACTTCTGTAACATAAACCACAAACCCACACCCACCAACTCCCGTGAGTCAGCCAGGCTCTTCTTAGTGACAACCAACAGTAAGACAAGGGGTAACGGGTTCAAGCTGGAACTCAAGAGGTTCCACTTAAATTTGAGAAGAAACTTCTTCTCAGTGAGGGTGACAGATCCTGGAACAGGCTGCCTAGGGAGGTCGTGGAGTCTCCTTCTCTGGAGACTTTCAAAACTTGCCTGGATGCCTTCCTATGTAGCCTTATCTAGGTGTTCCTGCTCTGGCAGGGGGATTGGACTGGATGAGCTTTTGAGGTCCTTTCCAATTCCTAACATTCTGTGATTCTGTGACTTGCTACTTCACTCCCTGTAGTCTTCAGTTGTTCAATTACTCTCAGTGTTCAAAACACTTTTTTTAAAGTCTCAATCTACGAGTTCCTGATTTCACTCTTGCACCACAACACAACACAACTCTTTACTGCAATAGATGTCTTAAGATTGTAAATAAACCAATAGTTGCAGATGTACAGTGTTGCTTATATTGAACAAATAATATGAAATAACTTCATTGTTTTTAGTTAAGTGTGGAATAGCCTGACCCCATGAAATTTTGCAGCTACAGATGCACTACAAAGATACACTTCTACAGACTAGTCAGTATGTCATTGCTTCTGCACCTTAACCAAGGCAAAAAACTTACTGCCTGCCCTTTCATTCTCAGCAGACACATTACATTTCGTAGAATCACAGAATAACTCAAGTTGAAAGGGACCCATAAGAATCATAGAATCCAACTCCCTACAGCATAGTAAAAATGGTTCAATCCTAGCAATATTCAGTCCATATAATTTATGCATATCAGGTTGCTAGCTAGATCGAAAAAGCCTTATGGGATGCTCAGGATGCAAGCCTTCATCCCTGAAGGAGTGAATGTCAGCAGAGCTATGTTTCTGCCCAAGGTTGCCTCTCCAAGTCTTCCAGGGGCACGTGGGTGTGCAGACAGATAATCATAGAATCATTTTGGTTGGAAGAGACCCTCAAGATCATTGAGTCCAACCATAATCTAAATCTAGCACCAGACCATGTCCCTAAGAACTTTGTCTATACGCCTTTTAAACATCTCCAGGAATGGTGACTCCACCACTGCCCCAGGCAGCCCGTTCCAATGCTTCACAGCCCCTTCTGTGAAGAAATGTTTCCTAGTATCCAATCTAAACTTCCCCCGGTGCAACCTGAGCCATTTCCTCTTGTCCTATCACTTGTTACTTGGGAGAAGAGACCAACCCCCTCCATGCTCCAACCTCCTTTCAGGCAGTTGCAGACAGCAATAAGGTCTCCCCTCAGCCCCCTTTTCTCCAGGCTGAACAGCCCCAGGTCCCTCAGCTGCCCCCCATCAACTTGTGCTCCAGGCTCCTCACCAGCCTTATTGCCCTTCTCTGAACTCTCTCCAGCACCTCATTGTTTTTCCTATAGTGAGGGGCCCAAAACTGAACACAGTATTCAAGATGGGGCCTCACCAGCACCATGTACAGGGGACGATCACTTCCATAGTCTTGCTGGCCACACTCTTCTCAGTGCATGCAAGACTGTTGTTGGCAAACAACACTGCTGTGAGCTGGTGAATGCATGACCAAGGAAACTGAAGGGCACAAAAGGTTCCTTCTCCATCATCCCTGAGCAGAAACTATGGACAGTCTCCAATGGTGTGTGGCACTGGTGGAAAGGGCCATCAAATGATCCATAAGTTTTCTAGTTGGATCACCAACATCTCAAAGAATGATGTGTCTCTCCAAACTACCCTACCAGCACACACAGTATTTCACCAGGCTAAAGCACAGATCCCAGTCAGTCTTAATTTTAAGACAGCAAGAAGCAGGGCGCTTCATTTGCTTTAATACTGTGTCTGTGTCTTAATTGTACTTATGCTTAAAAGTGGTGACTGTTTTTTTCATCTTGAAGTTTCTCCTGTACTTTCTAGACCTTTCCCTAACCTGACCTAGCAGTTAACCTAGAAGCACTATCTCTGATGGGAGAAAACACCCTTCTCTGCAAAACTAAGTAGATACTTGCTACATATTGTAAATTTACCTTCATAATATCAGAAAAAAAGCCTGTTCATGAGAGGGAGACAGTTTCTGCTTAAAGTATCTCCTGAAGGACTCAGAATTTATTGAACTTAAATGTCTGTGTTCCCTTGACCCTGAAGAGTGAGATTTATAAGTTTAAATGAAAATGAAGGTTTACTTAAGGTTTTTATACAGACCTCAAAACCATCATGCCCAAGACCAAACCAAACAAACAAGTCTAAGGAAGTACTTGAAGGCATCTGAAATATTAATCTATTTTTGTTTTACTTAAATTCTTTGTCAACCAGCTGCTAGATTTTCTACTTCTATGAAAAGCAGACAAGCTCTAGGGATTTCTTCAGTTTGCCAGCAAGATACTTCACAATATCTGCATTCCCCTCAATGCTCTGTAAATCATTTCATAAAGCCAAGTTTCATAACCATTTGCACAAGTTATTTACAAATCTTATTAGAATGTCATCATGGTAGATTTTGTTTTCATTGTATTTATCTGTCAGTATGAACTTAGCTCTTGATGTCCTCAGATACTTTTTACTCAGGCAAACTTCCAACAACTTTTCAATTTTTTTTAAATGAAGTATTGCAGAATTTGGCCCCTAGGCTTTTCCTGTTGTGGATAGTTTATTTCTCAAGTTTACAGTACAGGACATGTGTTTCTCCATCATCTCCAGTTTTGCTCCTTGCGCAGTACAAAATTTCTTGCTCAAGACAAGCTCAGAGCTAAAATTTTACTGCTAGACTGTTAATACTGTCACTGATTTTAAATGAACTCTGGATTACCCAGGGATAAAGACAACATTGGCTCTACAAAACACTGGTTTTCCCTTACAAAAGTAAATGCGTTACTTGTGACATTGTTTATACTCGTCTATTATTTGCTGAGACCTTTCTGACACGACATCAAGCCCAAAAAATTAAATGTACAGGTCAGGGCCATCAGCCTGTAGTCCTGTCATGCTTAAATCCAGATACCAAGTGGACTTAATAGAGGTGTGTATGTAACAAGGAAAACTGAATCTATAAAAAGATTCCGTCGCACTACAAATCTTCATGATGTGATCTGCTTCAAATTAACCACCCGTGCAAGAAGATGGAGAACCAGCCAAAGGGCAGAACTTCTTGGAGCTTTTTATTACCATAGTCACTCAACTTCTACTTCAATGTGATCTAAAAGCAGATTTGTTATGCAGCACCAAAGTAGGGAAGGTCAGAGCACATTATAACACAGGAGAAAATCTCTAGTTTCAAAGAAAGTTTCAAATTACCTGTTGTGGGCAGTTGATCTCTGCTTACCTGCTGCCAGAACTAGGACCTAGATATTGAATGAAGAGCCAAAACTGTTTGGAGGATCTGAAGAAGCAGCCGCTAATACTAATATAAAGCTGAGATCTTTGCTTTGGGTTTGTTTCGGTTTTTTGTTTTGTATGCGGCAATTCTGTGCCATCTGCCTCTATTAATTCTATCTCGTGAAGTTACTAATCAGTGGATATGCAGAGTATGCCTTAAACAGCGAGGAAGAGAAAGCTCAACGAGCATTTATGCAAGTTTCCTCTGAGTATCAACAAGAGCATCCTGGGATACATGTACATGTTAACCAAAAAAAGTCAAAGAGGGACAAATGCGATGCTAAAACAGTATTGTTCTGAAAAGGACAGCATCAAGTTCAGGATATATTCTCTTGGAATGACAAATGAGGCCCTGGACAGCTTTAGAGATATGAGTAAAGTACGAAGGCACTTATCCAAAATATTCAAGGTTGCACTGTTCACAGGAGCAGAAGAGGTGGTATTCTTTCTACATTGACAGTCAACTTCTGACAATGCAGATTAACATCTTCACATTAAGTCTTTCATCTTAATAACAGGTGTTTTTTTAATTGTTTCCAAAAGGTATTCTGGATGCTTAAAGGGGAACTACTTGAGGGGAGGGGGCATCCTACCAATGGTGCTGGGACAGGAGGAATGATGGAGAAAGGAATGAAATCTCTACATAAAGTCAGTCAGTGACGGTTGACCTATGCAGAGCAGGCAATGCTTTTTCTCTGCTTGAAGAGCCTGATCTTAGTGAGCAAAGATTTATTGTTTCATCCCTTCCAACAAAATGATTTCCTGAACCTCAGAGAAATTCAATATGGATTATTTGCCTGAGTGACTGAAATCACTAGACAAGAACTAGAGAATGCAGAATTCAGTTCCCAGAAACTCCTAAAGCCTCTCTACTCTCCAGCACCCACAACATCCAGAGAGTGATTCCCCGGGGGCTGACTCTAGCACCTTCCCTAGTCAATGCAATAATGTGATTCAGAGGATTTAAGTTTGGCTCGTGTCCTGAGTGTCTCTTGGAAGAGTCTCTCGCCCTCATACTGCAGAAGTATAGATTAGCCAAAAGCACTCCCCTTTGTCTGTTTTGCACAACAAGAGTGCCCGTGTAGAGGAGGTGGTGTCTCAATGTCTACATGTAATGCATAAAACTCTAAAGTCTCATGTCTTGAGTGCTAAAGTAATACTTCAGATATCTTGTTATGGTGAAGTGTCAAAATACCTGACAAGATAATCTACTATACACACACACAGTTGTCAGAAATGAAAGAGGAAAATCCCTTGAGACCAAACATTTTAGCTGAAAAAAAAGAAAAAACTACTCTTCCAAATATCAGATCTCTGTTGTTGCCATAAAACAAAACTTAATGAAGCTTTTCCATCAGCAGTTCACCTTCAACAAAGAGGATACTGAAAACTGACTCATTCTACCACCACAGCACCTGCTACGCTTTTCTCCGAGGCCACCACTGTAAAAGGCAGCAGTAAAGAAGCTTTGATGAAAGATTCAGTTCTCAACTTCATGTACCACTGGGACTAATTTTCTTCTCTCCTCAGAGGTGCTACTTCTAGTTTAGAGGTGGCACCCACTGGAAGAACAGTATAGAATGGTTTGCACTGTTCCTTGCATGCACCAGAAAGAAGGATTTTAAACCTTAAACTATTCAGCCTGCAGTTTAAGTGAGCTCTGAATTCACACCACAAAAGCAGAACAGTATCTCCTATCTTTGTGCAACACAGATTTAAGTTCCAAGGGGAAAAGAGGGCATGACAGCAGCCAGTGACAACCAAAACTGTCACAAATTTGAGATAACGGATCATTTGATCCTGCATTTGTGCATGTTTGTTGCAGAGCAGAAGATTCCATTAAACCTCAGATCTGAGCCATCTCCAAATTTAGAAGAATTCACCTCTTGGTCTAGTCCTTATTTCAAGGCCTGTCACAATCTAAGTTCCATACAAAGTGATGTAATTGTTTCTTCTGCCACAAGTGAATCAACACTAGTAAAACAACAAGGTTACCAAGCTTTATGAGGTGCTGGGAGTAGACACCAGTGTTTTGGTAGCCAAACTGTCTGAATTGCAGCCTGAAGGAGTTTGTGGCTTGCTTTGGCTCTGTAGTAGATTCAGCATAGACCACATGAAAGGACCCGGCACATCTTCTGAAGAACTTAACATCTGCAAAACACAAGGCTATTTCCACGAGGCTTACTGCCAATCACTGCATGCCAATGCAAGAAATTCCAAAAACGTAGCAGAAAAGGTGAATTTTCTCGTAAGACACTAATATATATTCTAAATGAGAATCTACTTCTGAAGTGATTCATTAGCAATAAAAGGAAGTGCACAGCCATAAATGGTCAGTACTATGCTTTCATGATGCTGCAAATAATCAGTAGTGTGATTAAGTGTCTGAGGAGAGAACTCAACACTAAGTGGAAAATGTAAAATGGAGATGGAAAGAAAGCAAATGCTACCATAAACTTCAAGCTTGAGTTTCTTCTTGTTCATACAGGTTAAAACGAAGAGCAACCACAATACTAAAGAAAGTAGAAGTAACACTTTGCATATATGAATTGTAATGAAGGACCATCTCCACTACTACAAATTGGTACTATTGGTGACATTTGTTTTCTTTGCCAAGGGATTAAAGATTGCTATAGACAATGGCATTTGAACTGTACTTCACAGCAGATGAGTTCCACACTTTCTTCCACAGAAGTGTAAAGAAATGTCAGTCTTGGGAAGCAAAGCACTAAAGAGAAGATTTCTGATGTTTCTTTGGATGGTCTGATCACCAGACTGCATTGCGTGCTTGGTCTGAAAGACAAATCTCCTTAAAAGAGTTCATCAAGTGGAAACATACAAAAATAATTTGTCCCTTCACAAACCCTGAACTAAAGTATTTGTTTACCAAACAATATTTAACTTCATTACAGACCAAAATACCTTGCAACTGACTGTATTCTGCTCAGATTCAATTGTAAGATGCAATAATATCCTATCTAAAATAAGTAAATTGGACTCAAGGGCATTCAGGACTGAAAATGTTACACTGTTTTACACAGCATAGTAACAGTTGGGTACAGAAACCAGTGAAAAAAGCACAGTAAATCATGTTAAAAAGAAAATATTTTGCTAAAGTGAAATAAAAGATAATGGGGCAATGAAGGCACTATGAAGGCAGTGGGCCACTATGAACTGGCCAGCAGCTCACTTGCAGGAATCCCAAATGTTGGGTCATCCCTTCATTACCATTTCCAGCATTTCCAATGGATAACAAAGTCAAGGAGTCACACTAGTAAATACAAAGTCACACTACTGAATAAAAAACAGTGGAAGCACACATCAAAAATGGAGCTAAAAATGCCAGCTTTCACATTGATTGTGAGAGAAAATTGGTGTCTCCGAGTACCTGAATTTCAGAGTGTACAAATGACTTTGTCAGCAGGTCAAGACCGGGTGATGGCGTCCCGCTTATTGAGCACTGGTGAGGCCACACCTGGAATACTGTGTCCAGTTCTGGGCTCCCCAGTACAAGAGGGACATGGACATACTGGAGAGAGTAATGAAGATGATTAAGCGTCTGGAGCACCTCTCCTGTGAGGAGAGGCTGAGAGATCTGAGACTGTTCAGTCTGGAGAAGATAATGTTTAAGGGGACCTTATTATATACCTGAAGGGAGGGTGCAAAGAGGACGGAGACAGGCTCTTTTCAGTGGTGCCCCATGACTGGACCAGAGGCAATGGGCACAAACTGAAACACAGGAGGTTCCCTCTGAACATCAGGAAACACATTTTTATTCTGAGGGTGACCTAACACTGGCAGAGGTTGCCAAGAGAGGTTATGAGGTCTACATCCTTGGAGATATTCAGAAACTGTTTGGACTTGATGCTTAGCAACTGGGTCTAGGTGGCCCTGCTTGAGCAGGGATGTTGGATCTGATGACCTCCTGAGGTCCCTTTCAACCTCATCCAGTGTGTGATTCTGTGTCATGAAGCCTTTGATGGAAGAGTCAGGTGACACGTTAGCAAAGAAACCAGACTGTCAGAGTTCAGAGTGACACTGAGTTTTGCCTCTCCAAATTCCCATGTGCATTTTGCACCAATTAGTTCTGCTCGTTCCTTCCACCAGCAGGGGAAAGCACACTTTCAAATGATAAAAAAGAAAAATAAAAGAAACATCATGGCACACATTTCTGAACAATGCTTAACCCTTTATGCTCACTTGGTTAGGATTCAGAGTTCTCTCTGGCTCCCAGTAAAACAGGTGGGAGCTCTGCCAGAGTGCAATGGGAGTGGGTTCAGGCTCTTTACACAGCCTCCTAGTGTTTTCCTCCACCCCAGCATTATGTAAGAAACTGAGCTAAACTGTAAATATTACACAACCTCGAAAAGGGAAGGGACTAGTAAAATATCCACATGACTCCTTCATGCTGACTCACCCCTTCCCTTGCGCTTTTGCTTACAGTCCTTGCTTGGAGTAGAACAATATGCCTGAACTGGTCACTTCTTGTCTTTTAAGCACATTGCAGGCACAGTGAGATGTTTCATCAGCTTAGACAGGACATCACATCACATAGATCACTCTCTACAATTACCTGAAATGAGGTTGTAGCATGGAGGGTGTTGGTCTCTTCTCCCAAGTAACAAGCGATAGGACAAGAGGAAGTGGACTAAAGTTGTACCAGGGGAGGTTTAGATGGGATATTAGGAAATATTTTGTGGTAGGAAGTGTTGTCAGGCATTGGAACAGGCTGCCCAGGGAAGTGGTTGAGTCACCATCCCTGGAGGTGTTTAAAAGATTCGTAGATGACGTTCTTAGGGACATGGTTTAGTGACAGTGTTAGGTTAACAGTTGGACTTGATGATCTAGGTCGAGAGAGGCACTCCTTCCTCTCTACTCTGCCCTGGTGAGACCACATCTGGAATATTGTGTCCAGTTCTGGGCCCCTCAGTTCAAGAAGGACAGGGAACTGCTGGAGAGAGTCCAGCATAGGGCAACAAAGATGGTTAAGGGAGCGGAGCATCTCCCTTATGAGGAAAGGCTGAGGGAGCTGGGTCTCTTTAATTTGGAGAAGAGGAGACTGAGGGGTGACTTTATTAATGTTTATAAATATGTAAAGGGTGAGTGGCACGAGGATGGAACCAGGCTCTTCTCAGTGACAACCAATGATAGGACAAGGGGTAATGGATTCAAACTGGAACACAAGAGGTTCCACTTAAATTTGAGAAGAAACTTCTTCTCAGTGAGGTTGACAGAGCCTGGCCCAGGCTGCCCAGGGAGGTTGTGGAGTCTCCTTCTCTGGAGACATTCAAACCCGCCTGGACACCTTCCTGTGTAACCTCATCTGGGTGTTCCTGCTCCGGCGGGGATATTGGACTGGATGATCTTTTGAGGTCCCTTCCAATCCTGAACATTCTGTGATTCTGTGATCTTGAGGATCTCTTCCAACCTAAATGACTGCACAATTTTAAGAGCACCAGGAAGAAGGCTGTAGCCTTCCCCTCAGCTCTGCTGCAGCCATCGCTGCACTTCCAGCACCTCAAGCCCCTTTCACTCCTCGTGCTTCTCGTGCTGTGTCTCTGGGCCCCACACTCCTACACCAGCCTAGAAAAATATGCCAGGGATTATCACCATCCAACAAAAGAAGCAGCAGCAGTTTTCGAGCTTGCTTGGTAACTACAAGTAGGTCAGATGGGAGCAGAAAAAATACTGAGTTAGGCTCTTGCCTACACACTCCGTAAGCACAGTCCCATGTCTGGCATCATATTAAACAACAACAAAAAAAGCTTTCTAAGCAGGACAGCAGCCTAAGGCATATTCTGTGACCTAGAAAGACATGTGGAAATGACTGTCCCCTGCTTAGGCTGGGCAAAAAGATTGTCATAAACTTAGACATTTCAAAGCCTCATTGCGCTGTAAGACGGCCATTTACCCAGAAACATATTTCAGTAGGATGTTATCTGTGCTGGAGAAATGTTTCTGGCAATAAAAATGAAGCTCAGTAACTCAGTGGTAACGTCATAACTTGTAACAGTTAAAACACATATGCGATCTTCCTATTATGCTGAAGGATATCACTGTACTCTAAAGTTTAAAGCTTTGAGCATTAACAGAAATTGCCTCGTCTAGTACTACATACTTAAAATATAACGCGCTGTGCAGGAGTAGAAACGGTTAGTTCTAATGTTACATATTTAATATGTGACCGTAAAAATTACACAAACTATAGTTTATCAACTAGACACTTATCTGAAATATACTGTACATTATCTCAATATGAATGAGTTATAGTCATTAATAAAACTGACTCACAGCAAGAGATCTGTTTTCCATAGCTCCTAGTTCTAGAAGTTTTCATGCAAAAATAATTTTTCATAACATGCATTATTATAGTATGCCAATCTAAATATTGGATGGAATCCTGAACTTATACAAAGAATTTGACTTCAATAAAGCATTCTATTCAACTTCACCTATGATCTAATCCAGTAGGCCCATCTCAGCAGTCTCTTTTCAGACAAATCTCTCATCATAACAAATAAGAAGTCTTGCCAAAGAAAAGGCTACAGAACCAGGCCTAATATTCTTTGAATACATTATTTCTGGAAATTAGAATCACACAATTCATTATTTTAGCAGTGTCCTAATATAAGAACAACAAATCTTTATAGCAGTTTGACAGCTTCCAAGCTGTGCAACTACTACTAATGATCAAATTATTGCCATTATTTTAATTTCCACTGAGATGGACAGTCAGTAATCAAGAACATGACGTTTGGCGATTAATGTTTAAATAAGACGAGTCCACTGGTATAGAACAGGTGTAACTTTATTAAATATAGCTATGCTAGGGCCAAATGAGTGCAAAGAACAATCTGAGACGTGCTGAGTTCTTTAAATTAATCTTCCGATGACTAAACTAATAAAAATATAAACAAATACCGACTGAATCATTCTGCACAAAAAAAGCCCAGCTACCATTCCATGAGTACTGCAATGCACATAATTTTTTTCTCAGTGCATATCTAGTTATCTCCATGCACTATACAGAGGAAAGCCTTAAGAATTGCCTACTGGAGTTAACTACAGATAAATAATACGTGCGTCTACTTTCTATTGGTAAAGCGAATAGTGGAGAAAACTTTGCAAAAATCCGGCTATGCAAGTAGCAACATCGCTTCACCAACGTATACATAGGCAGCTTCCCTAAGTGAGATTCACTCCCTGACTTACAGCATAAAATTTATTTTGGGGAGAATTTAGCGTGGCTTGGCCTGTGACAGCACTTGCTTCCTGGCTCAGCATATAGATAAATAAATTAAAAAACAAACATACAAACAAAATCCGACACACCCCACAAAACCAAAGAGCTGGGAGTAGACAGGACCTGGTTCTACTCTCTGAATTTCAGGTAACAGTAAAACATCTCAGCTGTTCCACAGAACAAGGCACAATTCAGTGGAGATAAAGTATCAGTTATTGGGTCAAAGAAGAGAATAAAATATTTATCTCCATGGTCTTCTTGAACAAGAATACCAGTTTCAGGCAATTCTAAATTATTCCCTTGGGAAAGAAAAGGCTGCCACTAATATTCAACCTTAGATGCTACTGTTTGTACCAAAATAGCCAGTGCAGTACAGTGATTTTTTTGGTAGCATCTCCCAAGCCTCTGTACTGCTCACTCCTGGAGAACTTCAGATAAGTTTATATACAATTTCATTTTATTCCAGGTTGTCTCCAGCAGGTCCAGTTCCCATTCTAGACCAATTGACCTGAGTAAGTAATAATCCCAATGTTGTATGACGTCACTGGTGTGTAATATTAAGTCATCCATATATCTCTTAATATAAAAATAAAGCAGAAGAATATTTTAGAAACTTCTTTTTCAAACTTGATATTTTTCTAACTTGGGAAAAGGCAGTTGCAGGGTTTGTTTTTTTTTTCCATTGAATAGGAAAGACAATAGAAAATTCATTATAATTTGTGCTTATTCTGCATTAAGGCCTACAAAAATGTCTGAAACCTCTTTTATGAAACAATGATCAAAATCACATTTATTTTTTTTTTTTTTATTATTGTTTTTCCCTTATGGAAGACTTTGAAAAAAGTTCCCATTATCATTTTCTCAACAGTGGAGAAAATTAAATATGTATTGAGTACTGTCATACATAATAATCAACTCATTTCATATTCATTGCTATCGTCATAAATGAAACATAAGCTCTTCTGGAGGGAATTTTCACCTTGAAGGCAATAAAGTCCATTTGCTTAGCAAATATATATAAAAGGAAAAGTACAGTAAAAAAAGAATATTTCTTACCATTGTAAGGGTGAATGGATGGCTTTCCAGAGCAGATACTCTTGGACAGTGTAGAATAACATACTGAAACACAATCAGCCAAACAAAATAAAATGATAGAAAAGAGATGTTAAAAACATTCAGCGATGGGTTAGTACATACAAAGTGAAAGTCATCCCTATAGACAATGCTATGTGAACAGTAGGGATATTTTTAGGGGCATATTAACTCACCTGACCAGGCCTTGCTTTAAAGTCATCTTTCACCATCCTTACTTCGAGGACATTGGAGGGGTGGCTTATCACCGAAGTTATCGTGACCGGCTTATTGCTGCGGATGTAGCGGTACAGCCTTTCCACACAGTACAAGCACAGAGGTCCCGAAATCCAAAACCAAGTCTACAGGAAAACGGCAATACGTTACCTCGAGGACTTTTCATTTTCTGCTAATTTCAAACCTACGTGAGTGCTTGTAGGATCTCATTTAACATCTATTGTGGAACAGTGTTGCGGTCACAAGTAACCTCCACATCTCTCTACGTGCAGAAATCCAAGCGCATTATGGGGGCTTAATCAGTCTAACCAGCAGCAGCATCCACAAGCACAAATAATTTCAATCACAAACTCATCAGGAGCAAAATGCTAATGACCTCATTTGCAACCATGTTACTCTGCTTTTATGTAGTTAGACTGCAACTGGTTTCCACAGTTAATGACAAAATACATACACTGTTTCAAAATCTAAATACCAGAATATTCTGAAACTGGATAACCTTTACAGAAAAACGCTGTCTGATTTGCAATATTATTTGACTATTACCTTCTTTTAATCATCTCAGGAAAAAGCAAAAAACTAAGACAGGAGGATTCTTGTACTAGAGAATTTTTGCTTATATTAAGCTAGTGTAAAATCATAGACAAGGGAGAGAAATGGGCACTTCTGAATCATGATTCATTTGCCCCTGTGGAAGATGCGTGTGCTAGACAAATAATGCCCTGGAAATGCGCATTTCTCTGCACTGTTTATATGGGGAGCCCTGGCTGACTACCTCAGATAGAGATATTTACAGCTGCTCAGCTAAATCCCATCCTATGAGTCAATTACTAACAGCTTATGGCAGAGCTAACTACTAATTCCACATCTGCTCAGTCATTCAAGCCATGGCACTGAAGTGCCCTCAACCCTCATCCATCTTCTCTTCCCAATTTTTGAAGTTATACATCAGTATCTCTTGCAACTGGCAGAATATTTAATTTCCTCAAACACCTTTGGCCATAAAAACTTCAGTAGCTCACAACATCCAAGGCTGTTTTGTTGTGTTTTTTTTCCTCTTTTAGACTTGGTATCACTAAGCTCATAAAACAGTTCCAAATCCAAACAAGTCCTAAAATAATGTTACAAGCTGCCAGGAGAACACTGAGTGGCCATTTCTTTCCATGGCTCCTTTTTTCCCATTAATGGCTCTAAAGCAGACATGTTATGCCCCAAAGAAGACTGTTTTATGTCCTGTGGGTCATATGGAGCCAGATATACATCGATGCTTGTAATTCAGGAGTATTACCACAACAAAATACAAATCTGAAGAACTTTGTTGGAGGACTTCAATGTAGTATTGACTGTTTCTTATTATGATCACATGCTCCATAGCAAAATGGGTTCCCACTGCAGCTAGTAAGGAACATATGTATTCTACAGAAAACAATTATAATAATATGAAGAAAGTCCTGTGAGGTCTATTATGGGACCACCTTGAATGGTGGGCCTTGGGCTTGTGAACTCTGCATCCCCAAACTTCCTCAGGCTACTTGCCAATATAGCCCAGCTCATCTTTTCTCAAAGGAAAAGAGAAAATTTGGATGAAGAAAAAGACTGCTGCCACAAAACATAAAGAAACAAAAGGAAAATGGAAAACATAAAAAGAAAATGCTTTTCTGTCCCCACTGTCATCATACTCATTTACCCATGCCACATACAAAACAAGCCTGTCTGCAAACAAGACTATACAAATCCGAACCACAACCAACTGCAACCCAGAAATGAGTATTAGGACTTGCATCCGCATAGTGAAAAAGAGGACAAATGGAGTTTGATTATTTCAATTAACTACTGCCACACAATGCTTACAAAGGGACCTTATGAATATGTTATATAAATGTTTGCTCCGAAGTGTAATTTAAAGTCACATTTATAGAGAGACCAATGCATCTCTTATCATGTCATACAAAAAAAGAACATTACAGCCAATCTCTTGACTGTTTTCCACCCTATTCTATGCATCACATTGTAATGCAGTTCAAGGTTTAATACAGATTGTTTTTTCCCCACCAAATCTTTGAATGCCTGAAAAGGTTTTAATAATATTTTCCATTATTAAAACATCTGGTCTGGAAAAGCAATAATTAGTGGTTATGGCTGACTGAAAGACTTGGCTTGGCTTGTAATACCTGAAATGTCGGATCATACAGACCTCTGGGAAGTGTGACTGGAACTTGGGTTCCTCAGAACAAATTCTCATAAAGTTATTTTGTACAAAGGGTTCTGGTACTGATAAGTCCTCTGGGAAAGGCTCAGTAGTATAGTCAGGAAACGTCTCTTCAAAGGCCTTTGGCACGGTCATATTCTCTCGGAGTGTTTTGTTAGGATTAAAGCAACCAGGAGGGTGTTCCTCTAAGTTGGTCTGGTACTTGAGCACTCCCCTAAAGGAAAATAAAAATAGCAAAGACACTGAACTAACAGTCAAAACCAAGCAACTTATCTTAATTCGTAGAGGGTTTTAGAAAGCAGTCACCAAGCTCATCTTCTGTAAGAATTCTTATTCCGTTTGTTTTCAGGACTTTAAATGCGATTGAAGCTTTGCAACAATAGAGCCCTCTGTCACTAGAGGGAAGGTTTAACTTTTCCAGCTCACTTGGCACTCCCCCACTGGACAGCCTAAAGCTTAATACTGTTTGAAAGGGGGAGTTATTGTGGGAGCCTTGGAAAAAAATTAAATAATCACATTTCCAGTTCAATCACACCCAGGCTGTTTTCACTCATCCTCCCTATAGTCAGCAAGCCCCATTTTTTAAGGCAATCTGTAGCAGAAGTGGCCTGAGTTGCCAAGTCATAAACTGCAGGAATTTTCCCAAAACTTGGTGTTTATCAGGTTTGCAAACAACAGTATAATTTGCTCATTTGAAAATCATCCTGCCAAACAGACAAAAGGAAATATTAAAGTCCTGCATGATAGCCAAGGAACCTGTTTGGCAAATTATGCTGTGGGCTCCATGCTTGTTTTTTAAGATAAAGTTAAATTTATAGCAAAATGAAGTGAGAACTTTGCAGCTGCAGCTAGAAACCCGGAACACTCTGAGATATCTGAACACATGAATGAATAGTTGAAAACAGGGAAGAACCGATAATACAAGTAATACAATTGCTTGGAAGTACTACTTGCCTCCAAATCTGGATTTGATGAGAGTAAAACCACAAGGAGGACTATTTAAATTACAAAGGGCTGAATGACAGCGTCTGACCCTGGGAGAATCACCTGGGAAGTATCCATGCGTCCACACCCATGCTTGTCTGTATTTATTGCTCGATCGTGCCTATCACTGGCATCTGGCATCACTGTTGGTCATTGCATATTTGCAAAGTGACAGATATCCCCAGCATTACACTAGTTCCTTGCTCCATAAATATTATGGTGCCTCATGGATTTAGCTGGAAGTTGCAGCACGTGATATTTTTTCAATCAGCATTGTGTGCATGACTGCCAGCTGCTCTCACAGCTTCTCTGTTCTCAGAACATCCCAAAAGAGGATTCAAAGTTTTCCTTGAGACATGAAGAGCTGAACTGCAAACATGAGCATCCTCTCCAGTGATCTCTAGTTTGTTTAAACTGTTGCAAACATGCTGAGTGGAAAACTGGGATGACAAAGCTGCCTGTTAACAGCAGCTGCAATGATTCCCATTTCTGAAGCTGTCAAGGAAAGGCAAGTTGTCTTACACACCCAAGATCGGTTCCCAGAAAGGCTGAGTGCTACACCATTCTTATTCCTAAGAAGCCCAAGATATATCCTCATATATTTATTCAGTACAACATTTGAATGCATAAAAATCGATGTGCGGATGTCAGTAAGTAGGAGACAGACATCTTTAGCAAACAAAAATGGGAGAGACTGTCCTGATTTCAGCTGGGATAGCATTAATTTTCTTCCTAGTAGCTGGTATAGTGCTGTGTTTCCCATTTAGTATGAGAAGAATGCTGATAATACACTGATGTTTTGGTTGTTGCTGGGTGGTCAAGTCAAGGACTTTTTGGCTTCTCATGCTCTACTAGGTGCACAAGAATCTGTGCGGGAGCAAAGCCAGGACAGCTGACCCAAGCTGGCCAAAGGGATATTCCTTACCATTTGATGTCATGTTCAGTATATAAAGTGGAGTTGGTCAGGGGGCAAATACTGCTGCTCGGGAACAGATGGGCTATTGGTGTCGCAGGTGGTGAGCAATTGCATTGTGCATCACTTGCTTTGTATATTCTAATCTTCTGGTTATTTTATCTTCCTTTGCCATCCTATTAAACTGGTCTTATCCCAACCCACAAGTTTTTGTTTTCCTTTGTGATTCTCTCCTCTGTCCAACTTGGGGTTGAGGAGAATGAGGGGGAACGAGTTGCCAGCTGGCGTTACACCACAACAGAGACAAAAAGGACAAATCATATGAAAGTGTCCTACTGGCTGAGCAACACAGCATACAGTCTATTTGCATGGGCATACATCAACCTCTGCCCCAATTTTCCACCCTCAAAATTGAGACAACATTCACTTCTGGCTGGAGCTAGAAAATAAATATCACTCTTTCTTCAGATTTTTATGATGATAAACTTGAGGTCAATGGTTCTCAATGTTTTCATAGGGAACTACACTGCTCCTATTTTCTCGTCCATCTTCCACTGCTCAGCTCAAGGCGAGTTGTTTGAGGGCTCTGCTAAAGGTCGATCTGCGGTGGAATCTTAAGAATTTTCAGAAGACAAACCCTTGGGTAACTCTAAGTGACTCTTACTCTCAGCTTCAATGAACCAGTATACTCCATCTAACTACACAGTGATTTCAAATTTGAATCAGCTGAGGATCTGGCTCCAAATGTTTCATATGTTTTATAGCTGCTTACATTAGTACTAGAAACATCAAGCTCCTGTTTTTACATAAACTACTTTTTGTCACTATTACTGACTTAAAATATAAATAAATTAATGTAGATATGCATCAAACCTTAAGCCACTAAAATATTTGAAAGTCACATTGCAATAAGTACAAGAGCAACAAAAGTCTTTAAGGATAATTCCCTGAAAGATTCTCCTCTCCCTTAGGGAAGGGATGAAAGAACAAACCAATAACATATAGCAGATGCATCATGTCACTCGATATACTGCTGAGAAGTGCTTGGCTAACCTGAAGAAGAGGATACAGTAAGAACATACCTGTGACAGTTTGAAACAAAACAAGAATCCAGGAATACTGGGGAAATACTCAAAAGGAGATGCCCAAGCAAGACAAATGCTCACCCAACCTATGTGTCTGCATAGTCCAGCCACAGGAAATGCCTCACTCTGTAGAGTAACTGGGCATGTGTCTGAAAATCTCCAAGACATGCCATGTAGGAGTAACTTGGGCACCTAAGCATGGGTGTCTAAGCTTCCTTTATTCTCACGTTTTCTAATCAATATCACTAATGGAGCCCAGAAGTCAATCCAGCTCACTTGAATGTAGGTCTTTGTAGCAGCAGGTGAGCTGAAGCATTTTTAAGGCTCCGCTGACTGTATATTTTAGAACTCATTAGACTATAATAGGAGACAAACACTTAGAAAACATGTAGAAACCTACATTTAGGCATCTTAAACTTGAACTGACTCCCACTCTCCATGACTCATTCTTCTCCCACTTCTAACTGACACTCAGTTCTTTCAGATTCGCACTGAAAGGCTTTCCAATTCGATACTAAGGAGGCTGTGTACAAGAAGCCTGTTTAACACTTGTTGTTTTCCTGCAGCCTTGGTTTGCAAACTTCTCCAACTAGACTTCTTCCTTCATGAAGTGGCAACATGGTTAAGAAGACAATGGGTAAAAGACAATACCGTGAAGAAGACAAGTTAAAATGGACGTGAAAAATACTCCAAAGGCAACCACTGGAACAGATTGCCTAGGGAGGTTAGAGGATCTCAGTCACTAGATGTTTTCAAGAAGTTAGACAAACACCTGTCAAGAATAATTTAGCAATAATTTAGTTCATCCTGCCCCAGAACAGGGAGAGCAGGTTAGATCCATCTTCCCTGGCTATGCACAAGAGCTATGTCAAAAAAAAAAGAAAAAAGAAAAAAGATACAATCAACAAAAAGCCACAGAGAACTGGAATTGAGTCCAAGAGTTTAAATTGTTTTGAACTCATTATTTCAATTCACCAGATCTCAAGCTGCGTTTGTTTTGTTCAACAACATATTCCTACCGTGATCTTGCTAAGCCTAATTACCTTTCGCTGTTTACTTTAAGCAGTGGTGCTCAGTATTGCACAGACATTCCAGCACCACGTGTTTCAGATGCTTGATGACATGGAGAAACAAACCTCATCCAAATACACCTTCCCTTCCCTACACCAATCTCTTCACCTACATCCACAAAGGAAAATTCAGAGACATTAATGGACCAGATTCTCAGGCAGCATAACTTGTAGAAGCTGCTTTACCTCATTGTAGAGCTGCTTGTTTGTGCCAGATACAGACCTGACCATAAGCTTCACGGCACATGGACATTGGTATGATATTGTGAAAACAGGAGAAAATCTAGTAAATTTTGTATAATAGCAATGAGAAAGAGATAATTAGGGAGAGACTGTTCCCTCTTCTTAGGAGTCAAAATGGAAGGCAGAGAGGAAAGAGAAAGGGATGGGCAACTTTGCTTCACATGCTCACCTCAGCAGCTAGGTAAAAGGGGACAGAAAAGAAACAGTATTTTTGTCTTGGTTTCCCAATAGAAACTGGTAACATGGACAAGGAATAAACTTGAAAGTGAAGAAGTATGTGCTAGCTGGCTGTAGTAACTCACAATTCTCCAATGTACAGTCTGAACTTTATTTAAACAATAACTTGTTGAAAAACTGAAGAGGATAGCATCTTGTCAAGAAGTTAGCCCACTGTGCACAAGTGAGCTCAGGAACAGCACAATCAAAGGAACTGCTCTTTCTGGTTGTGCTTCAGGAAAAGGGACAGTGTTTTCCATTTACTTACCCAGAAACATGCAGCATCAGCAGCATATAGAAGACAAAGAAAAGGTTGTGTGTATACCAGAAGATGTCATAGTTTGAAACCCTGAAAAGAATAAACCATGGTTCAATGCTGTTTCACTCAGATGGAATCACTGCTAATTAAAAGCAGACCTGTGCACATAGGACATTGTTACACACGCCATAGTCATGTAGAATAGTTAAAGACCAGTACGTATTCCTACATGTACACTGTACTTGCAAGTAATTAAGTGTTGAGAAGAACGGGTGACTGGCACAGAAGTAAAAAGCTGAGAAAGACAGATGACGGACACAGAAGTACAGAGCCAGCTGAAGAACTCTTCCTAAATTAGGAGACTTCACTGCCTTCATAGGTCCAACTTAACCCCTATCAGAGCCTTATACCTAGAATAATTCTTCAGTCTCCAGGCTCAAAACTCAGTGAGTGCCTCCTTGCATGTTCCCTGCCCCAATACAGGGATGACGTCTTTAATGTGTCACTTCCGGTACAACATACAAACAGGTAGCGTAGACAGCAGCAGAAGGGATGTTGAGAAAGGTAAAAGAAACTTTTGAGGGTGTGGAGTGGAAGGAGATACAGAAGGAAGGGGAATGAGAGCAAGAAGGCAACAAGAGGACAGGTAGGAGAATTTCCGAGACAGGAGACAACATATGGTGGGGCTTTAGGAATAATAGTCTTGGAAGGAACAAGAAGAACATTACCACTGTGAGGATCAGAAGAGGTGAAGGGGAAAGAGAACTTCCTTTCATCACTAATTTGTTAGTTAATGCAAAAAGAACCAAGACCAAAGAAAATACAAGCAGCTTCTTTGCTTTTTCTTGAGTAAAACAGTCACCAAAAGACAACAACCAAATGGTTAAGAAAATACTCTACTTCAAAGACACCTCTCACACTACACAGCATGTAGCAGAGTCTCTTGCAAAACCAAAAAAGCTACCCCCATTCATAAGCCAAAATAATTATTAAATAAAAAAACTCTGAGAACATACTTTAAGAAGTTACTCCTCAGACAATGCTTTTTTCAGATTTCCTCCCCTCCTACAATCTTTTATATAAACGGCTAACCACCCTTGCTTCAATACCTCTGAAAGGCACACTGCATTTGGTTCTGTCAATACAGGATTTATTTGTTTTCTTTCTCAAGACAGAAAAAAATAATTCTGATGATCTGGGGTCCACCAAGAAGAAAACCCACGCAAGGACAGTTCTAAGGAACCAACAAGAGCAAGTGCCTCTGAAAACTCTTCTTTATCCTGCCATCCTTCATCCCATTCATCACCACGTGGACACTTTTTCCTCCTTGAGGCTCCCCAAACCATTTCTAACTACCCACACCCTGGTAGGCATGTCCATGCAGCCACTCATCAGTATCTCTAAGGAGCTGTGGGAGTGAACATCAGTAAGAGGAAAGTAAAGGATGATGCCGTGATGAGTGGAAACAAAGAGAATAACATTTACCCCCGGACCCAAAACAGGTCTTGGAGTTCTGGTTTTAATTTATTTTTTTTTCAGAATGCACCAATTTTTCAAAATGTCAGTGATGGAAAGTCAATCCCAGCTTCTGATGTGTTGTTTTCAACAGCTAATTATTATTACTATTTAAAATTACTGTACACTTCTTGTTTGAATATGTCTAAATGTCAGCTTCCAGCCAGCTGAACATTTTATTCTTCTTTCAGCACTCCCGCAGATACTTCTACTATAAAATCCTGCTTCCTCACATATATCAAGTTTCTCTAAACGTAATCACGTCCTCCCAACTTCACCTCCTTAACCTAAAGGGATGGGGATCCTTTAACCTCTTATCACGAAGCATATTTTCCAACATTTTGATAATTGCATATTTCCGATTTGTATCCCTTTAAAACTGTGTGTCCTACAGATATATACAGTATTCTAATACACTCAATAATCTTCCTGCTGATATATATATATATTTATAGTTCTACAGAACATTTATTACTTTCTTTATCTTTTTTTTCAAAAAAAAAATAGACAGGGCTCAAAATAGACACTATTCACAGAATGAATACATTTCTTAGGAACCCAAAGTCCTGAAAATTTTAGATCAAGATGAATATCTAATAGAAATTTTGGTTAACCTACTTAACCTACCTTAATTTTGCAGGTGAAGGCCTGCAAGAGTTAACTTACTGAGAAATGTAAGGGGAGATTGCCATGCTTTAAAGGCACACAGCAAGCAGCACAGTTTTGGAAAAATATTTTTAACCCTGTTACAACTAGTTTTGAAAAGGAACATATATGTAGTAGTTTAGAAGATGAAATTAAGGACTGGAATATTTGGTTACAAAAAGATATGGCATTGGAGTAGCTTATATTATAAGGTTCCTCTAAATATATGATTGCCAAAGTCACTAGTAATTGTGTTCAATGGAAATACTCTTGAACAATATTGATTTGAAAGTTAGCAGAAACATCAACATTTATTCACAGGATTTATTGCATTTTCTAATAACTTCATAAGCCCTCCAACAAACAACTACTGAACAGAAAACGTTGGTCTAATTCTCAGGTGTGACACAGCAAAAATTTAGAAATTTTTTCAAACAGTACTCACTTTCCTCCTTTAAACCATGAGGAGTTAATTCAATCCACCTAATACTTATTCACATAGTTTACTGAATAAGTAAAGGCACAAAAATAGCATCATAATCATGCACAGAAAAAATTCAGGAAGAACATACGAAGGAAGAAATGAATAAGCAGGTCAGTGTGCAGGAGTGGATTAGGGCTGAAATCCAAGAGAGTATAATAGCCTCTGAAATACTTTTTAGAAAGCCTAGTTTCTGAGAAGCAGTCAACATTTACAATTACTTCTCCTAAGACTATCACATGAGCTTAGCCATCATAAGGCACATGAGAATCCACAAGGAAAAAGATGGAAAAAGGACAGAAAGATGCAAAGGGAAGCTTGTTTCCTTAGGAAAACATACTATAAAGACAAGTTTGAGCCATATGCCTGAGGGAGAAGCCAGGATAAAATTTATACATAGGAATTATTGCTAGAGTAACAGGAGATGCAGGGGATCTCTTGAGGGCTTTGATTCTGCTGGCTAGATGGCAGAAAGACAGGAAAGCACTTGCACTTACAGCAACTGAAGGACATAACAAGTGTTTAACTTCAAAACGTGGAAACCTCTGTTGCATGAACCCCAAAATTATTATTTCCAAAAATACGTTTGCAACTACATATATTTTACTAAGTTTCCCAATCATTAAAAATTTTGGGGTTTCTTTCGAATTTATCACAGCCTTGGAGAAAACAGGACTGTGTTCTGGCTCGCTGCTGCACAGTGAAGTAATTGTTTTATTTTTCCACCTTCCCCAAACTGGCTTTGTTTTGCAAGTAGAGCCATCTGTATGGACTATGTCATGTCCAGCCATGTCTGACGTCTTGTGTAGCAGACTTGTTCTGCACTTCTGTAGCCTACGGTGCCTCACAAAGGTCTCAAACCTGGAAGTAGCTTTGTCTACAAAAAGTGCACAAGTATTCACTGAACAACAAATTTTTGAATCAGCACCTGACAACATTGCTACTCAGGAAAGACAGATTAGTCCAACAAAGTTCGCTTATCTAGCTCACACCAGTGGAGCACCATTAATGTTTGAAGACATGGAATTAAAATATCCTTCTGTGTGTGCTGAATTGAGATGATGTAGTTAAATAAGCAGTATTTGAATTCACCAGAGACTGATATAAAAAATCAAGGTTTTTTTAATGTTTCAATTGCAGAATACAAGCCTTAAAATGGCTACAATGGTGGGCTACATCCTCCAAGGCACTGGTCACTCAAACCTACTATAATATGTTCAATAATGTTGGTGCAGAATATGAACCCGTTGGAGAACCAAACCTTTAGAAACCCCAGCAGCTACTCTCAGCCAATATTGTGTTGCTGTTTCGAAATTATAACTGACATTAAAAAGAATATATCTGACAACCAGAAACACAGCTTTAAAAAAGCAACATTCCACTTAAGTAGCACAATTCTGTTTCAGTTTGCTTGGTTGCTGGTGTGTTTTGTTGTTGTTGTTGCTGTCTTCTTACAGTTTATTGTCACAATTAATTGGTGAAAATAATTAAGATGAAGATATCATCCTATTTTACTACCAGTGGATTTAATTTATGTGTTGGACAGAACTTACCATATGCTTAGATTACTGCCTCCCTGTACAAACAGGAAAAAAACTATTTGAATTTTTAAAGGTCTATATTTTTAACTGAGCAAATTCCTCACACAATAATTTTCTCTGAAGGCAATTTAATCAGGTTTTGTAATTTTAGAATACAAAATTCACTGTGTTAATTTACCTGCAAGCTAGTAAAAAATAGGGCAAGAAAACCAGGGGTTTTTTTAACACTAACTTAAATATTTCTTGCCTCATACTGCATTTACTCTTCATTCCCTCTCATCAGTATGAGAATATGATTACACAAATGGGATTTTTCAACAGAATGATCAGATTATGTCTTACCTGATGGCATACGTGGAAGCTGTACACATTAGGAATAATACTAACACCATAATGACTCCAGTCAGACCTGGAACTAAAACAGACATAAGATAACTTACACTTTTCTCCTATGACTTTTAAAGCAAGCAGAAGTTATTAGACATACAAATCATGATTCAATCAAACTCTTCCACGTATTTATCTCTTGAAGACAATTCATGTATCAAACTAGACAGGAAAAAAGAGATGTTATTTCCCACCTTCCCAGAGAAAATGGCCCTTCTCCTTCCATTTCACTATGCATCACTAATTTCCTATTAATCTTTGCTCCTGTAATCATTTGCTCACGACATTTGTCTCTAAGCAGGTAATGAAGAACAAATCCTGTCTATTTGTTTATCTCTGACTGTACAAGTTTCTGTATCTCTTTTTTATTCCAAACCCTGAACTCTGTTGAACATGACAATTAAAAACCTGGTCAGGGACAGGATTTCAAGCAAATCAATTCCTATGCAAGCTGTCACTACAATTGCTTGCCAACCCATTTCATCCTGGAATGAGAAAGAGCCTGAAATTACTCTCCATGGCATTGTATCACGCTTGAAATTGTTGCCCGTAGAGCAAGGCCTGTGATGGTGATCTACAGCCAGCAATTGAGAAGGAAGAGTTAAAAACATTAAGATAGGATTCATCTGCTCAAATGCAGACTCAGGTCAGGACTAGTCTATCCTCAGCTCTTTTTTAAGTCAGAGGAGTGAAACAAGTATTTCTACAGTATGATTCATCTCATCCTAAAGTAGAATCCTGTCCATAAAGTACAGTAAATCATCAACCTAAAGATAGATTAGAAAAATCCCAACCAAAGTTACCACTTTTTCTGAGCACCTTATCTTCAAAATTGCCATGCTGGGAATTAAGAATCTGAATTAAGAACCTAAAATCCATGAAGCATTACATCAAAACCTTTTACTTCTTGAAGAATGATAGTTTTTAAGCATAGTCTCTGGTCACTCTAAAAGCCACATGTTTGGCTTTAAACAAAGTCAGTCACCAAGGACAAAGCTAAATAAGTGATGGTTCAGTGTCAGAATACAAGCATCTCAACCAGCTTTCATGGACGTAAATGGCCAAACCACAGATTTTAATGGTCCAGATATTTAACAGGATCACTTCCTAACGATAAGAACAAGCTATTTTTTTTAAATAATTGTGATTTTAGACTCTTCAGCAATAGAGAATTTCAAATATTATCTTTTTAGAAAATTCTCAATATCCACTTGTTGAAAAGCCTGATACCCAAAATCTGACACATCCCAAATCACTCCTCAGTTTTACAAACTGTAGGAAAATCCTTGTCCTGCAATCAAAGGAAGTTTTGTCATGGACTGCATAAGGAACATAATTTCACTCCTCCATGGCAAGGTTACAATTAAAAACAGTTGCGATAAAAAATCTGCATTCTTTCCATTGCCTCCGTCTTCATTTCTTCTTTCTTAATCTAATACGATAGGTAATGTGCAATCAGTCTCCCCTCTGACACAAATACTTCCAATCCAATTGCACTACAACACTTGATCCAGCTTCCTACACTGTCACTCAAGTCACAGGTCACCATTTACAGCCAATTCTTCAATTCTCTTCACCATCAAACTGCAAACATGAAATCACTCACAACCTTCCCCCAATCCATCAGTGAGTTTTCCTCCACTAACTGTAATCTTGAATACTTGTTCATCCCAGAGGTAGCCTCACACCCTTAAGCAAGGAGGTTCTTTCCTGGACTGATCTGAAAAGCCATCACACTGTAATTCCTTCTAACGCCTTACTCCTTCTCTTCACTATGTTAAAAAAAAATCAGCCAGTAAACCTAGTTCTGGAACATTTGGGAACAGACCATTTTTTTTGCATATTTGTACAATTCCCAGTGCAGCAAAATCTTGGTCCATGTCTAGACACTCCCACAGCACAAATCAAAAATGTTAATTACCACTTGTAAGGATGGGGAGTGATCTGAGTAACTTTACATTTAAGATGACTTGGAATCACTGCTTTTTGCAACAATGTGCTCAAACTTTTGAAAATGCAATAACTTCCTAGTGGTTGGAGGCTAAAAAGAGTTCCACCTTGCACATCCTCTGCTCAACTAGAGAGGTCTCAAGGTGTACCTGGAAGCTGTGACAATATTTGATGGGGCCTCTACACTCATTCTTCCCAGATCCTCCTCTTTTATCCAAAATATTAAACTGTTCTTGTTCTGATTCTCCCTCCCTAATTTCCTCCTTTGTGAGTCACCTTCTTTCAAGCCTCTACCACTGGTTCACTAACTACACCAGCCACCCAATCCATTTCCAGCTAACAGTTACCTTCTACCTCAACTTCTAACACGTCACTTTCTCACCTCCTCTGTTCTCAACTGACCTAAACTTTGCTGAGGGTTTTTGGAAAACCCTTTCCCAGAGGTTACCCATTCTAGTAAATGTGTTGGGACTGACAGGTCTAGAACCCCATTTATTGCTGTCCAGACCAATTCCTTTGGACCTTGTCCTAAATGCTACCGACTTGGCATTTTTGCATTTGATCTAAACAAAAGTGAAAGAGAGATGACCTCAGAAAGGACTTTACCTGCCTGTGAGGCACTACAGCTCAGGCTTGTGCCTAGCCCTCCATACTCAAATATTGCTCCCTTCTAAATTCCTGCACCAAAAACATCTTTGCTTATTTATTCTTTATGAGCGCTGAAGCCTGATTCCTGTGTAGCAGTTCAGATGGCTCTGAAGTCAAACCAACCTTTAAATAAACTAGTTGAAGCAAGGAGACAGCTTTTTTTTTCTGGAAATCGGATCATTTAGGAATTTGATTTTAATATTATGCAGAAGCTCTGTTTGAAACTGATGATTTTCCACTGACTCATCTGTACAACAGCTTTGAAGATGCTGCTTATCCTACTACAGGACTTATGTAACTCCTCCCTCCTGACTATTGGATAAGCAAACCCAGGTTATACTAACACAAAAAACACATCTCAACCTAGCTGAGATACAACAAATGGAGCATACAAACAAAGGATCAAAATGTCTTGTCTGGAGAGTGATGATGAGAAGAAGCAAGGTTTCTCATTCAGTTTTGCAAGACTTACCAGTAGCAAAAAGAAGTTTTCTTGGGTCCTGAAAAACAGACAAGCCAAAAAAAAAAAAGGTCAAGATATGTGATTTTGTATCCATATGAATAATGTAATAATAATAAGTAGCTCATAAAGCTGATGTGCTCGATGGCATGGGCAATCCCTAAATCTGGATGCAGGAATGGTTTTGGTATTTGGTAGCAGTTTACACTGACTTCAATTCAACACAAACTAAACCTCTAGCCTTTGCATTCTCTCAGTGAAGATAGTTCCGATCTGTTATAAAAAATGAGGATACAGATAATTTTACAAAGAATTATTTTTTGAAAGTCTGACTCAGTTACCTCATACCTTTGGGAGGACAGAGGGGAGCAGATGAGAGAGAGATTTTGAATTTAAATCAACAACCAGCAGTGAGCTTTTACTGCCAGTTACATCACCAAGAGATTTGCAGTGGACTCCAGTGAAGCAGGACCGAACACAAAAGAGCTGACAATACAAGGCCAGATGTTCCTGTGTCCTTCACCACATGTGAAAGGAAGAGGGGATATGTCAACCTCACAGGAAACTGCCTCACCTCCCTTGAGCCCTACACCTCGTGAGGTTTTCTCTTCATTGCAGAGCAAAACATTTTTTTTTAAAAAAACTTGCAGTAAAACGCAGTGAGGGGAGGGCAGTTTTCATACAGTTCAGGAAAAATCAAGTGTTCTTTTCTGTGACCTTGTCTGCACCCAAATGTGCGCACCCATGGACAGAAGATGACAGTAGCATCCAGACTGCCCATCGTGTCTAAAAAACAAGTTTAAGTGGAATTCAAGCACAAAGGTTCAAGCACTACTAAAGTACCTAAAATCTGGAAGGTTATGATCCTAGAATTACAAAAAAACTTGCTGTTATCTCCATTTTCTATTGCAAAACTCCTAAGGCTGCTTAGTGCAGGCTGCCATGCACAACCTGGCACATTCTTGCCTGAAGCAACCTCCAGCTAACGGGGCTGATGAGGTTACATCTATTAGTCCACTCCTTACACATGCAGACCCATGAACCCAGTTCAACCCAGAACCTCTGCACAGTAGTTGGTGTTGGCATGTCTGGCTGCCACAGAATAGCTCTGTGATTAGATCATTCACCCAGGGAGTAGAAGACCTTGGTTGTTGGTCCTTATGAGCCTGCACTGAGTCAGGCTCTCTTTTTCCAGGAAAGGATGCAGCTGGGACAGGGTCATTCTAAATATTTCCTAATGAAGCTGGTAGAAAAGAAATGCAGACTTGAGACTAGAATGAGTATAAACAAGAGAGAACTTGACTGTAGCCCAAAAGAGTCCTGGACTCGGGTCTTACTCCTACAATCTGCAAACATCTCTCCAGCGCCAAATGCACAAGGAAGCACCTGGAGGAGGGACTAGGGCTGTGGTATGACTTCAGGAAACCTGCCCCACGGTCAGAAGAGGCATGCAAACAAAGTATTTCGTAAGTTGAAATCAGCTCCCAGCCCAATTCATGCAGACAACTAATTCCACTCTTAGCTTATATATTAAAGTTCCCACTGCAGTTTAAAAATCAAAAAAATCAGGCTCAAATCTCACTGTTCTCAAATCTCCAGTACATGTCACACAGCACTATATTCTAAACATTCAAATGCAGAATGTGTTTTCTCTAAACAGCAGCAGAGGTGTCTCAACCAGGCCCGTCCAAGGAACAGAGAGAAGCAGAAGAACAGAATAGACTATCTCAGTTGGAAGGAACACACTATGACCACCTAGTCCAAGTGCCTGACCAGTTCTAGGCTGAGTAAAAGTTTAAGCATGCTGTAGAGAAGCAGAACAGGGTGCAAGGTGAAAGGACTTGACGACAGCATTCTCCACCTCATAATCCAACAGGTCTGAATCATGCTGGCTTAAACAAAGTGCTTGATACGTGCTTTGTCCAGAGAAAAAATCCACAAGATGGTGAGTTTTCAATGCACAAAATCAGCAGCACTGATCATATGATGGATCACAAAATAGAACTGAATACATAAAAAATCATATATTTAAATTATATTAAAAAAGCAAAATATACAAGCACAGCTGGCTCACCTCACCACGATAGTTCGCTGCATTTAATGCCAGAAAGTCTTCATTGAAGTTCTCAGAAAAATTAAGAGCGTTCACCAGATGAGCAGCAACATGTAAGACTGAAAAGAACAGAGTAAAGCTGAGACCCGTAAACAAGAGGTAGATGTTCCCCTAAAGTAAAGTGGCTACTCAGATGTCAAGCTAGAATCACATCACCTGCATGAGATGCATCAGGGACTAAGGAGCTATTTTTTTAGAGAAAATCGGGTTATAGATATTCATGACAAAAGCCAGTATGTACTTGAAGTTTCTTTCAACACTACAGCAATCATTTCCACACTGCGATGCTTCAGCTGGGCACAACATTCAAAGGTGTCCATCAGAGAACGTTTCTTCTTCAGTGAGCTGGGTATTTGCCTCCACTGCTCCCCTTCCTGCAGATAACCCTGTAGCATCCCACTTCTGCACTCAAATTCCTCAGGTACAATCAAATCAAAGGTCACTTATAATGGCAGAATTTGACCTGATCTCATATACCTGCCCTTTGAGAAACTGGAATTTTAAGGAAAGGCTCGACATTAGAATGTAAGCACATGTTTAAATGAAAAATAAACAAAAACCCACACACATCTGAGAAAGCATTCATAATTTGAGGCAGGGAAGCACAGAGCAAGACTACCCCCAAATGTACTGCACGAGAAAAACCACAAAATACTGCTTTAATGTGTTTCCCAAACAAGCTGCTGCTCAGCACGGTAATATCTCACCTGAAAAGACACATATTGTAACACCACACGTCACATGGAAAGTTTTGCTTTTATCTAGCAGCCTTCTGGTTTTCTTGCTGGCAACCTAATAAGAGAAGAATTCAAGCAATCTCTTCCAAAACAAAGCACAGAAAAAAAATACTAACAGCAACTGGAATGAATTAATAGCAATTTCAGCTTTTACTAGGTTTAACATCCTCACAAACACAGTACCCAAATTTAAAAACTACAGGATGATGTCAACAAGCCAATTTTGAGGTCTTAATGAAGAAATTACAGTTGGATCTGCATTAGATAGATGTCAAGAGAGCATAAAGTAGTGCCCCTCTGGCTTTAAAATTTAGGAATTCCAGCACTAATTGTTGTAGGAATCACTGACTAGTAAGCAGGACCAGAGGGAAAGAGATCTATGTATATTTGCATACATATATGCACCCATAGGGCTCAGATCTTACAGGTACTGTCACATGATGAACAGAACTCATAGGATCAATTTGCGACCATCTAGAAAACACAGATGTTCCACAAAAGCACTACTTATACTTCTGTTAAAGCAACTGGCAAATCACAAACAAGCAAAGCTACTGTTTACTGAATACTGATACAGAAAACAAACCCTTTTAGCTTTGCCAGAATTTCTTTTTCTGATAAACCTGATATAACAAATATATCAAGTTGGGTATTTACAGTTCTGTCACCTCCAGTAGGACAGTTCTGGCCGTGGAGAGATGAAGTTCTTTTTGCTCTGTTGAATTCTACCAGGAAGCAGTAGAGAGAACACAGATGTCTTTTATATTTGAGTTGGGAAAGAAAGAGGAGATTTCATCTGGTTACAGTTCCACAGCAAGTCCCTGCCCTTCAAAAATGTATTGAAGAAACCTTCCTCCCAACAGGTCCAATCAAACCAGACAATGCCAGCCAAGGCATTTTCTTCACAGGAGTCATGAAATTTAGGCTGAATGTCCAATACTTGCATAATGCAGGCACATAATGTATAATAAAGAGGGACTGAAGATGTTTTCTCCTATTGATTTTAGACTGAAGAGGGACCAGGGCCCTCTTCACCGCAGTTGCTGCACTCTGAGGACAGTACTTACCTTCTGAGATCCTCGCAGGAAGGCCAAGAGAACACGGCACATCGGTAGAAGGACCAGGCAGCAGTTGAGATTGAGGACAGATGCTGAAGCTCTGCTAACACACAATCCTAGCTGAACAAATATAGCAAGAGTCAGATTACAAGGAGAAAAGATGCTCTAATGGCTCAGGTGTCAGTATTCAACCTCCATTTCTTTGCTGTGAAGCTGAATGGTTCCCATGCTCTCTTATCTCCTCAGAACAATAGAGTTTAATGATTTTCCACATGTATTGTACACACAGCGTGCTGTCCTGCTCTGATGGAAACAGCTCTTACCTTTGCATCAAAAAATTACGAAAAATTAATTTTGTCAGCAATAATGTCAGCAAACGACAACTTTCTACTGAAAGAACCAATATCTTCGTCAGTGCTCAAAGCCACATGAAACAAAATGCATCTCAGACAATAACTGTCCACTGAGAAATTACCTGAAAGCTTCAACAGACATAATTAAATAAAAGAGATAAATACTACGAAGATACTAGACAGCCACTTAAGTAAAGTGTAATGATTTTCCAGTAAACAAGCCAGAAACATATGTAAAAAAATATTGATTCAATTAAACTGCAATGATAATATTGTTTCAACGACTGTTACGAAATTGTCACTGAACTTCCCATCCATTCGCACTAAGCAGTGCCATATTTGGACCTAAAGAAAGTAGGTTGTCTTCATTTTAATTACTCAATAGCTGAGAATCGTAATGAAATCTAATTTCACTAATGCTTCCACTGGTATATTTGGAACTTACATAATTAGAACAAAAACACTTGTCAAATAAATGAACAAAGCACACATTAATGTCATAACCCTGTATTTTTTAATCTTATTATATTCTCTAATTCATTTATGATTTTTTAAAAAGTTCACAAAATGCCATTGTTCTCCTAGTTATTAGGTTGAATTACCATTTTACTAGCTTATATAAAAGATGCTTTTAGACTGTCAACAGATTTCTGAAAGGATATTTCTTACAAAGTTCTCTAAACCCCAAGTTTTTTGGCTCCTGAAGAAATTAATAAAAGGCTATTATAAGACAACTCAAGTACGCAGAGGTATGTGAATGACTTGAACAGGTACAAATTATTCGATAAAAATTACTAAAGATTTATTATTTTTCAAAATGAAATTTCTGTTAAAAAGATAATATTTGTTGTTTCTCAGTCAAAAAAATCTTATCAGTGAAACATTTATTATTTTCGTATCTTTCTTATCAAGAAGAAGAAACAAAATTGGAGAGAAACAAAGATAATTTATTTGGAAAAAGATTTTTTTACAAAAATCATCAGAAAAGCCTTGTAATTTCAAACCTTGTAATTGGTACTAGCTGTTTTGTTTTTTTTACAAACTTACGTGTCACAGAAATGGACAAATATATAAACTAGGAAAAATAACAAAATAACTGGACTTCAGCATGTCTACTAAGATCACAAGCATGACGGCACGACGGGAGCTCCTCAGTACCACAAAATGTCAGAACTGCTCACTGCCATAGTCAATAACACCTACGTACTCCACCTGTTCTGTGGTACCTCTGGGCACAAACCAGTAGGGTAACAGAGGGTGAAGACGTTCATCTACCTGAAGCATCAAGCTCTCCACCTAAATCCTGCCTCTCTACTGGCTACTTTTCATTATATAGTCAGACCTGAGTACTAGGGACCTCCTCACCAGACATTCCCAGCTTCCACAGAACAAAGCATCATAAGGCACCTTCTCTCCAAAGCTGCTCATGAGGAGTAGGAGCCATCGCTCCACAAAATGTGCTCTGCTTTGTCCTCTGCCATGTAAATGAGGGATCCCTGCCAAATGTCCCAGGAGTAGATCTCACAGAAGTTACACTGAGTCGGACACTTGGAACAGAGGCACCTCTAACCTACCAAATGAGTGGCTGAGGGAGCTGGGGCTGTTCAGCCTGGAGAAAAGGAGGCTGGGGGGAGACCTTATCACTGTCTACAACTGCCTGAAAGGAGGTTGTAGCATGGAGGGGGTTGGTCTCTTCTCCCAAGGGACAAGTGATAGGACAAGAGGAAATGGCCTCAAGTTGCGCCAGGGGAGGTTTAGATCGGATATTAGGAAAAAATTCTTCACAGAAAAGGTTGTCAGGCATTGGAACAGGCTGCCCAGGGCAGTGGTGGAGTCACCATCCCTGGAGGGGTTTAAAAGCCGCATAGACGAGACTCTTAGGGACATGGTTTAGTACTAGAATTAGGTTAGGTTATGCTTGGACTTGACAATCCTGAGGGTCTCTTCCAACCAAAATGATTCTATGAATTATAGAAAATGAGACTAGAACAAACCACATCACCTAGTTCTTTCCCACTCTCCAGACCTCATCCACTACTTCTTCCAATGCACTCTTAGTCCTTTTTTTCCTTACATAAAACCTCTCTTGCTTCTATTCTGATGTTTCACACTCTGTTCACATACAAAATGAGAGATTATTCTTGCTGCTTTTCCCTCACAAGTCATGTGCTTCAGACTTTAGATCATCTTCTCCTCCTACACGTTGGGCTAGAGCCCAAGTGCAAGGACTACGACTGAGCACCAGCTACAACGGCCACAACCTCAGCAACTCAGATTTTCCTGAATGCTGATGTCACTTTCCACTTCAAGGTATGATAAAAAATTGTATGTGAACAGCCACACTAAATATTTCTCTATGCTTGTCCACAGTAACTTAAAGGGACTTCAGAACATCATAAAATATTTCTGGACTATCAGATTAAATGGTAATACCCTTGAAATGATTGGACTTAATGGCAAGTAAAATGTCTCTATAATGTGTTGTTTGCATATACAAGATTGTGTCTCTTTTCATTAATTATTATTCCGCTAAAGGGAAACTAAAAATGAGCTATACACCTCATAAAAGCAATAACTTCAAAAACATGGTCATTAAACACATATTTTTAGGTGTTTATTTTTTATTTTTATTAGAGCTTGCTGATGTGCTATAGTATCTCAGTGATTAAATGAGCATGATTTGAAAAATGCAAGAATTATGTAGAACTAACGTTCCACAAAACCCAGAAGTAAACAGAACCATTTTTGTAGCTCTTGACTAATTGCCTAAAGCTGAAAAAATCTGCAATACAACTAGTAAGTAAAGCAATTTGAAAATTGTAATAATTTCTATTATATGGGCCTATAAGAAAGATGGGGACAGACTTTATTTTATGATAGAACAAAGGGTAATAGTTTTAAACTAAAGAAGGGGAGATTCAGGCCAGACATGAGGAAGACATTTTTCACTATGAGGGTGGTGAAACCCTGGCCCAGGTTTCCCAGAGAGGTGGTGGATGCCCCATCCCTGCAGACATCCCAGGCCAGGCTGGACGGGGCTCTGAGCAACCTGATCTGGTGAAGATGTCCCTGCTCATGGCAGGGGTGGCACTGGGTGAGCTTTGAAGGTCCTTTCAAACCCAAATTACACTATTATTCTATGATTCTATGTGATACATCATTAGTTTCTCAAGAATTTATGTGGTGTTCGAGTTTAAAACATAAACCAGGCATGATACCAGTTATCCAAAAGTTCCTCTATCAGGCACAACTATTCTTTTTGCAAAACTTCAATAAAGCAGTTTAGTTTGGAATAGTCTAGAATAGAGTTAATTCCACACTGTATCATGTTAAATAAATGAAATAATTTATTCTGAGAAATAAGTAAAATGACAAACAATTTAACTGGTGTAAAAAATATGAGTCAGTTATGACGAGTAGAAAAAGCTACCCAACTAACCTTGTATTGTATTCTTCCATGCCACTATTTCACAAACAGCGGATATTCATTCATAATGCAATTACTATGGAAGAATGCCCTCACATTAATTCTAATGCAATGCTTTCAGCATGTGCACAAACANTGCAAAAAAAAAAAAAAAAAAAAAGAAGAAGAAGAAGAGAGGAAGAACACTTCTAGAAAAGTGTGATTCAAACAGTTTCACCAAGGGTTCAGTTAAGGTTTTATTTCGAATAAATAAAATTGGGCAATGTTTGCTACAACAAGCCCCTGACGAATTTGAAAACAATGGTAAAGTAATACATTTAGCAATGCTTAGAATCACAATTCATTCAAGACTCAGAAAGATAACAGAGTACTAATTTTGCTCTTAACATATATTCAAAGGCTAAAAATATCTCCATGAAACTAATCCCTTCCAAATGGTTTCCAAATGGTCTCCTTCTTGACTTCCTTTGCATTGCTTGGGTGGCATAGTAACAAATGAACATAGCATATTGTTAGATTTTTAAACAATAGTACAATAAAAGATGATTTTCGCTCCAAGGCAACTTGCTGGTTCAAGAAGGGAATATATAACCTTATTAATTAGCTAAGAAATGAGATAAATATAATCCTTTTTTCTTCCTAAGATTATCATTGTCTTAAGAAGAAAAAAGAAGTGTCATTTCATGTTATTAGTACGTGTAATTGCTGCAGAAGCAAAAAGAGGGAAAAAACCACCCCCAAAATCTTTGCTGGACACTCTCTTTCATCCACCTTTGTTGATAGCAAATCCAAGCATTCGACAACCTCTTTGTGTACTCTGCCTACCCAATACCACACATGCTGTTATCCCATTTTCTTGGAGGGGCAAAGAGGCCTACAAAAACTAAAGAACTGGTCAAATTCACAAGGGAAAACTGTGGCAGGGATAGCAAGGAACTAGACCCACTCCAGTCTCAAGGCTGGTATCCTAAAAATTAGGCCAGACTTCTTCTCCAGGCAAGTATAAAGCAATCACCGTATTTTCCTTCTCCATAGCAGCAGAAAAGGGCTCCAGAGATACAGTGGGAAGGTTAAGTTCTCCAGCTGTCCCCGTCTGATGTCCGGTCCCACAGAAATCAGGGCGGACTCCTGGCTACGTTCACAGAACGTGCAAAGTGGGACAGAAAAGCAAAGAACTTTCGTGGTTTGTGTACGAGCTTCTCTGTAGTTAGGCAAACAATTCCAGTATTAGATTGAGGGGTAATTTACTGTGTATCACAGAATTCTTCAAAGTTTCTCAGTTATAAACACCGAAATGCATGTTACCTACAACTGCTGTGCACATAAAACTAATATTCAACATATGGTTGCAAAATATATTGGAGAGCATAATACAGGAAGACTTCAACAAATATTGTCCTATCTCACCTTTTAAGCTCATCTTGTAGAAAAACAAACTAAGAATACCACAAATCCTTCCATCCCTAAAAGTGATGTGTGTCTGACTCTCAAGCCTTTACTATTTGTAAGCAATAATCCTCAACAGGCCATGGTGCAGAAGAGATATCACACTTGTCTCTCTCTCTCTCTGGAGGCTTTCCTTTGAACTTTTTAAATGTTCCATGGTTTAGGGTCATTTGAAAGGTTGTGGGAAGGCTCATAAGACACATGTTGCCCTGGAGAGACAGGTAACAGACCACCTCCATAATCAGTACTGGAACACCTAAAAATATTTATTTTCATAGGTGGGACGAACTGTGTTACACAATGTGCCTGTCTCCTTTTGATCTGACTTCCTTTTCTTCACAGAGTACTCCTTATTTCTAGTAACACAGCACAGATAATCTAAGATGAAGGACAATCTGAATTGTATGGGTAGCAATTATTCCCCCTAGACCTGCCAAATCTGGCTGGAGATCTAGCAAAATAAAACCCAAAGCAGCTGAAAGGAAGTTGGAAGGGAAGAAAATGCAAGGGTAGCAGAAGCCTACCAGAACATCAAAAATTCTACAGAAGTTTGACTTGCTTTTGTTCCTGAAGGTGGAAGGTGTCAAGGCAGGACCCTGTAAATCCCAATCTCATGTACTACAGCCTTTTAAAAATTATTTTACTAACTAGTGTAATATTTTCGAATCACATTTGAAAAAGTATATTTAATATTAAAAGAAAAATAAATCAGCAATTCTCTACACAGAGAATTTAACAACAGCCCAATTCTCCATGCTAATTCAACTTCAGTCTTCTGTTTGCATATATGAATCTGAACTTGGATATCATATTAAAGAAAGGGAGAAACATCAGGAGTGGACAATGGCAGCAATATTTTTAGCTCTTTCATGAAGTATGGGGTATCTTTCCTGCAGTATTGAGCATCAATATTCTCACTGTTCACCTGTAGCTCACCAGTCACGCATTCCTTGAAGGTTTTCCTTCTCTGTCCACATACTTTGGTTATGTGTTCTCATTTTATATGCAGTCCCTTTGTGTTTGATGTACTCCTCTTCCTGGTTAACTCAGTCATGCAATCTGAAGAGAGCAACTATGTTAATCTGGAATTCAGTATTAGCTCCCAACTTCTCTGATAATCACCAAACAAAGTATATTCACTTACAAGATTTCAGATCAAATGTTCATCTTCATTAATTTATACATCAGTTGATTTAAGCTGTTATAATCCTGATCTCAAGACATACAATGGTAAAAAAGACTTTTGTCATTGTTGATGAGTTATGAGTTTCTTTTTGTGTCAGGTAGAATAATAACACACACAGATTGGAGGAGATCTCAAGTTATCTTCCAGATTTGAGTGTTCCAGACTCACCCTTCTTCTGTAGCAACATCAAAGCACGACAGAATCTTATATTCATTAACAATTAGAGTTTGAACAGTTGAACCTACAAAATGCAGTGTGATCTAAACTCCACAAGGTTGGTCATTAGTCAAGAAATTAATGGTACCCAACTCTCCCCAAGAGATTCACAACACACTGCAAGTCATGGCCACAGCAGGAATTTATTTATTGCCATATTTGAATCACAGTCCTACAGAAGTGATGCAACGTCTGCTACTAAGGGCTTCCTTTATGTTGAATTATTTCCCCTTATCACAACACGGTAGGTAATATGGTCTATAAAACTGGTCTTCTAGAGTGTAATGGTGCTATTTTTATTTTAATACCTGCCATTGTTGGACTACCATGGGAACCCTGCAATAATACATAATATAATGAATAATCAACCAAATAAATATTCTGGCCATAATTCAGTTCTGTTCGACACAGAGTATTATGCCATAATCATCTTACAATGAGGAGCAATGATGATGAGACCATTTTTAATACAAGTCTACATGATACAACAGTAAAAAATTCAGTTAATCAATTGCTATGTACCTCCACTAATTGAACCTCCACTATTGACAGTTTCACAGGAAGTTCTGCAAAGGTGGAAGTTCTCCCATAAAAGTTAATAAAATAGATGTCCTTCACAGGATAACTGCCATTTGAAAGAAGGGGAAAAAAAGGAACAAAAGAACTACATGGTGCAAAACCCAAGTTCCTCAACGGCTCATAACCGAGAACAATCTCAGCAATGATGCTGAACTGTGGGCTGCCCAGGAAGGACAAAGGGTTGAAGGAAAAAATGTTTTGGCAAACAAAAAAATCAAGAATGAGGCATAGAGAATACAAGAAGAGATTTACTAGCTAGTTCAAGCGGACTACCAAAATGAAGTCTTGTGGATTTACACCCTCAGTCTTCATTAGGGAATCCTGCAGATACATCTATATGTATAGCTTCCATAGCAACATAAATCTATTATTGTTGCATGTAATATCTTAAAGAGCAAATCCCAAATAGTCTGGTTACAAGACAATTAAATAGCAAAAACATATTCCATTAAGGAAAATAAAGGGTCAAGATACACAGCTGCCTTCAGTGCTTAGATGTGTGGGGGACACAGGCTACAGTGCAGTTACATTAGGATCAATGAAAGTAGAATTTGGCTTCAGTTAGTGAAATGGTTATCATTACGGTAAACTAACAAGGAGCGATATGTAAGTTACTGGAACATCTGGAATATTTTGCAAGCAGTGAATAAAGGTGACACAAATGTGATGCACAGTACTGCAGGGGAGGCAGTAACAGTATAGATAAAAAAAAGTAAAGCAGCACTTTTCCTTTGCAGTCCCATTTTCAGTTATTCAATCTTTTCCCACAGAGACCCTTCTGAGAATGCATTTTCTCCACTTTGGTGTGACACCCAGAAGCTTATCTCTTGCATTAACATCCATTCGACTACATTAGAGCTATTTGAGCAGGGACTAGAGAGGGAATAGGGAAAGAGAGGCCTTTCATGTGCCAACGAATTGAGCCCAATGTTCTTTCTGTTCATGGGGAACTCAAGAAACAAGAAACAAGTATTCCATTTAATGCTGTTAAAAGCAATATCAGAGTTCTATAATGAGGTCAGTACTGAATTTAGGACTGAATTTGTTGGTCAGATGCAAGCAAATTTGTTGGAAAAAAACAGAGCCAGGCTAATCTCAAGGGAGGAATCTTGAAGTCTGCAAAGAAATTAATCAATTGGACAATTTATCTGACTGAGCAGACACAAAACCTCCAACAATGAAGGTTTTGGAGTCATATCAAGTAATTTATGAATCTTCCTTTCTGTAATTCATGCCTACTACATCTTGTAATATCTATTATGAACATGAAAATAATCCTTTTCTCTTTGTCACACTCTTTTACAAGAAATCCGTGTCTGTCGGATGTGTCCCAGGCTTCTCTTCTTTAAGTAATGTAAGGCCACAAGTTAACATTTATTAAATTATGAAAAATTGAGACTGTTTATCTGGGCCATGTTCTTGAACCAGTGGGAATGAACGTATTCATGTGCCAAGACTATGATCTGCAGTGTTACAAGCAATTACATATCTAAAAGGACGGTTCAGCAAGGCAAAAGTAAAAAAACTTTTAAAAAAGGGGTTTACATCCACTAGGTTCTGGTTGAACTTACACCACAGGAATCATATAATCAGAGAGTTATTCTGTTTGGAAGAGACCTTAGGTTGTCTCTATTCCAACCTCCTGCTCTAAGCAGGTTCAACACCAAACTCAGACTAAGTCTGCTCAGGACTTTAACCAATTAGTTTTTGAAAGTCTCCAGGGATGGAGATTCCACAGTGAAGAGTTCATGGTCTCATCAACAGGACTCAAACTGAGCAAAGCAGTGACATTTTACACAACATAAATGTATCCGCTAAATTTTGTAGCACAGAATAGGGTGATTAACCTCCTCCTAGCACACCAGTCCCTTTGACTCTTTGCACTTCCAGGACATCATTGTGCTCTTAGTGCTTTTTTACAGCATTTTTATAGAATTAAGTATCAGAAAGATTGTCATTGAAAGACTGAGTGAGAGTTAGGTACTTAAATAATTTTAAAATCCTGTGCTAAGTACCTTGTTCAAGGTCCTGGAGGATGAAATCAGCAAAGAATAAAACTGAGCCTCCTTCTTCTGTAGAAGGATGAAGGAAAGTGAACTACTGCAGTGACCACTGAAGGAAAAACTAACCTCATTCCTTCTCCTTCACATCAGAAAGAAGAGACATGGCAAGAAAGAGTGGCAGAGCTGTATATATTTAGGATATCCAGTCGAAGATTTCATTCCATATCACAATCTGATTTCCTACGGCAACTCTTCTTGCTCTCCATCCTGTTACTTGGTAAACAATAAAATTACCTGTGGTAAATCTTTCAGTGCTGCAAGTGCAGGAGTTTTTAAGGAGATTTGAGGCTACTGTAGCATACAAATAGAGAACAAAACTCCTTAGGAGACCTCACTGAAAAACAAGAGAATTTTATTTTTCACTCAAAAACTGCTACTCCTTTTTGCCATTTTTTGTCAACTGGCTGGAAAAGGGAATCGATTTTCATGAAAGCAGACGTAAAAAAGTTATTTCTGTTAAGACAAAATAAAAATCAATAAGGACTTCTCATCTAAACCTCAAAATTTTCCAACATCAAGAAATGGCACACAGAGGCACCCATGTACGGAACAGAGAGGAGACTGGTCATGGAGATAGGCCATGAGGTGGCCAGTGGCTACACAAAACAATATAGAAAAAGAAGAGGAGCAAAAATCCCCATGGAAGGTAACAGCAGCAGTAGTACGGATGTGCTTACTCCCTTTTTCCTCAAGAGAGTAAAATTCGGTTCCGTTTTCCCAACCCCTGCAAAACAATCTGTATTATTTACACACATACATAAATATACTGAAGAGAAGGCAGAAAGCTAACTTTGGCATCTGAGGATAATATTTAGACAAACTGCAGAAGAACGTTTTAAAGTCTTGAATGCTTTCAAAATTTTTAAATTAGTTTCAGAGCTTTGACCAAAAGTATCTTTTGGACTTATCTCTTCACTTTCCTCCTCATTTTAGAAAATCTCTGAACTCTTTTGGTATTTTTTCCCACAGTTGCAGACACAGTTAGACAAACTCAAACACATGGCCTCCTGGTTCTCATCTCCCGACCAAGACAAGGAATCTGTTGCTTGAATCATCTCATACATTCTGAACACACATTATATTACTTTGTATGTGCATTTCATTTTGAAGAAAACCAAAGAAAGACCAGACAATGAGCTGGTACAAGGCAGATGGGTCTTTTGAATTGAGAGGAACTTTGCTGATTGATACCAGCTGACAGTCTGGCCCAACATGTTGACCCAAGATCATGTGCTTTATGAAAAACCCACTTGTTCTGCTAGCAACAAGCACAATTTTCAAATAGATGCACTGGGCCGCAAAGCCATTAAAGATTATGGTAAAACTAAACACGTTTTTATGCTTTTTCTGTCATGAAAGTCATCATCATGAAGGATTTAAGTTTTTTCATTCCCTCCTTTTTGCACTACCTTTTCTAAGATTCGCTTCTTGAATGCATCTGAATCAGCCATAACAAGAAAAAAAAAAAAAGAGAAGAGAATATCAGGTCAACTTACTTTCGAGCAAGTTCACAAAAGCTTATGGAACTGGCTAGTTAAGGCAGTAATACCAACCATACAAAAAAATATATTCTGGATCTAACAAAGTTAAAACCCCAAGGCTCTCCAGCAGGTTAGGATGTGCATCACCTGTGCTCTAGTCCCATGTCAGCTTTCCATTGAAAACTATTTCAGAGTATGACAAAGCATCATGTTATTCATTGACTTTTTCCGGATTCTCAAATTCTGACCAGCCCTGGAGTGTTTTCCAGAAAACTGTTAAGCCTTAATCTATACCTTTGGCTAGAAGTCATTTCAAACAACTGCAATCATGTAGCTGTGGATAACTTCACAAGACAGACCCGTATTGCACTTGCTCAAACCATCTTTTTTGGATTCTTCTGGTGGTGGTGGATGTTACCCTTGCCAAATCAAAATAGTAAAATCTTCATTAAAACATTCAGATTCCAAGAATTTGTTGTCAGAAAACAAAACCAAAAGTATATAGACCACAAGGATTTACATAGAACACAGGATCTGTGAGGATGACAAAGACTGAAAAGAACTAAGACATGCCAAAATAATTCCTTCAGCAAATATGTATCACAATAACTGGATTAGAGAGGATTTGCCATTGAGAGCCCATGAGCTTGGCTAACATTTTGATGACAAACACTTGGGCTCCTGTCGCCTGTTGAGCATTTTTGTGTTCATGAGAGTGTGTCTGCAGCTGGGAACACCAGGAGCAGGGAGAGGAGCAGGAAGGATCACTGTCCCACACTTGACTGGCTCTTTTTCTTTTCAACACTGTTCACTTTCTACTCCTAAATAACTGTCACCAGTATCTCAGTAATTTCCTACTTGATCTTTCCCCACTTTGCAGAGTTAACAGGCAGTTTGTGTCATCCCAGATTAGCAAATGCATTCTATCCCTTTCCCATCTCCCAGCATCCCAATTCCCAGGGCAAAAAGTAATGTCCGGGTCACTCACCCCTAACATCTGATGCAAATAATAATACTGCGGCCCTTGATAATAGAGCAGGAAGGTTTTCCAGAAGAACCATACATTGAGGGAGAGCCAGAAAAACTAAAATGAAACAGAAACAAGAGATTGTAAGTGAAAGTTACATGTGCAAATTTTTCAGTGTTAACTTCATTCATAAAACCTGCATGCCTGTAGTTTCAGAAACATACGTAAATGGCATGGGAAAACAAACTTCAAGCATTTAGCATAAAATACTTTACAATAGTAAAAGGAATAACTCCTATGTGAGCAGTTTTCACTTCCACTGAACTTCACAAAACTTTACTTTTGTGACTTAAGACTACTGAGAGCTGGCAAAACCCACCGCATACAAAACGCTCCTCCAAATCTCTTGTTAGATATTGTAGTTAAAGACTCAGAGAATCAAAACTAGCAACAAAGAGACAAAGGCAGGAACAACCTGACCTCCAAGAAGATGCACCTTCTCACCCAAACGTTCCCAGACCGGATCTAACAGAGCGCAGACACACGTACAAGGTGCGCCGAGCCCCAGCAGGACGCGGACCCGCATTGTCCCCAGGCCGTGGCACACGCGTGTACCGCAAACCGGCACGGAGCACATCGAGCACATCGAGCACATCCCACCACCCGCGCACCGACATCCCCAGCGGCGTCCTGTCCCGAGCACGGCGGGGACCCCCTGCACCGTGCGAACCGCCCCGACCCCCGGGGCTCCTCGGTGTGTGTGTGTGTCCCCCGAGCCAGCCGGGCCGGCCCCGGCCGCCCACCAGCAACCCCACACCCACCTCCCAAACCTTCCCCGCAGGACCCCCCCGGGGCAGCCCCCTACCAGAAAGAGGTGTTTGCTCCCCTCATTGGCCAGCCAGCTCCTCCAGGAGGGAGCCATGGTGCGGGACGCCTGCGGGGCAGAACTCGGGGGGGCGGTGGGGGGGAGACGGCAGGGCGAGCCCTCCTTTTCAGCTGGGCTCCGCCGGTCCTCCCCTCTCCCCACCCCTCACCCCCCGCCCTGTCTTCCGGCCGCCGGGGCGTTGCGCTCCGGCCCCGTCGCGCCGAGTTCCAGCCACCCCCCCACGGGTTCCAGCCACCCCCCTCCAGGTTCCAGCCGCCCCCCGGGCTCTGCCGCGGCCACCGGGCGCTGCCCCTTTGTCTGCCGCCGGCCGCGCTGCCCGCGGGGCTACCCCGACACCCGCAGCTGAGCTGGCTGGAGCAGCCGAGGGGGTTCGGCAGGGGCCAACCCCGAAGGGGCTTTGGGTCGCCAGCGTCTCTGTCGCGGAGCGATGTGGCCGGCTCCTCGCATCCCCCCCACCTTGAAAAGGGCTTTCCCCCATGGGCGAAACCCGTCGTGGGGTTCCCCCTGCTCCAGCCTCCCCTCTCCCCACGGCTTTGAAATGTGATACGGAAAGCAGGAGGGAGCGGGGGAGCAGCCGTGCGTGCAAGTGTAGCGCAATTCGGGGGGAAACAAAGAGGCTGTCCAAGAAGCTACTGTTGGCCTGTATGTGAGGTCCTCGAAAGCGGGGAAGGGCGAGATTGTGCCGTTAGGAGTTTGGTCCCTCTCCATCAGGTGCCCATGGGGGGCACTGGGATAGGCAGGGTCCTGTGCCCTGCGCAAAGCAATGAAGTATGCAGGCACAGTGGGTATGTAACGATACTGAAACCATGATAAAGGTGCTATGGGCACCTCCACATCCAGAGTGTCTCCACTTTTTGTGGTGGTCTTCATATTTGGTTTGGGGTTGTGTTGTTTTTTCAGTTTTTGGGGTGGTAGAGTTTCACCAGATACTGATTTTTTATAGTAAGAAAAAGCTTAAAAACGCTTGTTGCTAGCAGCTTTTAAATACAACCCCCTCATGAGTCACCAGGGGAGCTTCCACTCTAAACCAGGCATTGTGGTGCACACGCCTGCTCCTTGAGAAAGCAGCAATGACAGCTGGCAGCAGAGCAAGGCTGATTTTCCAGGAGATGCCAAGTCCAAGGAGCGGTGCCAAGAAGTCTCATCCAGTCCAGCTTGACCTGGATGTCTTTCTCTTACAACTCAGAAAGTTGCCACATACCAAGGGTTCAGAGAAAATTAGGTNCTCTTACAACTCAGAAAGTTGCCATTTTTTGTGTTCTTTGTGAGCCACATACCAAGGGTTCGGAGAAAATTAGGCAGAAGCTAAGTACTATCTTTCTCCAGTTCCATATAAAGATGGGGGGAGTGTATGACCCATTATGTGGCCCTAAATGTAAAGAGTATGAGTAGGGCATGGCTCCTGTGAGGCTCAGTGGGGGTATTTTTGCTGTGGCAGGAACCCTGTCTCAGAAAGTGGGAAGATTTCAGCAGCTATATGAGGTGCCAGGTGAAGTTTTGGAACAGCAGGACAGAGGTTTGCAGCTATTTTATATCATCAAATGACACTAAAGGGAGAACTAGTGGAAGGAAAATACATATTTTGGATTTAAAACTCTCCAGAATCATAGTTTGATGCCAGCAGCTCTAACAGCAGAAGGAATAGTATAGTTTATTTATCTTTTTTGCTGTTTCCATTCATTTCCTCATTTCTGTTGGAATGTAAAGAGAAATGGAAGCTGCTTACAGAGAACCAGATGATGAAACTTCTCTAGACAAGCATGTCAAAGCTGGAATGACAGAAAATAAAACTTGTAGGGTATGTCATGCCTAATAATATGGGGCCTCGGCCAAAGCTGGAGCTGCAGCAAGCACAAACAAAACCAAAATAATTTGCCCATGCCATATGCTGTACTTCAAAATACCCTTAGAAATGTCTCTGAAAAATCAGCTTATGCAGGATTTGGCTGCCCACTCCCATGAAGCTGATGACTCACGCACTAGCGACTGTTCTTCACTGCCCACTTACCAAGCGCCGTAATGCATGTGGAGTGTGTGACTCACGCTCCAGTCGACATCGGATCCTACATCATATCTAGGTACAGAGCAAGGAGTGTGTTTTTGTAGAAAACATCCCCTTTTTCTTTCTCTCTGTAAACTGCCAAGGGTTTTGAATCAATAGCCTAAGAAGAGGCTGGCAGAGACCAGTGCTGCTCTAATACAATTGCATCCTTCCTCCGCAGAGATTGCAGGCAGCTAAATTGTGTTTTCCCAGGGGTCTCTGGAAGTTTTTGGTCTTTCTTCTCTGTTTTAAACTATCCCAGATGTATGTGTCTTAAACTGCTTGGTAAGAGCACTCAGAGATGGCCATAGGTGCTAGTTATAACCTGCATAATTAGAACAGTTATAACGTGACTCTCAAACATCGTTTGAGCACCAGCTCATCTCTTCTCTGCTTCCTGAACATCCATCCTCCAGTTATGACAATCTTCGTGCTTTGTCCTACCAGCTGCACAGATCACTGTCAAGGCAGGCAGTCCCTCTTACAGACTGAGCGTGTACTTTCTCTGATGAGGTTGCTGCTACTCCATGGGCAAAGTCGCCCTGACTGCACAATCACCTTCCAAGTCTACTTCCCATTGACATCCGCTACACTCAAATCTACTCTCCCAGAACTTATTCAGGTACTTTACAACAGTTTGCTTAGTGTTGTAGTTAATGTTACATACATAGCTTCAAAGGTTTCTGGTGCCTAAATTTTGCTTATATACCAGAGAATGATCCAGAGTCAAATCACCAACACTCCTAGGTGTGTCCACCTCTCAGCATATTGTGATCGTCCTGCAAGTTCCCACAGTGACTGCACATGTTGTGAGCACAACACTGTGTCCTTACAGCCTGGGGAGCAACTGGGGCACCTCGTCTTCTGTTGCAATCTAGATTTAGGCAGACAGGCCCTTAAATTCTGCCTGCATCCCTAAGGGAGTTGATCCAGTCTGCTTCTCGGAGTATTTACCCTTAACACAGAGCTTATGGAAGGAAAAGGAAATGTTGGCACCGATTTCATTACAGAGAAGGGGAGAAGTGCCGTTGCTGCACAATAGCTGAGTGATTAGAGCACTTGCCCAACAGTGGGAGAGCTGGACCTTTCTCAAAGAACTGAAGCCATTGCATTCACATCCCAAGAAAGTTTCCTAACTGCTGCCCTTCACTGGGGTCAAGAGAGGAAGCAAACTCCAAGTGAGCCACTGTGCAGCCAGGAATGCAAGAGAGAGAGGTCAAAGAAAATCAGAAAGGGATGCTGGCAAAGTGGTAACAGCATGCATTGAAGGAAGGGAGAGGATCATCTAGGGAAAGGAGATTTGGGATGCTAGTTCATTTTTTGTTTCTATTGGAAGAAAAAATGCAGAGCAAAATTCAATATTCAAAATGTTCAGGAAAAAACTGCAATCACAGAAGAAACCAGAAACAGAAAGGTTTCCCCACAAACGAACTTCTGTTGTTTCTTAGAAACTTGCTTGTTAAACTTAAGCTGCACGCTGTTTGTCTTTTTATCTATAGCTCTAGTTTGTAGTCACAACATAAGGGTAAAACAGCAATCACAATGTATGTCACTCTTAAGATCTGTGCCATGTGAGTAATATCCTGTGTGATGGCATATGGCTTTTATGGCATTACATGTTGTGTCATTTCTTTCCTTTTTTGAAACTGGATCTTTACATTTGCTGCATACCACAAGATCAGCTTGCTTTCTTTTATGGTCCCTGATGGACTCGGAGGCCTCCCTAGGGTGAAATGCTTCTCCAGATTTGGGTGAGAGCCAAGTTTATTAATTTCAATGAAGCTGCAGTGATTCATGGTAATGCATTATTTACTGCTGCTGTAGTGTCTAGGAGCATTTGGCATGGCCCAGGCCCACACTTTACCTTATGAGAGAAGTAAAATTTATGCCCACTGGTTTCAAATGAAAAGTCAGACAAGAACAGATGGAGATCTGATCCTCGATTCTTGTAGGCACAGCAAAACAGGCAGTGAGGTACGAATACACTGGTAGAATGAGTGGGCTATGTTTTGCTTACACTGAAAGTCTCCCCTAAACCAAGCCATTCAGCCACTGCTACGAGGTCAAAAATATGGCAGAAGATCCTATAGTACTTTGTCCTCAAATAACCTCTTACACATTCTTGATTCAAACAAGAAAGATAACATGACAACTCCAACACATTCATCATGAAAGAATGCAAGCACATAGCACACGGGGAAAATGTGTATAATAAATACAGCTGGAGTGCATTCCATGACAATTTGAGAGAAATGTCAGTTATATTTATTTTTCCAACTGTTTGTAAGATTTTCCTGAACACTTATTACAGAATTGAATATCTATGGATCATTAACACGCAGCATCATCTACCTTTTAAAAGGTTTTAAGTCCAATCCACCTTCCACAGAATTTATGGGCCTTTCCTTGATTTTGCTATGAGTGGGATCCATGTCTGAGAATAGTACAAGGGTTAAAACATATCTTGCATTGATTTTAGAGGTTAAAGGAACTATTATGTTCCCCCAAACTGTCATTCCAGAGATTCTCAACCAATTATTTCCGTATTGGGTCAATCGACTGTTTGAGCTTGAACAATTTAAAATTTAAAAAAAAATAGTGCTAGCCTTGTTTTAAAACTTTTGAAGAGGGAAACAAACACAATCTACCAAGATAAATGATCCCTTAATACATTATTCTTTGCTTTCATTTCTTTGTGGATGCACTGTATTTTTAGACCAAATGGAATAAAACCATTTTTGGGAGCACTGGTATTGTCATGTAGTTTGCTGTTACACAGAAGTGAATCTACCCTGAGAAATCCCTTTTTGGTTTCATATAACTTACTATTAAGTCACCTTTTTACCCTTTCTTGCTTAACTGAAAAGACTGTGCATTTTGTTCTTAATTCTTCCGTCCAATACAAGGTTTCCAGAGTTGGAGGCATTTTAGGAGGTATTTAATCTTCCTTTCTAAAGAGGAAAACTCTTCACTTTATACAACAGTCCAAAACCAGGCTCACTAATGTCATAGGTAGGAGTACAAGTATCTTAATACATTACAGGATACTCCTCTGCTCATATGCCAAGTCACTGTGTTTTTCAATTTAGCTACAGCACTGCACTGAAGATTATTAATGCTTCCAAACCATGAATAAAAGCTATCAAACAGAGCTGGTGTGGAAAAAAAGTTACTGAACAATCACACTAACACACCACGACTGAATAATGCTCCCTTGTGATATGCGTTTAATAAAAAAGTGATATCCTTCAAAGAGAGCCCAGAGCTTTAGTGGAAGCATTAATAACTGAGTCTTGGAACAATCCATGAAATAAGCAAAAACTGGGCATAAAATTCTTCGTATCAGCACAGTCACTTCTCAGGTAGAAAGGGAGAGCTGGTTAAGGGTGTGCAGCAACAATTTAAGACAAGAAATAAACAATTATTTTACGTCTCTGGTAGCTGCATCCCAAGGTGACATAGCTCATGGTAACATTGTGCCAGGGCATCCTGATTCGGTGCCAGGATGCAAAGGTCAGTGCCAAATAACCTGCAGTATCCGAGTTTCCCAGGGGCCTCGTCGAGAACACGTCAGTCCCAGTTAACTGAAAAATTTTAAATAATTACAGTACGAACTACAGCTCTTATAGTTTACAGAGCACAGTTTACAGTAACTCTTGAAGTCTACAGTGCAACATCCAACAACATACTTATGCAAGCATCATAAATATAAACATTGAGTAAACACTCATAATTCCCCAATTCTTGGAAAACTTTTTCCTCAGAAGAGTGGAGAGTTAAAAGCCTCAAGACTGCAGATCTGAGAGATTGGCACGTTCTTCTGCAGTAACTCTGCCAAACTGTTGTTTGCACTCTTACTACAAAGTTAGCGGAGCAGGAAGAAAATGGGAAAGGCAAGGGCAAAGGAGGGCATGAAGTTAACAAAGGAGCTCTGAGAACTAAAGCTGACTTTTTGACATGATCAAAAAAAAAGAAAAATCAGGAAAGCACTTTAAAGACAGCAAGATAAGAAGTGAACTATTTTCAGTCAGATATCCAAGATACTAGAAATTCACACCTGATGAAGATTTCATTCTTTGTCTTTTCTCATTGTCATACCTCAGAATCCCCTTTAAAAAGGTGCCTTGGCCAACTTTATTACTCTTATTTAATCTGGGGTTACATTTGTCTTTGTAAACCTCAAATCACTCACGTAGACTATTTCTATAGAAGTTCACTGCTGTCTCCACATTTGGGAAACAAATTCACATGGGAATGCAGAAAAGAGTTGTTTGGATATTTCTCCCCTAATTACTCCATCTCAAAAAGTTTGCCTTCTGAAAGATGCCTTTAGGCTGCCTTCAAGATGTGTCTTGCTGCTGCACAGATAGGGAATATGAAGTGCAATATATGCTGTTGCTGGAGACATGAAACGAAAGGTTGTGACAGCACCAGAAGAAAACACCACCACAAAAACACGTAAGCAATGGCTGGAACCTCCCAGGCCGGTAGTACAAACTTCAAGCAGAAAATTTGACCTGGCAGCACTGGCCAGGGAGTTGAAGAGTAATGCAAATATAGTGAAAAAGAAAGGTCTGCTTAGCTTGGAGAGAAATGTTGGTATGGGATTCGGTCAGACAAAGGAACCACAGTTGGCAGTAAAAGAGTAAACACTAACGAGGGAAAGCACTCTACCACTCTTTAAATAAAGGGGAACACCAGTACGTGAATAAATATTTATACCCTGTTCGTGATTAAATTTAGCCAGGAAACTAGATGAGGTGCAGCAAAGTGCTGGAACAGCTTTCCAGTAAGAGCAGTGGGGAAAAAAAAGAGAACTTGTTAAATGTTAGGGCTCTATTGTTTTATGAAAAGGACTGTATAATATGTTCCAGAGTAAGTAGAAGACTGCTAAATGATCCAGTTTCAGAAAATGTCTTCCAGTTCAAACATACTTTCCAGCAATCATTCCTGTGACTGGGGGCTGCCACCCGGGAGTCCCAACACTCAGGCGCTACCCTGACTTCACCACTCCTTCCCTTCTTAGTAGCAGTTCTTTTGGTGTCAGAACTAAGTTACTTCTGACATTTTCTTTTCAATTTAATATTTAGTATAACGTTTCTCTCTCTTAAACTTTCTTGAGGATGTGCCTGTTATTGTCACAAATACTGTGCCTTACTCCAGAATTCAGCTATTTTTGCAGAAGTAATGCTTAACGTTCTTACTTGGCGATTAACTGCACTGCAAATTTAACTCACATTCCTTGACTCATACAACTTACAGAGCCAATCTCACAATGTTAGAGGATCCCCACTCCCTGTTCAGTTTGATGAAGCCCAACGACATGTGGAACTTTCTGCGGATCATGTTGCATTTAGTGCTAAGACAAGGTAAACAGTATCAGGCAAGATAGTTTAGAGAAGAAAGATTGTGAATGTTATGGAGAAGATTATAGCGGATAGACTTGAATCCCCTATTTTATTCAATTAGGCTCTCATCCAGTAAAGGTCTTAGGCATGCATTTAACTTGAAAAAAAAAACAAGCACTGAGGTCCAGTCTGACTTTGCTTACAGTGAAGTAAAGGGATTTCTTTGCTCGGTGAGGGCTTTCAGGATATATGTAAGTGCTTTGTTGAATCAAGGGTTTGCACAGGAGTAAAGCAACATGGAAGTGCATGGAATTATGTCAGACTGGGAATAAAATAATGGCTGGTATTTTTGCTTGTTCTCCCCTCAGTATTCAGAGTAAGCAGAGCCAGTTTTTCTGAGACAGCCATTCTGACAAACCTTGACACAAAATGCTGCTGGCTTGAGAACCTTCATTTTAAATGCATCTAAAGTTCAAAAATACGTTTAAGTGTTATCGAATATCTAAAGGATTTGCTTGCATGGATAGATGTGCTTGTAACTGACGCTATGACTTTTTTTTTCAGGTCATGCCGTTCTTTTGCAAAGTATCTAGGTAAAAAGCTAGGACTTCAGTTATCTGAAACTGTTTTGGGCTTTCTTACTAGACATTCTTCTGGGAGACGCTGAAGGTGTCCTCATTGTATAATAAGAACATACTAGAGTTAATGCTTTTCTTTCCTCCGGAGCCGCAAGTGCCACACAAACCCCTGAAAATTAATGAAACACAGTTTCTGCTGAAGCTACTTAAACTGAACCAACCGAGAACATCATGAAAGCTGGGTCTGGAGTTTGTGTGCGACCAATTCCACAACTCGGAAATAAATACTCTTGGATGGCAGTCACACCTCTCAGCTATGCAGTAAGTGAACGATTTCCAGAACCATTTAGCATCCCCCTGACCGTATTTTATGACAGCACCATTCTCTTTTTCCTTATTTATGTGGTGCCTCTGAAAAATTTGCAGCACTCACCTTTCTGTATTGCAGGCCCAAAATATGTTTGCCCATGGCTTCCCCTTGCAAACAGTGCCACTGTGGATTATGTTAAGCCTCATTGAAACTAAGGGTTGTAACCAAACTCACATCCATCATTTCTCTCATTTAAGAGAACCGTAAGAAGAAGTCGCTCAGGTCCATCAATGAAAAAGGTTGTTGAAAAGAAATATCCCCAGAAAAGAGGCACTTTATTACTCCAAAAGGCAAGTGTGCCAAAGCTTAGTTTATTACAGGGCAGAGTGTGCTATTTATTGATTTAAGAAGAGCAAAGTTTACATTTTCACGTTAAAGTATTGCAAGTTAAAAACAAGAGAAATAAATGGAAGAAATAAAAGAGCTGCGGCACCTTGGATAAGAATATCGAGATTTGTAGCTGATGAAAAAAACATGGAGTGCATACAAAGATAATTTGTTTTGTTATGAGAACCCATGCTAGGAAAATAGAGATGTACATTCTTTATGAACCAGGAGTTTTTGCAAATACTTATTGTATCAGGAAGTGCTTAGGTTCTTCATGCATATTTTCTTCAATCATTTTTTCTTTCTGCAATTCTAGCTCAATTGATTAAAAAAATAAAGGAACGGTGTAGAGAATAAAGACATAAAGACACATAAAGAGAATAAAGAATTTCTTCAATTCATGTACATTCAAAATTAATTGTTCAGTAATTCCAATTTCCATCTCAGGGTAAGTATTAAGATATAACTAACTTGGAAAATAAAAAGCTTTTGTTCCCCCCAAGTAAGAATTTTTCTATCATTATTCCTTCTTTTTTGTTTAAAGTGTTATGAACACTTTATAAACTAGAATAGGTGAATAAGGTCTATTTTTAATTATACTGGGCTTTTAGAATTACTGCAGTAATTCCTCCTTAGTTGGTAATTTGTTGCCTAAAAGCAGTTTCACTCTTTGAGTGTCATTAAAAAGCACAAGTTTTTTCTCTCGCATACACAATTTGGAGCACATTAAATCGTTTAAATGATTAATGATATACCAAGTACTCTTGAGCAGATTTTTTGGATGTTCTTTTTATTGCCCTGTACCCTTAGTGGAATTTAAGCTATCATCATCTGCTTTGGAAGCCAAAAACGTGATTTGCAGTATCAACTAAACTTTTAATATTAATTAATTTTAAATAATTTAGAGCAGAGAGATTTATAAAGATGTTAAAGGTAAAGGTTAGTTAAGGTTAAAGGTCAGTAAAAAGCATCATTTTTCAATAATTTAATACAAAGCAAATTTTGCTATTTGATTAAGAGACACGAGGGGAAGGTGAAATACGCTTGCCAGAAATGAAATGCATTTACTTTTTCCTGCCAGTAAAGGTAACCCATTGACATCAGAGACAAAAAGAAATAAACAAACAGGATATAGTAAATTCTCTGTGAAAATGAAAAGCATTTTTCCGTAATTAAATTGCTTCCCAAAGGAAATAAATTTTTCAGCTCAATGCCAGAGTCTTTCATCAGATAACATTCCCCCGTGTCTACAAGGAGATTGCTGGAACACTAAGGTACTGGCATTTTTAAGTACGTAAATCTCTAAGATTTTATTTGACAAGTATTAATGCTTTTGATAGGAAAAAGCTAGTTCAGCATAAAATTATTTTTATTAGCTGGTTGCTGCTCACTTTCATTCTCAACGTTTCTCTCCTTTTCTTGTTTTACTACACATTGGTAAAGAAAAGCACAGATGCATTCTCATCAGGTTTCTCTGCAAGTAGAGCTACCTGTCACCTAGACTGTCCTGGATACATCATCTTCTACCAAGACATGCTCTCTTGTGGGAAACAGAGGACTTCAGCTACCCATCTAAAATTTCCAGACATGCAGCAACTTGATCAATTTGTAGTGGTTGATCTCAGTAAAAGATTTCACCTCTTTTTGGAAGTAGGTCCTTCATGAAAGGTTCTTTCTGGAAACAGATTATCAATTTGCCCCAAGAAACAAAAACGTAGTCCATGTGTATAGTGAAGCAAGTAAGAAAATAACTGAATGAATCTCAGATCACTGGGGATGACCGTTAGATCTGGAGTTTGTCAAGTGGCGTCTGATATTGAATCTTTGCATTTTGTCCTCAGTCCAAAGAGATTTAGACCATTATTTCCCTACCACCAGTTTTCAGGGTAGGCTGGAGTGTGGATATGCCACTGAGATGCTATCCAGTGCGCTAAATTATGCAAAAATCAGGCAGTAAAATGGAAGAAGACCACAAGTCACATCTTGATTCTGCCACAAGTGGAAAAGCACAAATGGAAATTATAAATTTGCAGTTACAGTCCAAGCTCCTAGAACTGCTGCTGAGTAGCACATTACCAAACTAACACAACTTGTTGAAAACAGCTGCTCCTTAAATTAGTTCACCAGGTGCTTGCCACCTTCTTTTGTGTGACATGTCACACTATTACAGTAGAAACAGATGGATCCATAAAATCAGATATTTGTATTAGTATTCAATGACTGTCGTAATTTGAGATACAGAATTTCACAGTGTTTCTTCTGAACATGCTGTGCTATGTTTCAAGAAGATGTGATAAATGTTAAGAAGGCATTACAATTTGTAACCATGAAAATTAAAACCACCTTTATGTTTTTCCAAATAAAGATTTTTGTAATTTCCACTTTGGAACAAATATGGAAGATAGTTTTCATTGTGAATCAAAATGCCAGTGTTTTCTGTGAAACAGACTTCCCTTCCCTTCCCTTCCCTTCCCTTCCCTTCCCT